>NW_023591078.1:2166291-2218450 GCF_014843425.1 Jatropha curcas | reverse complement strand
GCATTTTCATGGCACCGTACCGGCACTAGTACCTGGGTGGCCTAAAGCCCCGAGCCCGTAGTGAAGCCTGGTATTTACTAACTCAATTCTATTCGCACGAGTTGTGGAAGCAAGCCCAGATGACATTTACTTACAGAAACATATCCAAGTAGCAATTGTCAATAATCTAGAATGTCTATAACTACCTATTTATTCATACTAAAACCAGTTTGGATACAATTGCACTTCTACTCCACTAATTCGCTATCCTTGCATTACCAATTCAATAATATTACTCCTACCGATCGTATCCCGTTCATTGGTTAAACTCCAGGATTCTCTTTCTCATCTATACTGGGGTAGGAGGGGGGGTGAGTAAAGACTCATGAGCAGGAAATTATATAACCTCTCCATCACACACAGCACTCATACAAATGCTAAAAAATATATATATATATATATATATAAATTATAATTTTTTTTTTTTTTATGTGGCACCGTTTAGTTATATGATCTGCAGTTTGCCACCAAATCAAAATAAACAACACAATCACAATTACTATCAACCTTCAAATATAATCAACATCACGTGAAATGTAGTCAAGTGGATCACCGATAACCCCCGAAGAGCCTCTCACACATGGCCCATCCACTCACCATGTCACTCAGGGAGCCAATCCCTTTGTGCCGTGTCTCGGTCTTCTTTTTCCTTCCTTTCTCTTCTTCTCTTGTTTATAACACCGAATAGCGGCATCCCTCGTCTCCCTCAATCTAGATCATCAAGGCACACACAACAGGAGTCCACCGCTCGGGCATGCGACCCTTCAACAATCTAGGATTCAAAATCAGTGTGCGCCCAAAATAGGCTACTCTGCGGTTTCCCATACATATCAGAAACAGAACAGAACAGTACAGGTGCACCACGGGGGCGCCGATTCTCCCATTTAACCACCGGCTGAACAGAAATCAAAATCCAAGAGGCCATAGTTAGCAGTGAACAGAAAATAACAGAAACATCAGAATCAGGATCCGTATAAACAATACGTCTTCACAAACCCATGGTACCCATCTTCACCCAATTCCACACAAACAAAGAACAGCAATACAACATCAACAAATAAGCAAAGCCAAATATTTAAGTCAACACAATAGGTGCATCACAAAGATGGCAAAATGCATATAAATTATTTAGCCCGTGAATGGCATAACAGCGGATGAGCAATATCTAACCTAAACACACAGTGTCTTTATGCTCTCTAGACGATCGTTCTAGTATCGCATCCCTTCAGCATTTATGTTCTCCACTCCTCTGAGAATCTATATTCCATCTAGATAAAGATATGATTACTTTTTCAGTTGTTAGTATATCATCTAACTAAGATAATGATCCTTATAATATAGCATCAATAATATAAAGACAAGTCTGATATCAGAGCTAGTCTATTAATTACTATATTCTATACATTAATTATATTTATATTTATTCGTTCTTTAACTTATGTTTATTATTCCTAATGTATTATACCTGTATAATATAATGTCATTCTAATTTTATTTAGTAATGTTATATTTATTTTTTATAGTAATATTAATATTATAATGATATTATTATATATTTTAGATATTTCCTATTACTTAATTAATTTTAAATATTAATACCTAAAGTTTTAGTTCCGTTACTAATATTAAAACATATAATCAACTTGAATTTCCTTCTTTATTGAAATAATTCGGGCAATGCAATTTCCTCTATAATACGGGACTATCTCCAATAAATTTATCAATATAATTTCACCAAAATCCACAAACACAGTCGCCCATCTCACGGCAGATTCATAACAACTGATCTTCATCCCGCCATAACCATCATTCTATCGTTAATTCAATTTACAACAGTCCTATTATAATTATTGTTCTACAACTAATTTTTATTTGTTTAATAAAATTCCTAAAATTTAATTATTAGCTATGGAATTATCTTTCTGAGTACCAAACTCTTATAGTTATTATTAATTAATACTCATGAAATAATCTTAACAAATCAATTTAATCTATTTAAATACGTAATTAAAATTCTTTAATTAATTTAATTCGGGATTATTCAAAAAATTGCGAATAAGCTTATGAGGTCCGATTGAAAATCGAATTTGATTTCAGTCATCCGCGCGAAGAAAGGAGAACATTTCGCTTGAAGTCCTCGCCGGAAGTCCTCGCCGTCCGGTCCGGACCGCCGCGTCGTTCACCCGTGCACGGTGGCCGGCCAAATGCCAAACAGCCCTAGAATTTGCAACGTATACACCAATTGTCGAAATCTCATAGGGACTCCGGACTGTGGTTCAAATTAGACACTGGATGTGCCTTATTTGGCCGAAAGGTTGCTTCGGCATGGCGAAGGCCATCCTGCCATTCATGGCAGTTCTGTCATCCAATTCTCATCGCCGGAAATTGATGCAGTGAATCACGTCAAGCAAGTAAGAGGAGTCAATTGAGTCCAATCAGATTACAGCGTGAAGGCCCGTCGTAACGGCGTGGGCTTCCGCCCGGAATCGAACGCCTGCGTCACCGCTAACGAGGAAAAGGAACAACGTGTCACGCCAGCGAGCGCGATCGAAGCGGACAACTCCACAAAGTGGATCAAAGCGTCGCGCCAAAAAGGTCGATCGGCGCCGCCTCCATACATCGATGGTGTGTGCGAATGCGAAGAGGGAGGAGCGGCGTCGCTGCTCCTTGTGTCTCTGATATATAGAAGATAGAAAGAGAGGAAGAAGAACAAGAAAGAAGAAAGACGTTCTTAGAGAAGTTTGGGCATTCCGGTTCGATTCGAATCGTTTGGTCCAAATCAAAGTCATTGGCCCGATTTGCTTGGATTTAACGGGGTTATCACATCCAGTTTTAGTTTATTTTTTTATTGTATTTATTTAGGTCCTATAACATTTCTTCAATTTACTTACATTTAAGAATTAATAATCAAAATGTGAGGATGTTTAAGAATAATTGAATTCACGTGGTAACTAACACTCATAATTTATATATTTAAAAGTACATTAATAGTTAGGGCTCCAAATTTCGTCTTGAAAATTTCTACAGGTTCTTCAACCCGATAATTCCGATAAAGTGTTTGGCTTGAGTCCCAACATCTCAGATTAGGCCCAAGAATTGAATGCTCAGTACTTTATAGTCATACGTTCCCAAATTCAGATTTTAATTTATTAAAAACTTAAAAGTTTTTGACAATAAAAATCATGGGTATACAAAGAACTAATATAAGTAATCCAATTAAAAAATTATATATATTTTAAATCAATTCAATAAAATTAAATTTTTTCTAATAGAAAGGATTAAATTAATTTTTAATGAAATTTTGTAATCAACCAAATAAATATCAATAAATTAACATTTCTAATTAGAATAAACTAAATTAGTCCTAATAATGGTTTTTATACAAATATAAAATTAAAAATATTAAGTGTACGTTACCACAAAAGAAGATATGATTGCAAAACCAATAATTTTAAATTGATAAGATAGCTTAATATATATAATTCTTAATACAAAAAGTAATAAATTCTGAAGTCCAAAAGTAATTAAAAAACTACATATAATAAAGTTATTATATATAACGAATCTAAATTAGATATGATCTTAATGACAAAGTTCTAATTAGAAATAAGATTGAATTTAAAATAATACTTAAATTGGATAATTTTTAACATTAAGAATTAAATTCCTAATCAGCCATAAAATTAAAGGTATTAATTGAATAAATTTTCCTATTTAGAAATTAGATTAAACTTCATAATAGAATTAGATTCAAATAGAAAATTAACATAACTAACAAAGTAAAACTACTTTTATTTTTCAAACAAACAAAATAAAAAATTTTCAATCATTAAATATGGACTAAATTATCCTTGATGTATTTTTAAATTACTCAACTTAAATCAAAGTTCATAGGGCATTTAGGAAAACTCAATGTTATCCATTCGTGATTTTTTTATAATTCCAGATTTAGCAACAGAATTTTCTAATCCATTAGCTAAAGTACAATTACTAACAATTTTGCCATATATTAATTGTCAAGAGAATACAAATTTCAATTTAACCTATACAAACCAATTCACAAAAATCAATGATTTATTCTAATGTTTTTCAAAATTAATGAATTTATTTATTCAAAAGTAATTTTATCTTTATTTTTCAAACCAATAAATTTAAAATTCCCTTAAAAGTTTTATGTTCTTACCATATATACTTAAATAATATATAATTTTATCCAAATAGAATTTATGATTTAAATAGAAAATAATATCCTTAATAATTAAGTTAGCTTTATTTTTAACTCTATATTTATCAATTAAAAAAAAATTAATTCAATTAATCAATTTAATAAATAAAAAAAAATTCTAAACTCCAGAGAATTTCGCTTAATACTAATATATAGAAAAATATAAATGTATATTTAATATAATTAGAATTCTATTTTAGACCAATAAGATTCCATAAAAGATAATCGTTAATATTTCATAGGACCTATGAATAATCACAAAAATTTTAATTTTTACATGTTTGGCCAAATAAGAAAATCATTATATGATATTATAAAGAAATTTTGCTTCACATCTTTAATCAAGTGGCTTTACTTAATAAAATAAGTTATAACTTTTGAAACTAATTTTAGGTAGTTGAGAATACACGATCACTTTAATTTAAAATTACACCGAATTAAATCAAAATTAAAGTGAATTTTCAAAGTGAAAATAGCCTCCAATTAAATATAACTCAAAATATAATTAGTTCAATTGGTTTTACATGCACTTTTAGGTTGGTCAATTTAAACCTTTCACTAAAAATAAAAACTGAATAAAAAAAAATTCAATTTATCTGTGCAAACTAAAAATCAACCGAAATCAGTTTTACCCGATATTTTAATATCCTTAAAATTAGAAAAAATCCCTAAAATTACAAAGGGCTATAAATTCTCTTTTGTTGAAGAAATCTTAGACCATTAATTAATATAATATTTAATTAATTAATGTAATAATAATATTTTTGAACATATTGAATATTAATGTAATAATAATGCATTTTTGAAACATATTGAATAAACTCCAACTAAGTTGCCAAAATTGACAAAGTATGAATTGTAGAATTAAATTTCTACTTAACCAATTTCTCTTTCTTCTCTATTCTTAGTTCATCTGATATGAAGATAAATGGTTTTTAAACGTGGTATTATATTTTTCACACAAATATATTCAACGGAAAGATTAAAAGCAATATCAAATTTCACATAAACTATTAAATCAATTAAATATTTAAATTATTCTTATTATTGTATAAGTATTTTTTTACCTTATTGGCCATAATCAATTATTTTCTAAGAGTATTATAAAGGTAAAATATCAATATTCTTTTTTTAGTAATAAAACAAATACTTAGGTATACTATTTTATATCCTTGGAGGAATTCGTCTATAAGAAAAAGAAAGTGAAGGAAAATATTAATTAAATATTCTCATATACACCAACTTGATCATTTATTATTTTTTCCATAGAAAGAACTAAAAAATTAAATAACAGCAATATTTACTATGTATATAATTTCAAAATTTAATTTATAAAAATTACTTCTACTTGAAAATGTTATTTTTCTTAAAAAATATATCAAATCAAATCAAATACAAACATAAAGAAAAAAGAGTAGTAAATAAAAAAAATACCATTTTTTTCTAATGCTTTATCTCTCTCCTAAATAAATACTTTAAATTATATTTTAAAAATGAAATCAAATAAATAATAAATTCAAAAAAATAAAATATAAAAAATTTAATGTCTTATTTATCATATATATTTTATTAAAAAATACAAATTATATCCCAATCAACTGTAATTTTTTAATTAGCCATTCATTTAAGAAGTAATTTTGAACAATTTTAAATTTTATTAAGGGTGATATTAAGTAATCGCATTATTTCCTCCTCATTTCCACTTTATATCATAATATAAATAATATATATAGTTATAATTCTAATTATTAAATTGTGGTCCTTTGCTTATAAAATGGAAGCAATTTAATTTCGTCGCATTTGCAATTTCTTGGATAGCATAATTAGTAGCATCATAGAAGCAACTAGTTAAGTTAAATAAGTTCCAACTCATTTGTTTTGTTAGAATTTCAAAAACATAAAAAAAAAAGAGAGAAAAATGTTAGTTTTTGACTTTTTGTTTACAAATTTACAATTAATATGCAGTTAGCTTAATTTTGGGAATTTTATTTCAAGGTGACAAATCAAGTGCTGAACCTTTAATTACATATATAGACAGCACAGAAAAAAGAAGAGAAAACAGGCAAAAAAAACAAAAAAGAAAGAAAGAGAGGAAATTATAGGCCTTAAAAAATTGGAAAGAGCTTTGTTTGTAAGATGTTCCAGTAGCGCATTTGATTCTGGGCGCAACAGAAAGAGCATTCTTCTTCCACTTCGCATGCAAATGCACCATCTGCTTATTCATCATTTTATTTTTACCTAAACCAAATTCGCAAAAGTTCAATCAATGAAATAAAATTCTGGTTAATTAGATCCTGAAGTATAGATACATTTTAAAAAACTTACCCTTCAGAAAAGCAATTCCCATCACTAATTTCTTCTTCTTCTTCTTTGGTGTCAGATATGCAGGTGTTGTTGATACTTGCTTTTCAGCCTTGGATTGTTCCTTCACCTTCCAATCAGCTTCAACGCAACCAATGCAGGTTTTTCTTGTTCTAACTACAAGGTATCCATTGCGAGACCAAACACGTGTCCAAATGCATATCCCGTGAAAACAAGATTTCCAATCCAAATCCATTTTTTCAATCAGTTAGTTTGAATCTTCTTCCCGCCTGATGGGGTCGTGAACTCGTTGCTTTTCACCAGAATTACAAGCCTTTTGCAGTGGAAAATCCACACAGTCTTGTGTTTTCCTTCATACGAGCTATCTCAAATGTGTTGAACTGAGGGCCTTGTAGGTATGGATCTTCAAGTTGATTATGCGAAACACGAAATCTTCGAGGGATGTCAAAGTTGCAATTGGGATTCGGAATCCCTTCCAGAAGATTATTTGAAGAGAGGTCTAAAGTTTCCGATTGGTCAAAGTTTCCTATTGATGGTTCAAATCTTGCCTTTGTGAGATGATTATGGGAAACATGTTGAGCTGCTTAAGTGCTTTAAGCTTTCCAAATTGACTTGGGAATTTTCCTGTTGAAGTTAATTACCTGACAAATTAATGGCTTCTGTTTAAAAAGAGTTTGGATTTTCACCAACTCAATTTCCAATCTTTCAATATCAAGCTCACAGAATAATCATAAAGAGGCAGTAAAGTTTGTATCCCATGCTTTGTCAATTCTGATCAACAATTGATCATTGCATCGGAAATTAATTTGAACTAATATGAAAGAAGGTCCGCTGGAATTGTTGTTGGAGAGGTCCAATCGCGTAGCTTGGGAAACCTAGATAGTTGGCAATCGGAAGTGGCTTTTCACCAACCATGGAAGTCCTATTGATCGTAGCGTAGAATCTGCAACTTTTGAAGAGTTTTGCCTAGAAATAAGGGAATGTGTCCTCTATCTCATTGTTGGCCCAAATCTAAAAATTTTCCAAATTTCTTTTACAAATTGGAAATTAGAACCGTTGGAATTTTCCCTTGCAGTTTGGTTTTGCCCTTAGAAAATCAATATTTACGTTACTGCCTTCCTGTAAAATACTTGAGGAAGAACTCCCATTAAGTTGGTTCACATCCAGATGTAATACTGAAAGGCTACTGCTGAAGTTTCCCAAACATTGTGGAATGGGAACCACTGAATTGTTACTCGACAGGGTCGAGGATTCCGAGTGATTCTCACAAACTGCAGAAGGAATTTCTCCTGTTAATTTCTCATTTAATGAAAGAATGAGAACCATCAAGTCCACCTGATTGAAAATTGAGCTTGGAACTGTGCCAGACAACTTGTTATGACTCAGATCAACAAGTTCTAATGTATTATTATGTTTGAATTGACATACTTGACCAGTGAGCAAGTTATTAGACAAACTTAAGTACACAAGGCTGGAGAGCCTGCAAATATCTGAAGGAATTGGACCACTAAAATTATTGTATGAAAGGTACAAAAATCGGAGTTGGTTACATTTTCCAATGAAGGATGGAATTGGACCATTGATATTGTTGCTTTCCATAAGTAAATAGGACAGCTGGCTAAGGTTTCCAAATGAGGGAGGAATTGGGCCACTAAAATTATTGTATGAAAGGTCCAAGGAATAGAGTTTCTCAAGTTTTCCAATTGAGGATGGAATTTGACCAGTGAAATTATTACCTCTAAGTTCCAATACAACGAGTTTGGATAGATTACCAAACAATTCAAGATTAGACCCTATAAAATTGCAACTATTGAGTTGCAGTACTTGCAACAACTTCAGATTCTTGAAGAATTCATTTTTTAAATAAACCGGAATTTTAGTCGAAGAAAGTGACAAGTAGCTGAGTGAGATACTCCAATTTGATATAAAAGTGGAGCTAGTGAGACCTTCATTCGATGATAAATCAAGGACTTCAAGATTTGGAAGCTGAATTATATTATTTGGAAATTTTCCTCTTAATCCAGAATATGAAAGTGTGAGAGATGACAAAGAAGAAGATAAATTGATAAATGAATTAGGTGAAGCCAAAGAGAGGTTGAAGATAAATTGATAAATGAATTAGGTGAAGCCAAAGAGAGGTTTGTACTCCTCAAGTCCAAATCTTGCAACTTGGTAGAGTTTCCAACAAGCTTATTAAAGCTAGTAGTTGTTTGTATTGAAAGACTGTTCTCGGAAAGATCAAGAGAAATCAAATTAGACAGTTTACCGATTTCTAATGGAATTTGACCAACGAAATTATTAGACGATAGGTCTAACTCAGTGAGTTTTGATAAATTACCAAACAATGCAAGATTAGACCCTATGAAATTGCAATTTTCAAATTGCAGTGATTCCAAAAAATTTAGATTTTTGAAAAATTCATTTTCTAAATATACTGGAATTTTAGTCCCAGAAAGAGACAAATGGTAGAGTGAAAGAAGAAAGAGACAAATGGTAGAGTGAAAGACTCCAATTTGATGTTGGAAAAGAGCCATTGAGGCCTTCATTGTACGCTAAGTCTAAGACTTCGAGATGTGAAAGCTGAACTAAACTGTCTGGAAATTTCCCTCTCAACCCAGAAGATGAGAGTCTGAGGGATAACAAAGAAGTAGATAAATTGCTAAAGGAATTAGGAGAAACGAAAGACAGGTCTGTATAGCTTAGGTCCAATTCTTGCAATTTGGTTAAGTTTCGAATAAGCTTGTCAAAAGTAGCAGTTGTTTCTAATGTCAAACCAAAGTTAAGGGAAAGATCAAGAGAAACCAAATTGGATACCTGACCGATTTCTAATGGAATTTGGCTATCAAAGTTTGAATAATTTAGATTAAGGTGTGTCAAGCTCAACAAATGGCCAATTTGAGACGGAATTATGGAGCCTCTGAAATTATTGCTAGAGAGATCTAGTCTTTGAAGATGATGAAGAGCAAAAAGATGATGAAGAGCGAAAAGAGAATTATTAGAATGGAAGTTACCGTAAAGCATACTGCTAGAAAGGTTAAGCCCAATCACATAGCCAGTATTAAAGTCACAGCTGACACCATCCCAAAAGAAGCAACAATCCGTGCCCTCTTTCCATGAATCTGTCTTGGGATAAGAATTAAAGAAAGGATGATAACTCCCGCTAATGGAGAAGGAGTTTTTGAATTGGAGCAAGGCATTGCTTTGATCAAGCCGGCAAACTACATTTGAGAAAGGGGAATTTGTAATATTTGAAGAATGAGATTGAAAACAGAAGTGAAATAGAAGAAGTGAAATAGAAGGAGGCAGAGAAATTGAAAATGCCACAGTAAGCAACCAAAACCCATGTTCTGTGTTTGCCAAATTTAATTATGATCAATTTCAGCATATATCACTCCCTATTTATAAACCACATGATTCCCTATTTGTTTGAATCATGATAATGTTCTCTCTCCTTTTTTTTAATTATTTTAAAACATTCGCTCTTTAATTTCTACCACTGTAATTCTATTCTATTTTTATTGTTATTATAATTTACACTATACTTTGTTTTATAATTTCTTTTAATAATTAGAATACTTTACTCTAATTATTTTTAACAAAAGTGGATTATATAGATCGGTGGAGTTGAAATCTCATGATTGATGATGAATAATTAAGAAATTTAAATTTTAGAAATTTAAATTTTATCTTTTAGAAATTATACGGTGGTTTCTATTTCTACGCTATCGATCTTTTTCTCAAGGTTTTTCATTTTTCTTTTTGAAGAATCCTCAAGGTTTTTTAAAAAAAAAAAAGAATTTAGAATAATAAGCTAGACTGATGTTTTTCGTATTTTTTTACACCTCATAATTAAAACCAAAATAAAATGAAAGTACATCCAAGAAGGCAATAACTTTTCGATGCTTGCATGCATGCACCATATCTAGATCCGGTGCATGACCTCATTTATAGACCAAACAAATAAAATTAGGAATTTTTTAAAAAGTATTTCACTTATAACCCTCTAATTAAAAAAGTCAATCAACAAGTGAATAGGTGAGCCTGAGAACGACTAGATATTAAAGTGTTGTGTCAAATTCAATCACTATCCGAAGACTTATGCAAGTCTTTCTTTCTTTGCCTCTAAATTTTTTGATAAGTTAACGATTATGCTACGTTTTCGTTACGGTTACGGTTATGCATATGTAATATAAGCCTTCCTACTTAAATATTCGTAGATCATATTTCCTCCAAACTACAGTTTTTTAATGAATATGATATTTAAAATCTATAAATTAAGAAATTCGTTGGTTTGGACAATGTCCGGATGTGACTTTCGAAGTAGATTAAAAAAAAGAAAAACAAAAGCAGAGAAAAATGTTGGTTTTGACAATGATTACGATCGAATTGACAATTACATTAAGAAAAACGATGATTTAATTACTATAACTTAGAGGTACATTTCTTATTGTCAATTGACAATTACAATTACATTTTTTATTGTCCATGAAATGAATAGATAATTAAAAACTTAGAGGTCCATAAAATAAATCAATAGAACTTAGAGGTCCATAAAATAAATCATCAAAAATAAATACTAGGATTAAAAAAAAAATTAACATCTTTAGCTTGCTATCCTGTAGTTAAAATAATGAGAAATTGTTTGAATTTTTTTTTTTTCTATAATTTAGTTTGGATATAATGGAAAATTAAAGAAATAAAATTTTATTTTTTCATTTAATTGAAAAAGTAAAAATTCCTAAGAGGAAACCACTCCTTGGTGGGTGGTTGCATATAGCTCTATTATAATGATATTTCTATCCTAATTATTTAATATACTGATAAAATTAATGATTTTATGAATTAACCATAGTATAAATTTTCAGATTATACGAAAAATCATACCTATAAATTAATCAGATATATAATTAAGCAGAAAATTTTTTACAAATTTTATAAGAAATACAAAAATAATGTTCAAATAAATAAATATATTATTCAATCCCCCTTCTTCCTCCTCAGTGCCGGCCAAAATTATGATTTATAGATAGTCCAAATTGTTTTTTTTTAAAAAAAAAAATTTTGTTAAAAAAGAATATATTTTAAGCTCATCTTTTTGGTCGTTTGCCAATAAAGGCATGAAATGTTTAATTTTATTTAAATTGCTTTCTTTCCACGATTGATTGCAGCAAGAATCAATGAATGCATGAAGATAACCCTACTTGTATTTTTAATAAATGAAAGGAATAGTCTTGTCTAAGTCAGTTGATTTTGATAAATGCCACTGTTGCTTCTATTATTTGATTAGGTCCTTTCCAATTATTAAAATATAACCAAATCTTGAACTTAATAAGCTATAATAAACAACAGCAAAATATGTTTTTGGGAATTTTTGGGATTTTTAAGCAATTGGAAAGAAAGGAAATCCCTATTATTCCAAGTTGTCCAAGACATTAATTAAAAATTCAAAAACATATATTACTTCCTTAATTAAAGATTAAAATTTAGATTAAAAATTATATGTTTATATAGTTTGTATTTTATGCAATGTGTATTTCACGCTCCGTTTTTGTTATTCACAAAAAAAAAAAAAATAAATAAATAGTTGCAAACCTTTACCGTGGATTATAGAATCTTTTCTTTTAAATCGTTATTAAAATTGTAAATATAAGTTGTGTTTGCCAATAGCATTCGAATTAACTTTTAGAGATTAAGATAACGTTTTATAAAAAGATAACCCGTATAATGTTTAGCTTTTAACATTTTGTATATGAAAAGCTATTTAAACAGCTAATAGTTAAGCGTTACAAAAAAAACTAATAGCTATCAAAACAACTAATTTTGCCGAGCCAACCCATAATTATCTTTAGATTTATCAAAATTTAGTTGTAAATTAATAAAAAATTGAAATAGAAATTTTCCGGACCCACATAGAGGCCAACTTATATATTTCCTGTGGTGCAAAAGACAAGACACATGGTCACAAAAGTTAAATGTATGTATGTGTGTAGGTACATTATCTTCCCTTTAAAATTATCTCCCTTTAAAAAACAAATAAGCTAATTATAGGTATGCTTAATCTCCAAGGATGACTGGAAAAAGAAGAGACTGTTATTAAAGTGCATCTCCATTGCATTCTCTTTCTAACAATTTAATATGTACTTACAAGTTATTCTAATTGATTTTCAATTTAATTGGTAAGAAGAGAATTGTATGTCACTGAGCTTGCATAAATTGTTGGAAAGAAGGCAGGTTTAATTTTTAACTAGGGCGGCCTAAGAAAAGATCAAAGAAAATTTTAAAACTATTTCAACATGTACTGACATCAACATCCATCTGAAATTTTAAGAAAAGGAAGAAACAGTGCTTCCTAAGAAGGTTAATTTTATTCACTAAGAGTCATCAGAAATGATAGTATATACATATATAATGCTAGAAACTGACAATAAATAAGATCCTTAAATCTAACATCACCCTTAAATAAGTTTTCAATATTTAATCATAGAAAACCAAAGATATTACTTTCAATTAATATAAAGTTATCTACAGCAGATAGAAAGTGCGTTACGTTATATGAACATCAAAAATTTAAAATAAAGATTATTTTTGGATGGAAAAATAAACATTGCATAAAACAGTTTCCAACAAAAAAAAAAATCACCGCACATTGATTAATTTTATTGCCATCTTGAAATATACATAGTGCAAGCTTTTAACGTGCTGCATGGATTTTTTTAAGTGAACTTCTTTTATTAAGAGCAGTCCTGCAAAAATTAAATTAAGTTCCTTAAACTAACTTAAGAAAATGATTTTAAAAAATCCAAATAATATAAATATAAATCCGACAATTCTGTCAATTTTTTATCTTCTTAATTATCAGGGAATCCAAATGATATAAGAATCCAATGATATTAAATTTTATAATTTCCTAAATAAGGAAATTTATTAATTTTCTAAATTTTTTGTCTTTACCAAATAGTGTAACGTTACACGCCACGACCAACATAACCGTCAAACACGGTCAGGTGAGAGGCAAACTCTTTTACAAACCTATCTGCCACGTGTAAAAAAAGAAAAACTCCAAACGAAGCCAACTGTACAAATAACCTACACACGTACCTGGTGGAACCCGCGCTCTAAAGCAGCGGCACGCCGATTTGTTCCGTTTTGGAGTGGGGAAACGGAGCGCCAGTGGTTTTGGGGAGAAGAAGGCGGTATAAAGGACGAGAGAGATTGAGGATATTAGACAGAAGAGAGGACGAGAGAGATTGAGGATATGAGACAGAAGAGGAGGAAAATTTTCGCAAGAACAGTTAAAATCTCGCACGTTGAGAGATTAGCTTCAGCTTTTTAATCAGGTCGTAACTCGGCTGCAAACGAGTCTGACTCGTTTCCTTCATTTGTCCAAAAAATTTTGTTCTTAATTGATGAAGCAACCCCAACCCGCCCGAGAAATGGGGCTTGGTACCATTGTTGGGTCATGCTCATTGTCCCTAATAAATGTTCCAACTTTTACCTTTTTCTTATCTCCCATTTTCAGGGACATACATTAATTTCAAATACTAACTGAAAATATGTATATAATGAACAATCATACAAAATATATCTTACATTTAGAATAAGCATCAAAAATATATCTTACATTTAGAATAAGCATCACACATGTTTATATTTTTCTTTGCCATTCATAAAACTAAAATTTTAAAATTAGTTAATCATGTGATAAATCAACTATGATAATGAGGTTATTTAGTGTCTATTTGGTTCCATGATTATACTTAGGACAATTTCTTTTGAAGGACTCAAATAAAATTTTTTAAACTTTTAGAGGGATTAAATATAGTTTTTTATATTTTTAAGGATCAAAATATAATTTTGTTTAAATACCGCGCACCTTAGGTCCGTCCCTATTGAACTCCGCCTTTGATTATATAGTCAACATTTGGTAGCTACTAATTAGTGGCTATCTGTAAAAAGGCTCATGCAATAATTATAATTAATAAATTTCAATTTTTAATGTTTTTAAGTTAAATACTGTAAAAAGGCTCATGCAATAATTATAATTAATAAATTTCAATTTTTAATGTTTTTAAGTTAAATACTCCTTAATATTAAAACAGTATTCTAATTTTTGAATTATACAACCTTATTAACTTGCCCTTTGTTTGGATGTGTGTGTTCTTTTTTGAAGTAGGAAAATAACAATGTAAATTATCTAGTTAAAGGTATTTTTCCTTATTTAGAAAAGTGGAGGAAAATATTGATTTCACATATTTTTCACTCAGATCCACATGTTTTAAATTTCTCCAATTTGAAGAGAAAATAATAGAGAAAAGTGAAAACCTCACTTATTTTTATTAAATTATCCAAATACCTCAAATCAATTAACTAACTTTAACCTTCTTAAATAACCTACTAATTAAATGAGAATAAAATTGGCGATTTTTAATATAAATATTTTTTTTCTCTAAAACTTTCTCATTTTCAAACAAAACACCGAATGACAAATAACCATTGAAACAAAATTGATAATCCATTGTTATTTTCCTTCTCTCAATATTTTCTTTCATCTCGTTTGTAAACAGAGATTAGAGTTAAAACCCTAAACTCAAATTGTTTATCCCTCATTCAAACAAACTTTTAGGGTTTGTTCAAAATACAATCATATATATTGTTGACAAATTATATTGTAATGTTTAGGAAGAAGGGAACCTTGTATATCAAAATTCGAGAGGGACATAACCCCACTCTCATAGATTAAGCCTAAGTTGCAAGCAAATGTGTAACACTATTCGTTGATCGTCTAACACACTTCAGTTAACACACGAGATAGAACATTCAGAAAGTTATTCAAGATGACATTACAATCACAGAAAATCATATTGTTTGAATTAAACATGCTTTTATTTGCAGTTTAATAGATGATAAAATGCAGAGGAATTGGTGAAACCAAATAAAAAAATATGAGGCTTTGCAGGGTGGGCATGACCCAAAATGAATTTAGCAAATCAGAAGGAAGAACTATTGCAATTAAGTTGTTAAAAAATTGCAGTTCAGTTGCCCTCATTTGTTTTGGATTTCAGTTAAAAAAATTGCAGTTCAGTTGCCCTCCATCTTGTTTTTGGATTTCACTTGCTTTAGCAAAAAGGCGCTTAGTTCATGAAAGTAACTTTGTTTTGAGGAAGAAAACAATCCTATAATGAAGCCAAAGAGAAGAAAGAAAAGAAGAAAGTCTTTGAAAAAAAAAAAAAAAGAAAAGAAAAGATATGCTAAACAATCTTTTTGTGTTGTAATCCTCATGTTTCGCACGGTTGCTCAGGTTTTAGACTCAATTGATTTGGATTAAAAGTTTGATTATATTCATGTAGGAGGGAATAGGATGTCAAGGGTGACCCCCAGTAATTTTTTTTTTTTTTAATATAATTCAACTCTAAATTTCTAAAAATTTTCAATTTTATTCCTTAAAATATAATACCTTTTAATTTAGCGCTTCCTAACTTTTGAAAAAAAAAAAAATTTTTGTCCCCCTTTGTCTTCAATCCTGGCTCCGCCATTAACTATATCCATCGCTTTTGTTTGTTACAGTTTTGAGATCACTTTTTTTGTTCTTCAAGTATGATTTAATTGAAGTGAAATCAACATCGGATATCTTTTTGTTTGTAATCTATTGCAAGACCAGCAAAGAAGTGAAG
Source organism: Jatropha curcas (assembly GCF_014843425.1). The sequence continues at coordinate 2,202,193 of NW_023591078.1, read as the reverse complement.
TTAACATCAATTTTTCATTTTTGTCTTCAAAAATTTTGCTAAAGAGTTGTAAATTACGTGCAATTTGCATAGACCCTTTGAGACTTTTAAAAGTATTTAGAACCTGCAGGTGAGAATGGCTTGATTGAAGACTTGTTCAAGTCTTTGTTTGCCCCCAATCCTAAACTCCTTGATAAAGTTAGCCATTAGAGTCCAAACAAAAAGACTTGCACAAGTCTATCACAGGCTTTTTTGACGGCTCATATTTTCTCCAATCATAAATATTAACGAATATTGATATTTCAAGCCTTCAAAATTTTCCATTTCTCAGATGTGAAATGCTCTCGTCAGGGTGTGACATGGTCTATGACACGATAATACAATTTATTTAATATCAAAATTAAATGGATTAAGGTTGAATTTAAATAAGTTCGTGTCATAAACGAGTGATCCACATATGACACAAGTTTTAAGCGGATCGTGCTACAAATTGACTCATCTAATCCGTCTAACTATTATGACACAAGTTTTAAGCGGATCGTGCTACAAATTGACTCATCTAATCCGTCTAACTATTTATTTTAAGATAAAAATGTAATTTATATATATATATAGACAGAGAGAGAGAGAGAGGGTTATGTGGGCTATACTTATTATAATTGTCGTGTTTTGATCCGTATATGATCCATTTAATTAAATTTGATTGACTTTTTTGACTCATATATGAGCTATTTAATTAAACGGGTTACACGAATTGTGTTCATGTTACTCGTTTAATTTTTGTGTCGTACTTATATTTAAATATTTGATACGATTATTAAGCATGTCGTATTTATATTGACTCTAATCGTATCACGTATTAGGAGGGTTCGTGTCCAACCCGACACGGCAACCTATTTTTACACCCCTAGCCACATTTTAGTTTCCACGTGGATCATAAGTTAAATTATTGGGAGTCAAACAATTATCAATTTTGTAACTTTAGTAACACCAGTATTAAGAATTTGCACGTTAAAACTCATTGTTCCTACTCGTTTTTTTATTTTTTCTAAATATAGTTTATTGATTTTTCTATAATATAATAAAATCTAAAATATAGTTTATTGATTTCTATAATATAATAAAAAATGAATAATAAATTTATTGATAAAAAAATAAGTTATAGTTAATTAAGGTATTTTTTTAGGTCAATATTTTAAATATTATAATATATATGTAGACAAAATGAATGAATATTGAAAAAAAAAATCAAAAATGAATGAATATTGAAAAAAAAAATCAAAATTGAATGACAAAATAAAACTTTATGATTGAAACGATATGAAAAGTAAAAACAATCATAACTCAAGTAAAGTAATATCTTTAAAATTAAAAAGTAAAATGATAAAATAAAAGTTTTTGACATATAATAATAAACTCTATAGCCAAGAAAAATAAAATTATTATGGTGATTTTTTTCTATAAGTATTAAACATTTATATTGGTAGTATATAGTAAATTGGTATTTTAATAAGATCCTAATTGAGTTATATTATCATTCATAAATTATTCATAATTAAAATATTACTCATACGTCTTATTTTCAACTATTTGAAGTACAATAATAAATTTAAATAATAAGTACTGATTTTTAATTCTTTTAATCAAATTATTTTTATTATTTTTTAGTTTTTTAATCAAAAATTATTTTTTAATTATTTTTTTTTAGAAAATATATTTTTATTAATAGTTTTGATTGAATATTTTAAATTTTTGAACTAAATTTAAATTAAATATAAAATAAATTTATATAAGTTTTCCTAATCATTGAGTTTAACAAATAATTTTTGACATATACTCGTGCTTCTTTAACTAAAATCTTCAACTTTATTGAAATTGATTTTTATTTAAGGTCAGGTTATAAAAAAAATTTTCGGTTCTATTTTATATTTTTCTCTAATTTTATAATGTGTAATTGAATATTAAGTAAACCAATCTAAAAATTATTATATAATTTTAATCAATCAATGAAATTAAAAGTTTTCTAATTAGGGTTAGACTAAATTACATTAATGATATTGTTAATCAATCAATAAAACTCAAATACCAATAAAATACAAATAAAATTTAGAATTCATATATATAAAAAAAATTATGATTTACTATTATATTATAATTTGAATATTAGAATTCTTATGGTTACCTTACTTCCATCCAAATACTTGAAACTAAAAAATAAAAAATAAAAATATTATCATGACAATTATTAATCTTATAATCCTAATAAAATATAAAATAAAAGGAGGAAGAAAAGAGAAAAAGATGCAAAACAGGTTATCAATTTATGGTTATAACTTTAACAATGGATAAAAATTTCATTGCTAAAATATTTGTATATCCATTTCCTAACTCTTAGCAACGGAAGCAGAAGGAAATTCTGTTAATTAATAAAAATCAATTCAGGTTATAACTTTACAAACGGAAAAGTATTCTGTTTCTAACTTGTTTGTAGAAACCCATGAATTAAAATTAAAATTTTTCTAATTAGAAAGGATTAAATTATTTGTAATGATATTTTTAATCAACCAATAAAATATCAATAAAATTAACAATTTTCTAATTAAAATAAGACTAAATTATCCTTAATAATATTTTTAATCAATTATTAAAATTAAAAATATGTAAGTGTGCGTACCACAAGAAGAAGATATGATTGCAAACTCAATAAAGAAGATATGGAAATTGCAAAACTCCAATTAAATTTTAAATTGATAAAAGCTGTTATATAATAATTCCTTAAATAGTCAAAAAGCAATAAATTCTTAATAGTCAAAAAAATAAATTAAAACTAAAAACATATATAAAATAGTGTTATGATATAAAACGAAAATCCCAAATTAGAATGATATTAAATGGACAGAAGTTTCTAAGTTAATGAAAAAATTGAATTTATAATATTAAATGTGATAATTTAACATTAATGGATATTAAATTCCTAATCCAGCCAATAAAATAAAGTATAATTTGGAATAATTTTCCTATTTAGAACTTAGAATTAAATTTCATAAAATAGAATTTAAGATTCAATAGAAATTAACAAAATAAACTAATCAAAGTTAAACCTACTTTTATTTTTTCCAAACTAACAAAATTAAAATTTCATCATTAGAATATGACTAAATTATCCCTTGAATGATATTTTTAAGTTAACCAAATTAAATCAAAAGTCATAGGGGCATTTTAGGAACTCAATGTTTTTTTCCACTTCGTATTTTTTATACAGATTAGCAAACAGAATTTTTATCCGGTGCTAAAAGTAAATTAAACCTAACATTTTGCATGTAATTAATTGTTCAAGGAAAATACAAATTTCAAATTAACTAATACAAAAACTATATTCCACAAAAAAAGTCCCAATGAGTTTTATTCTTATTTTTTTCAAACTAATGAATTATTTATTCCAAAAGTAAGTTTCTTTATTTTTAAACCAAATAAAATTAAAATTCTTAAAGTTTATATTGTCTTACCATGTAATATCTTTATATAAAATATATAAATTTTATCCAATAGAATTTATATTTAAATAATAGAAAATACTATATCCTAATATGAAATTAGCTTTATTTTTTTAACCAATAATTTTAATCAATTTAAAAAAATTATTCAAATATGAATCAATTTTTTAAATAAAAAAAAAATCTAGAAGCGCCCACAAAGAAGAATTTCGCGTTATACTTAATATAGAAAAAAATAAATAAATTTTTATAATTTAAATTATAATAGAATTCATTTAGAACCAAATAAGATTCACTAATAAAACGTGTAATATTTCATAGGAACCTATGAATAATGCCACAAAAAAAGTTTAAATTTTTTAACATGTTTTTGGCCAAAATAAAAGAAAATCATTATAAAAAGAAATTTTGCTTCACAATCTTTAATCAAGTGGCTTTACTTAATAAAATAAGTTATAACTTTTGAAACTAATTTTAGGTAGGTGAGAATACACGATCACTTTAATTTAAAACTACACCGAATTAAATCAAAATTAAAGTGAATTTTCAAAGTGAAAATAGCCTCAAATTAAATATAGCTCAAAATCTAATTAGTTCAATTGGTTTTACATGCACTTTTAGGTTGGTCAATTTAAACCTTTCACTAAAAATAAAAACTGGATAAAAAAATTCAATTTAGCTGTGCAAACTAAAAATCAACCTAAATCAGTTTTACCCGATATTTTAATATCCTTAAAATTAGAAAAAATCCCTAAAATTACAAAGGGATATAAGTTCTCTTTTGGGATATAAGTTTCTCTTTGTTGAAGAAATCTTAAGACCATAATTAATATAATTTTATTATTAATTAATGTAATAATAATATTTTTGAACATATTGAATAACTCCAACTAAGTGCAAAATTGACAAAGTATATTGTAGAATTCTTTTCTACTTACCATTCTCGTTCTCTCTCTATTCTTAGTTATCCGATATGAGATAAATGGTTTAGACGTGTATATATATTTCACACAAATATATTCAAGGGACGATTAAAAGGAATATCAAATTTCACATAAACAATTAAATCAATTAAATATTTATTATTCTTATTATTGTATAAGATTTTTTTACCTTTATTGCCATAATCCAATTATTTCTAAGAGTATTATAAAAGAAAAGAGTAATTATAAAAGAAAAATACAACATAATTCCTTTTTTAATAATAATAAAGAAAATATTAGGTAACTATTTTATATCTTAAGATAATCCATCTATAAGAAAGAAGAAAGTGAAGGAGAATATTAATTAAATTCTCATATACACCACTTTATCATTTATTATTTTTTCCATAGAAAGAACCTAAAAAAAAATTAAATAACAGAATATTTATATGTATATAATTTTCAAAAATTTATATTGAAAAACTTATTTCTAATTGAAAATTTTAAATTTTAAAAAAATATATCAAAATCAAATCATACAAACATAAAGAAAAAGAAGTATCAATAAAAAAAATACATTTTTTCTATGTTTATCTCTCTCCTAAAGGAAAATACTTTAAATTATATCAAAATGAATCAAAATAAAATATAAAGATCAAAAAATAAAATATAAAATTTCATGTCTTAATTTATCATATATATTTAATTAAAAAAAATAAATATATCCAAGTCACTAATAAAACTGTAATTTTTAAATTGGCCACCAATTTAAGAATATTTTTAAACATTTTAAATTTTATTAAGGGTGATAATAGATAATCGCATTATTTCCCCCCGTCCATATCCCCCATATGTTTTTATACTAATAATAAATAAAATCGATATATATAGTTAAATTCTAATTCTAAAATTGTGTCTTTGCTATAAAATGGAGACAATTTAATTTCCGTGCATTGGCAATTTCTTTGGAATAGCATAAAAATAGTAGCAAATCAATAGAAGCAACCTAGTTAAGTTACGAGTCCAACATTTGTTTTGTGAGAATTTCAAAAAAAAAAAAAAAAAAAAAAAAAAAGAGGAAAAAGTTTAGTTTTTCACTTTTGTTACAATTTTCAATTAATATAAAGCTAAACATAACGTAGGTTACAGTTAGTTTTAATTTGAAATTTTAAATTTCCAGAATGACGAAATCAAGTCCCTGACTTTAAAATATTTTACAATATAATAGACACAGACACAAGGAAAAAAGAAGAGAAAAAACAACAAAAAAAAAAAAAAGAAAAGAAAAAGAGAGAAAATTAAGCTTAAAAAATTGAAAAGGAGATTTGGGTTTGTAGATGTTTCCAGAGAGAGGAAATTATAGCTTAAAAAATTGAAAAGAGCTTTGTTGTAGATGTTCCAAGTAGCGCATTTGATTCTGGTGCAACAGAAGAGATCTCTTCTTTCTACTTCGCATGCAAATGCACCATCTGCTTATTCATCATTTGATTTACCTAACAAATTCCAAAGTTCTTCATGAAATAAAAATATTGTTAATTAGATCTGAAGATAGATGTTAAAACTTACCTTCAGAAAGAAATTCCATTCACTAATTTCTTCTTCTTCTTCTTTGGTAAGATATGCAGGTGTTGTTGACACTTCTTTTCAGCCTTGGATGTCCTTCACCTTCAATCAGCTTCACCAACCAAGCAGGTTTTCTTGTTCTGAACACAAGGTATCCCATTGTGAGACCAAACACTGCTCCAAATGCATATCCCGTGAAAACAGATTTCCATCCAAATCCATTTTCATCAGAGTTTGAATCTTCGTCGCCTGATGGGGTCGTGACTTGTTGCCTTTCACCAAAATTACAAGCCTTTTGCAGTGGAAATCCACAGAGTCTTGTGTTTCCTTCATACGAGCTATTATCAAATGTGTTGAACTGAGGGCCTGTAGGTATGGGTCCTTCAAGTTGATTATGCGAAACACGAAATACTTCGAGGGATGTCAAAGTTGCCAATTGGATCGGAATCCTTCTAGTAAGATTATTTGAAGAGAGGTCTAAAGTTTCCAGATTGGTCAAATTTCCTATTGATGGTTCAATATTGCCTGTGAGATGATTATGAGACATGTTGAGCTGCTTAAGTTATGAGACAAATGTTGGCAGCTGCTTAACGTAACTTTTAAAGATTTCCAACGTACTTGGGAATTTTTTCCTGTGATTTTCCTGTGAAGTTATTACCTGACAAATTGATGGTTGTTAAAAGAGTTTGGATTTTCACCAACTCAATTTCCAATCCTTTCAATGTCAAGCTCACAGAATAATCATAATAGGAGAGGCTTGGTGCTCCCATGTATGTCATATTCTGATCAACATTGATCATCGCATCGAAATTATTGAAATAATATGAAGGCAAAGGTCCGCTGAAATTGTTGTTGGAGAGGTCCAAAATCTGTAGCTTGGGAAATAGATAGTTGGCAATGGAGTGGCTTTTTACTAAACCATGAAGTCTATTGGATCGTAGCTGTAGAATCTGCAACTTTTGAAGAGTTTGTAGAAAAGAAGGGAATGTGTCCTCTATCTCATTATTGCCCATGTCTAAAATTTCCAAATCTTTGCAATTGGAAATGGACGTTGGGATTTTCCCTTGCAGTTGGTTGCCATTGAAATTCAAATATCTCACGTTACTGCCTTCTGAAAATACTTGAGGGAGAACTCCATTAAAGTTGTTCATACCCAGATGTAATACTGAAAGTTGTTCAATACCCAATTGTAAATAACTGAAAGGCTACTGGCTGAAGTTTTCCCAAAACATGTGGAAATGGGACCACGTGGAAATTGTTTTACTTCGACACGGTCAAGGATTTGGAGTGATTTTAAAAACTCAACAAACTGCAAGAAGGAAATTTCTCCTGTCCCCAATTTCTCATTTGATGAAAGAATGAGAACCGTCAACTCCACCTGATTGAAAATTGAGCTTGGAACTGTGCCAGACAACTTGTTATGGCTCAGATCAACATATTTTAATGTATTATTATATTTGAATTGACATACTTGACCAGTGAGCAAGTTGTTAGACAAAATCAAGTGCTCTAGGCTAGAGAGCCTGAAAATATCTGAAGGAATTGGACCATTGATATTGTTGCTTTTCATACCTAAATATGAGAGCTGGCTAAGCTTTGCAAATGAGGGAGGAATTGGGCCACTAAAATTATTGTGTGAAAGGTCCAAATCTTGGAGTTGGTTACAGTTTCCAAAATCTTGGATTGGGTTACAAGTTTCCAATGAAAGATTGGAAATTGGACCATTGATATTGTTGCTTCCCATAATGTAAAATAGGAGAGGCTGGCTAAAGGTTTGCCCCAAATTGAGGGAGGAAATTGGGCCAACTAAAAATTATTGTATGAAAGGTCCAAAATCTTGGAGTTGGTTACAGTTTCGAATGAAAAGATGGAATTGGACCCTTGATATTGTTGCTTTTCCATATATACAATAGAAGAGCTGGCTAAGGTTTTGCAAAAAAGAGGGAGGAATTGATTGGGCCACTAAAATTATTGTATGAAAGGGACAACTGTTGGAGTTGGTTACAGTTTCCAATTGAGGATGGAATTTGACCAGTGAAATTATTATATCCAAGTTCCAATACAATAAGTTTGGATAAATTACCAAACACTTCAAGATTAGACCCAATAAAATTGCAACTATTGAGTCTCAATATTTGCAACAACTTCAGATTCTTGAAGAATTCATTTTCTAAATAAATCAGAATTTTAGTCAAAGAAAGTGACAAGTGGCTGAGTGAGATACTCCAATTTGATATAATAGTGAAGCTAGTGAGACCTTCATTCCCTGATAAATCAAGGATTTTAAGGTTTGGAAGCTGAATTATATTATTTGGAAATTTTCCTCTTAATCCAGAAAATGAAAGTTTGAGAGATGACAAAGAAGAAGATAAATTGATAAATGAATTGGGTGAAACCAAAGAGAGGTTTGTACCCCCCAAGTTCAACTCTTGCAACTTGGTAAAGTTTCGAACAAGCTTGTTAAAGCTAGTAGTTGTTTGTATTAAAAGACTGTTCCTAAAAAGATCAAGAGAAATCAAATTAGATAGTTGACCGATTTCTAATGGAATTTGATTAGATAGTTTGACCGCACTTTCTAATGGAATTTGACCAAGGAAGATTATTAAAATCGACTAGGTCCACTCAGTGAGTTTATCTTCTACTCGCGGGGCAAATAAAAAAAATTTATTTTAATAAAAAATTTTAACCCCCCAAACAATGCAAGATTTTATAAATTACCAAACAATGCAAGATTAGACCCAACGAAATTGCAACTTGCGAGTTTCAGTGATTCCAACAAATTTAGATTTTTGAAAAATTCATTTTCTAAATATACTGGAATTTCAATCCCAGAAAGAGACAAATGGTAGAGTGAAAGACTCCAATTTGACGTTGGAAAAGAGCCATTGAGGCCTTCATTGTACGCCAAGTCTAAGACTTTGAGATGCGGAAGCTGAATTATACTGTTTGGAAATTTCCCTCTCAATCCAGAAGATGAGAGTCTGAGGGATGACAAAGAAGTAGATAAATTGATAAAGGAATCAAGAGAAACCAAAGACAAGTCTGCACCGCTCAGGTCCAATTCTTGCAACTTGGTTAAGTTTCGAATAAGCTTGTCAAAACTAGCAGTTGTTTCTAATGTCAAACAAAAGTTCCAGGAAAGATCAAGAGAAACCAAATTGGATAGCTGACCGATTTGAGATGGAATTATGGAGCCTCTGAAATTATTGTAAGAGAGATCTACAAAACTAGCAGTTGTTTCTAATGTCAAACAAAAGTTCCAGGAAAGATCAAGAGAAACCAAATTGGATAGCTGACCGATTTGAGATGGAATTATGGAGCCTCTGAAATTATTGTAAGAGAGATCTAGTTTTTGAAGATGATGAAGAGCGGAAAGAGAATTATTAGAATGGAAGTTACCGTAAAGCATACTGTAAGAAAGGTTAAGCCCAATCACATAGCCAATATTAAAGTCACATCTGACACCATCCCAAAAGAAGCAACAATCTGTGCCCTCTTTCCATGAATCTGTCTTGGGATAAGATTTAATAAAAGAAGGAAAACTCCTCCTAATGGTGAAGGAGTTTTTGAATTGGAGCAAGGCATTGCTTTGATCAAGCTGGCAAACTACATTTGGGAAAGGGGAATTTGTAATGTTTGAAGAAAGTGAAAGAAAAGAGATTGAAAAGGAAGGATGAAATAGAAAGGAGGCAGAAGGAAAATTGAAAATGCACAGTAAGCCAACGCAAAACTCGATTTTTTGTGTTTGCCAAATTTAAAATTATGATCAATAAATTTTCAGCATATATCACTCTCTATTTATAGCCACATGATTCCCATATTGATGGTTTTGAGATCATGATAATTGAGTTCTCTCTCTGTCCTTTTTTTTGTTTTTAATTATTTTAAAAAACATTCGCTCTTATTAACTTTATTTCTAACCACTTAGTCAAGAGCACTATATTAATTTTAATTCTCTTTTTTTTTTTGTTATTATGAAATTACAACTATAACTTTTGTTTTATAATTTCTTTTAATAATTAGGAATACATTTACTCTAATTATTTTTAATAAACGTGGATTAATAATACGATAGGGTGGAAGTTGAAACCAATGATTAATGGATGAATAATTAAGAAATTTTAAATTTTTATAACATGATGAATAATTAGAAATTTTAAGATACTCTAATTATTTTTAATAAAAGTGGATTATATAGATAGGTGGAGTTGAAATCTCATGATTAATGATGAATAATTAAGAAATTTAAATTTTATAATCATGATGAATAATTAAGAAATTTAAATTTTATCTTTTAGAAATTACATTGGTTTCTGTTTCTGCACTATCAATCTTTTTCTCAAGGTTTTTCATTTTTCTTTTTGAAGAATCCTCAAGGTTTTCAAAAAAAAAAATGGAATTTAAAATAATAAGCTAGACTGATATTTTTCGTATTTTTGAACACCTCATAATTAAAACCAAAATAAAATAAATGTACATCCAAGAAGGCAAGAACTTTTCAATTCTTGCATGCATGCACAATATGAAAAAAATTTGTCTAGATTCGGTGCATGACCTCATTTGTAGACCAATTAAATGAAATTAGAGATTTTTTAAAAAGTGTTTTGACTTTTTTTTTTTCCAAATGTATGATAAGAAATATTCTCATTTCAATAAAAATATTAAATTTCATTAGTTTAGTTTATAGGTAGGAACATAACAGTGTCTAAGTAAGTTTTTCCCTGCACCATATACCACATAGGGATATTATTAGAGCATCGATCCTTACCTTTGGGCAAAGGATGAAATTTATTTGCTTACCACTTATAACCCTCTAATTAAAAAAGTCAATCAACAAGTGAATAGTTAAGCCTGAGAACGACTAGATTAAAGTGTTGTGTCAAATTAAGTCACTATTCGAAGACTTATGCAAGTCTTTTTTTGCCTCTAAATTCTTTGATCAGTTAACCATTATGCTACGTTTTCGTTATGGTTACGCAAATGTAATATAAGTCTTCCTACCTCAATATTCACGGATCATATTTCCTCAATTTCTTTTAACATTATATATCTTAAACATTATGTGAGTTTAAGTTTAATCTTAAATTTCGTGAACAAAACTAACATAAATTAAAAACTAAGTGCACACATTATAAGTAAATATATATATATATATATTTGGTCATCATTCTCTTATAGTTATCTCAATAATTATTATATAAGAATATATCAGGAAAATAATTCAATGGACAAAAGTATTATTTATTAAATTATTAAGTTTTTGTTATTTGTTAAACCATTTATATTTATTAGTATTAGTACTTTATTGAGAATTATATTGATAAGGATTTCATATGCTTATTACATGCAAAGGTTTATTTTGCAAATCACTGTAACTCTCTGATTAAAAGACGATCAAATCTTGTTGTAGAGATTGTGTTTGAGTTATGCAACAACAGTGGGCATGTTACTATTGATTAGGTTAGGAGATCAGTGAATAAAGCTGCTCATGCTTTAGCAATAGTATCTTGTTTTTATGTTGGTTTCCATATTTGGTTTGAGATTTCTTCTCATGTCGATGCTCTTCTCATGTTGAATCTCTTTTTATTTCTCATTCTATTCATTAATGAAGTTTCCTCTTCTTCTCTATAAAGGAAAAAAAAAGACAATCAAAATCAGAATACTAAATTGAAACATTATGTCAAAATCAGTCACTCTTTGAAGACTTATGCAAGTCTTTACTTGCTCCACAATTCTTTGATAAGTTATCCATTATGCTATGTTTGCATTCCAATTAAGCAATTTTAATCTTAAAGTCCAGCCAATAACTTATACAAGTCTTCCTGCCTCATTTTTCACGATCCAAATTTCCTTCAACTATCGTTAAGGTCTACTAATTGAGAAATTCATAGATAGAATCTTTGTCTAACACGTGACGTGTAGATTAGACTAAGGTGTAAATTAGATTACACTATACTTTCATTTCAATAAGAATACTAAATTTCATTAGTTTAGTTTATAGGCGAAAACATGAACAGGGTCTAAGTAAATTTTTCCCTGCAGTACATACCATGTAGAGATATTATTAGAGTATCGATCTTTATCTTTGGGCAAAGGATGAAATTTATTTGCGTTTCGCTTATAACCCTCTAATTAAAAAGTCAATCAACAAGTGAATAGTTAAGCCTGAGAACGACTTGATTAAGTGTTGTGTCAAATTCGGTCACTATCCCAAGACTTATGCAAGTCTTTCTTTGCCTCTAAATTCTTTGATAAGTTAACCATTATGCTACATTTTCATTACGGTTACGCAAATGTAATATAAGTCTTCTTACCTCAATATTAATAGTTGTTAACTGTTTTAGTAGCTGTTGTTAGCTTTTAGCTAAGTAACAATTAAAAGCAAAAGTGTTTTGATAAATATATCTGTTTGATTGACAATTAAATTTAAAATAACAAAAAAAGACATTGAAATATTCATTTAGAATTTTCACTTATAGTCGTAGAATTAAACTCATTACAAAAAAGAAAAAAAAAGATGATTTCACTAAAGCTAAATTTTCAAATTTTAAGGGAGTAAAAATTGAAATATTTTAATATTTTAGGGATCAATATTTTTAATTTTTAATATTTATTGAATTCAAATGGATATATAAACAAATATTTTTTTAAAAAAATCATTTTCTAAATATAATGGGATTTTAGTGGAGTAAAAATTGAATATTTTAATATTTTTAGGGATCCCAATATTTTTTAATTTTTAATATTTATTGAATTCAAATGGATATATAACAATATTTTTTTAAAAAAATCATTTTCTAAAATATGATGGGATTTTAGTCCGAGAAAGGAAAAACCAAAGGACAGGTGTAACCCGCTGAAGTCGGCAATTCTTTGGGCGATTGGTATGGGTTCGTGATGGTTAAGTTTTTGGGCCACATTGGCTTAGCCTTTGAGAGTTAGGTTGGGCTTGGAATTGTCTTATCGGAGGCCTACCAAATACTAATTAATAGACATCAATTTTCTGTTATTTTTTTGAACTTCAAATACTGTGTAACTTCAATACTTCATGGATAATGCATATTATATTCTGTAATTATATTTTATATTCTACAATTTCAAATAATAACTAATTATGTGTCTACGCATATACTGATAAACTAATTGATTTATGAATTAACCATGCTATAAATTTCAGATTAAGAAAAATCATACTATAAATTAATCAGATATATAATTAGCCGAAATTTTTACAAATTTTTTAAGAAATATAAATAATTCAATTATAGATTTATAATAGTCATGTTTTTTTTTTATTTTTTGTTAAAAAAATCTATTTAAGCCATCTCTTTGTTCGTTTGGAATCAAGACATAATGTTTAATTTATTTAAATTGCTTCTTCCACAAGTTGATTGCAGCGAGAATCCATGAATGCATGAAGACAACCCTAGTTGTATTTTTAATGAAGGAATAGTCTTGTCTAGTCAATGGTTTTGATGATGCACTGTTGCTTCTTTTATTTGATTAGGTCTTTCCAATTATTAATATAACCAATCTTGACTTAATTAAGCTATAATAAACAAACAAATATATTTTGGAATTTTGGGATTTTAAGCTATTGGAAGAAAGGATTTCCAATGTGTATTTCACGCTCCGTTTTCGTTATTCACAAAAAAAAAAAAAAAAAAAAAAAAAAAAATTGTGTATTCTCACGCTCCGTTCGTTATCCACAAAATGCAAAAAAAAAAAAAAAAAAAAAAAAGTTGGCAAACCTTTTACAGTGGAATATAAATCTTTTTTTTAAATCGTTTTTAAAAATCGTTATTAAAATTATAAATATAGGTTGCGTTTGCCAATAGCATTTGAACTAACTTTTAGAGATTAAGATAATATTTTATAAAAAGTTAATCCGTATAATATTTAGCTTTTAGCGTTTTGTATATGAAAAACTATTTAAAAAGCTAACAGTTAAGCGTTACCAAAATAACTAACAGCTATCAAAACAACTAATTTTGCTGAGCGAGCCCATAATTGTCTTTAGATTTATCAAAATTTAGTTATGAATTAGTAAATATATGAAATAGAAATTTTCCAGACCCACAGAGAGGCCAACTTATATATTTCCTGTGGTGCAAAAGACAAGAGACATGGTCACAAAAGTTAAATGTATGTTTGTGTGTAAGGTACATTATCTTCCCTTTAAAAAACAAATAAGCTAATATAGGTTATCTTATTCCAAGGATGACTGGAAAAAGAGAGACTGTTAATTAAGTGCATCTCCACTTGCATTTCTCTTTCTTCAACATTTATACTGTACATACAAGTTAATTTCATATTGATTTTCATTTTTAAATTGTAAGAAGAGAATTTGTATGTCAGCTGAGCTTTCATAAATTTGAAAGAATGCAGGTTAATTTTTAACGGGGCTTAGGACAAAGATCAAAGAATTTTAAAATCAAAGAATTTTAAAACTATTTCTACATCTACTGATATCGACTCATCTGAATTTTTAACAAGGAGAACATTGATTCTAAGCTATTTTGTTCACTAAGAGTCATTAGAAATTATAGTATTACATATATAAATGCTAAGAAACTGACAATAGTAAGATCTAAATCTAACGTTCACTTTATAGTTTCATATTTATCATAGAACAAGACATTATTTTCAAATTATAATAAGTTTATCAATACAGAGATAGAAGTGCGTTAGTCATATGAACATCAACATTTAAAATAAAGATTATTTTTGATGGAAAATAAACAATTGCATAAATAGTTTCAACAAAAAAATTCACCACATTGATTAATTTTATTGCATCTTGAAATACATAGTGCACAGCTTTTAAGTTATGCAGATTTTTTAAGTGAACTTCATTATTATGAGCAGTCCTGCAAAATTAATTAAGTCTTAAACTAACTTAAAAGAAATGATTTTTTAAGAATCCAATAATATTAAATATAATCCCGACATTCTGTCAATTTTATCTTTCTTAATTATTCAGGAATCCAATGATATTAAATTTAATAATTTCCTAAATAAGGAAATTTATTAATTTTCTAAATTTTTTGTCTTTACCAAATAGTGTAACGTTACACGTGGCCACAACTCACATAACCGTCAAACACGGTCAGGCGAGAGGCAAACTCTGTTGACTGACCTATCTGCCACGTGTGAAAAAGAAAACTCCAAACAAAGCCAACTGTACAAATAACCTACACACGTACCTGGTGGAATCCGCGCTCTAAAGTAAGCGGCACGCCGATTTCACTTATACACGCCAGATCCTTTGATCAGAACCGTAGAAATAAGTAAGCGGACAAGCCGATTTCACTTTATAAGCGGCACGCCGATTTCACTTATACACGCCAGATCCTTTGATCAGAACCGTAGAAATAATAGTACCGATCAAGACAACCGTCTAATATGTTGACTAATTTCTCCGCCAGTGGATAACTGATCGCAAATCCTCCACCGCCAAAAGCCATATCGTACGCGTGCATCAAATCTTGCTCTACACTCTCAGAATTCCCTCCGATATACCACATCCGATTATGATCATATTTCGCTAACACCGAAACTAAGTTATCAGTGAAATACACTGTACCATCATCTCCCATCACGAACCACCTCACATTTGGCAGCCTCGATTTAAAGCTATCGCTTATTATTCTAGCGATCCTGACCGCTGATCTCGAGCTGGAGAATCTGAACCGGGTCCAGTCTGGAGACGAAAGCCTGTACGGTGGTTCCGATATTTCGGATTTTCTGTTGTTCTTGTTTTTCGGCATTTTGTCTAGCCAAACGAAGCCTCGCGTTTTCTTTGTGTCCCACCAGAGAGAGCTGTATCGGACGCGATCGTTCCATGTGGCTGCTGATCCGCCTATTCCCATAAGGATGTGGGCGATGTTAGTGGGTCCGGTATCGAGTCTGGTTTCGGGTTGTGGGTTGTTCCGTTTTGGAGTGGGGAAACGGAGCGCAAGGGGTTTTGGGGAGAAGAAGGCAGTATAGAGGGCGAGAGAGATTGAGGATATGAGACAGAATTGGAGATGTGGGGGATGAAATGGGGCAATGGGGCTTGGTACGCGATTGTTGGGATCATGCTCTTTTCCCTAATAATGTTCCAGCTTTTGCAGCTTTTGCCTTTTTCTTATCTCCCATTTTCAGGGACATACATTAATTTTAAATACTAACTGAAAATATGTATATAATGAACAATCATACAAAATATAATCTTACATTTAGAATAAGCATCCACGTGTTTATATTTTTCTTTGCCATTCATAAAACTAAAATTTTAAAATTAGTTAATCATGTGATAAATCAACTAGGATAATGAGGTTATTTAGTGTCTATTTGGTTCCATGATGATAGTTACGACAATTTTTTTAAGGAGTCAAATAAAATGTTTTAAAAGTTCAGAGGGGTTAAATATAGTGTTTTATATTTTTAAGGATCAAAATATAATTTTGTTTAAATACCACGCTTAGGTCCGTCCTTATGGAACTCCGCCTTTGACTATAGTCAACATTTGGTAGCTACTAATTAGTGGCTATCTGTCAAAAGGCTCATGCAATAATTATAATTATAAATTTCAATTTTTAATGTTCTTAAGTTAAATACTCCTTAATATTAAAAAACTATTCTAATTTTTGAATTATACAACCTTATTAACTTACCCCTTGTTTGGATGAGACTGTTTTTTTAAGGAGGAAAATGACTATGTAAATTATCTAGTTAAAGGTATTTTCCCTTATTTAGAAAAGAGGAGGAAAATATTAATTTCACTTATTTTCACTCAGATCCACGTATTTTAAATTTCACCAATTTGAAGAGAAAATAATGAAGAAAAATGAGAATCTCACTTATTTTTATTAAATTATCCAAATCAATTAACTAACTTTTACCCTTCTTAAATACCCTGCTATTTAAATGAGAATAAAATTGGCAATTTTTAATATAAATATTTTTTTTTCTAAAACTTTGTCATTTCCAAATAAAAGAAAATAAATTTATTTTCTGTCCTTTATTCTATCCAAACGATCCAAACACGGAATAGAAAATAACCATTGAAACAAAATTGATAATCTATCGTTATTTTCCTTCTTTCAATATTTCTTTCATCTCGTCTGTAAACAGAGATTAGAGTTAAAACCCTAAACCCTAATTGTTTATCCCTCATTCAAATATGCTTTTAGTGTTTGTTCAAAATACAATTATATATATTGTTGACAAATTATTTTGTAATGTTTAGGATGAAGGGAACTTACCATGCGAGAAGATAAAAGAAAAGTCAATTTTTTCAGAGAAAATATAAAAATGTCATTTTTAAAAAAATGACATTTTTTAAAATAAAATTCCACTAATATATACCATAGCTTTGTTGTGGATGATTCAACTATTAATTCAATTAATTTAACAGATATGATGTTAAAAGTCATTGGATGATTCAACTATTAATTCAATTAATTTAACAGATATGATGTTAAAAGTCATAATTATTTTGACCTTTTGTGTTTAGAGTTATTGGAGAGATGCTTAATTTGTATTTACAAGATTGAATAATTAATTGATTCAATTAATTAACAATGTAGAAAGATTTATGATAAAAAATGGTTCTTTAAATTGTAACTAAATAATGAAATTTCTCAGATAATTAAGGTATAAAATGAAATTTATTGCAATTAAAGAATTGATAAATTGAAATTGGAAGTGATTAATTACCTATTATTTGGTTTAATAATTTTCTAGAGAAGAAAAAAGAACCATTTGCTACTATTATTGTATTTTTTAAAAAATATATATAATTCATTAATAATAATATTAAGTATTATAAATTCTCATATGGATCAAATATAAAATTTTGCTTTCAGCAAATACATTTATTTAATCTTTTAATAAAAAAAAATTTATTGAATAATGTTAGATTTTATCATGATTTTGATAAAAGATATAAATATTCATATTAGCAAAAAATTTTATATAAATCTTCGTAGTAATAACTAATCCATTAATTGATTAAGACAATAAAATAATAACTTCTCGAATTCTCTCCACCTGTATTACTTTTTTTAAAATTTGTAATATGTGACAAACACATATGAGTTTTCACCACTATATGTCATAACATCAATGGAGGCAACACTAGTAGGCTCCATTGGTTTGAAAATCCAAACCTCTAAATCAATATATAAAGTCTCTAACTAAATAAAATCAAATGTCACATTTTCATTCAGCAATAAATCTTACAAAGAAGGGACAAAAAAAAAATCCAAATTTTAATTTTTGGATTAGATTTTAATTTTAATTTTTCAAACCAGCTTATAGGATTGGATTTGGAAAACCAGACTTTTATATATTTTGTATGAATATAATCTTTATCCAACTTTTTTTAACTAAAATTTTTTAGTAATGGACAAAATAAAGCTATCGTTTTGGCCCCATCAACATGCAATTTACAAACAATATGAAGATAAAAAAGTATTTTCGATTCCTTCAAGTGACAGGAAAATTATAGAAAATGCAGTATCATTTTCCAAAATTTGTACTATTCTTTGTTGTTGAATATAAAAATCTTGAAAGGTTATGGTGATTTAAAAATCTTGAAAGGTTATGGTGATTTCTGGTCACTGATTGATCGACAAAGGTCAAAATTAAGCCCATGCCGACAAATCTGTTTGGTTCTTGAGAAATAAATTAGGGCACTTAACTCTGTCCCTTTATAATTTTAGTATGAGAGAAGAAATCCCAACAAATCTCATGGACCCTTAGAGAAGAAATTCACAATTCATAGGGATGGGAGACAGAAACCAGTTTAGTGAAAGGCCAACAGTTATTTATCTACTGTGTTTTCTTTTCACATATTATAAGAATTTGTAAAATATTTGAATTTTACTTCAATTTACATTTTAAATATTACAAAGTAATATTTGTATAAAGTTATTTTTGATCATACTGAAAATTGAAAAAAGGGTAAACAAACCAAATCAATGGTTAAGAAGTGAATCTCAACCAAATCAATGGTTAAGAAGTGAATCTCAGATTGAAAAATAATAATAGAAATTAAATGACTTATAATTAAACTCACTTATTTTTGAGCTCGTATATATTGGCCATGTCTTTTAATTATAAAATTAAATTCTTCCAAAGTTTTTGAAGTTAATAAATTAGCGGCCGATTTAATATAATAATATTTCACATTGTTTAATTTTTTTTTTGAAAGATAAAATGGAAATTTAAATTGGACTTAATTAACTCTTACAACATTGGAAAAAAAAAATCGAGTGGGACATGACTCCACTCTCGTAGATCAGATATAGACATGAGTTGCAAGCAAATGTGTAACAATGTTCGTTGATCATCTAACACACTTCAGCTAACACACGAGATAGAACACTGAGAAAGTTATTCGAGATGACATTACAATCACAAAAAATCACATTGTTTAAATTAAGCATGCTTTTATTTGCAGTTTAAGAGATGATCAAATGCAGAGGAATTGGTGAAACCAAATAAAAAAATATGAGGCTTTGTAGGGCGGGCATGACCCAAAATGAATTTAGCAAGCATGACCCAAAATGAATTTAGCAAATCAGAAGGAAGAACAATTGCAATTCAGTTGCCCTCATTTGTTTTGGATTTCACTTGCTTTAGCAAAAGGCCGAGTTCCATGAAAGTACTTGTTGAGGAAGAAGAACAACCCTTAATTGAAGCAAAGAGAAGAAAGAAAGAAGAAAGTCTTTGAAACCAAAAGAAAAGATATCTAACAATCTTTTGTGTTTAATCTTCATTTTCGCTAGTTGCTCGGGTTTAGATCAATTGATTTGGAGTAAAGTATAACTATATTCTCTGACAGAGAGAAGGGATGTCAGGAGTGGCCCCCTCAGTAATTTTGTTTTAATAATTCATCTCTAAATTTTTAAAAATTTTCAATTTCATTCCTTAAAATATAATACTTTTTAATTTAACGCCTCCTAAATTTTGAAAAAAAAAAAATTTTCATCCCCTTTGTCTTCAATCCTGGCTCCACCACCGACTATATCCATCGCTTTTATTTGTTACAGTTTGAGGATCAGTTTTTTCTTCTTCAAGTATGCTTTAATTGAAGTGAAATCAACATTTGATATCTTTTTGTTTGTAATCTATTGCAAAACCAGCAAAGATGTGAAGTTAACATCAATTTTTCACTTTTGTCTTCAAAAATTTTGCGAAAGATTTGTAAATTACGTGCAATTTGCATAGACCCTCAAAGACTTTCAAAAGTATTTAGACCCTGCAGGTGAGAATGACTTGTTTAAGTCTTTGTTTGCCCCCAATCCTAAACTCTTTGGTAAGTTAGCCATTAGAGTCCCACCAAAAGGACTTGCACAAGTCTATGGCAGGCTTTGTTGATGGCTCATATTTTCTCCGATCATAAATATTAATGAATGTTGATATTTCAAGCCTACAAAATTTTCCATTTCTGAAACGTGAAATGCTCCCGTCAGCGTGTGACATGGGTGTGACACGGAAATACAATTTGTTTAATAATAAAATTAAATGGATTAAAGTTGAGTTTAAATAAGTTCGTGTCATAAACGAGTGATCCACATATGACACAAGTTTTAAGCGGATCATTCTATAAATTGACTCATTTAATCTGTCTAACTATTTATTTTAAGATAAAAATGTAATTTACACACACACACACACACACACACAGAGGGTTATGTGGGTTATAGGTATTATAATTGTCGTCTTTTGACCCGTATATGATCCATTTAATTAAATTTAATTGACTTTTTTTTACTCATATATGAGCTATTTAATTAAACATGTTACATGTGTCGTATTCATGTTACTCGTTTAATTTTTTATGTAGTACTTATGTTTAAATATTTGACATGATTATTAAGCTGATTGTATTTGTATTGATTCTAATTGTATCACGTATTAGGAGGGTTCGTGTCCAACTCAACACGTCAACCTATTTTCACACCCCTAGCCACATTTTAGTTTCAACGTGGATCATAAGTTAAATTATTGGGAGTCAAACAATTATCAATTTTGTAACTTTAGTAATACTAGTATTAAGAACGTGCTTTGCACATTAGAAGTCATTGTTCCTACTCGTTTTTTTTTTCTAAATATAATTTATTGATTTTTTTATAATATAATAAAAATTTATTGATTTTTTTTTATAATATAATAAAATAGTATAAATTGAATAAAAATAAGTATATTAATCAGGTTTTTAGGTCAATATTTTTTGTAAATATTATAATATATTAATGTAGACAAAATGAATGAATATTGAAAAAAAAAATTAAAATTTGAAATGAAAAAATAAAATTTAATGAATTGAAATGTTGGAAAGTAAAAATAATCAAACTCAAAGTAAAATAATATCTTTCAAATTAAAAAGTAAATGATAGAAAGAAAAGTTTCTTGACATATAATAATGAACTCCATAGCCAATAGAAAAATAAAATTATTATGGTGATTTTTTCTTAAGTATTAACATTATAGTCTATAATTAAATTGGTATTTTAAAAAGATCCTATTGAGTGATATTAAATAATTCATAAATTATTCAAAATTAAGATATTATACATACGTCTTATCTTCAAACTATTAGAAGTTAACATATAATAAATTTAAATTTAATAACTACCTATTTTTTAATTCTTTTAATCAAAAATATTTTTATTATTTTTAGGATTAATTATTTTATTAATAGTTTTAATTTGAAACTATTTTAATTTTTAGTAATTTTAAAAATTAATCTAAAATAAATTATATAATTTTTCTATCAATTCAGTTAAAATATTTTGGACATATACTTTTGTGCTTCTTAACTGAATCTTCAACTTTATTTGATTTTATTTGATAATTGATTTTTATTTTAAGGTCAGGTTATAAAAAAAATTTTCGGTTTTCTATTTTTATATTTCCTAGTTTTATATGTTTAATTGAATAATATTATTAAAATACCCTGAATTTTTATTTTCGAAGTTTTCAAATTTTTATTAAATTAAAAATCGAAAATTTTAGCCGTGTGGGCTGCAAATGTGATATAGTCTCAATTCGAGCCCAAATTTTCGAATTGGGTTCCAGCCCAAAATTGATTATTCGAAATTTTCGATTTGGCAACATTTAAAATTTTCGATGAAATAAAATGGAACTCCAGCTACCAATCGATTATAAATGTATATATGTATGACTACTACATAAATTAATTATTCTAAAATCAAATATCATTGCTACTAATGTTTTTATTATTATTGAGTAAACGGAGGAAACATTACAGAATCTAACTAAAATAATCCAAATAAATCGAACCGATCCCCAATCGAACCGAATAAATTCGAATCACTTCTAGAAGCTCCTCTCTGCCCTTTTTCCAGCGTTGGCCTCACTCCTCTCCTCCCCAAACCTGCGCCTCCACCCACGCAGCACCACCATCTCCACCTTCTTCTTCTCCTTCTTCTTCTTTCTTTCTTTTTCTTTCCTTCTTCTTTCTTCTTCCCTGCGCCTGCGACCCCATTTCTGGAGAAAACTTGCAGCGGCAGCAGATCGCGCCTCCATCAGAGTCAGTCGACGAGCCTCCATCGCGCCGACGGTCGCTTCCTTCCCTCTCAGTTCGATCGCGACCCGCCTGCAGTCATAGCCTCGGTTCGATATCGCGACCCGC
The DNA here is from genome assembly GCF_014843425.1 of Jatropha curcas. The sequence goes on along the minus strand of NW_023591078.1, from coordinate 2,179,583 downwards.
CTGCAGTCATAGCCTCGATCGTCACTCGACTCCAGCCACAGCCCGACATCGCGCCTCCTGCTGCTCGCGACTCCGGTGAGCACGGCAGCGGCTCCTGCTTCGGTAGACCCAACGACTGTCTCCTCCCTCTTTCTCTTCGATCCGGCGAGGTTGGTTGATGACCAGTCGATCTGGTCCCTTTCCTGCCGTTGCTAGTGCTCCAGCCACATTCGGTTGTCTCTCCGGCACGCATAGTTTCCATTTCCGGTCTAACGAACTTCCGACAATATTTTGTTTGGGGTATAAATTAATTTTTTGTTAATTTTGGTTAATTAATTTAATTTTAGTAATTTTGATTACTTAATTTAATTTTAGTAATTTTGGTAATTAATCTAATTTTAGTGATATCGAGTTCGAGTAATTAAATTAAATTAATCTTAGTGTTGATTTAGTGATTAATTAAAATATATGGTTAATTAAAGATAATTCTAGTACCAAATTAATTTATTAGGAAATTATGATAATAAATAAAATAAAAATTTATAAGTATTATTAATGTTGAGTTTAAGGAGGATGGGAGAAATTTGTTGATTGATTGCCCGATGGAGGGGCTGTGTGGACTTGAAAAATAATCCAATAAGTTGATTGGTGGATAGCCAAATTTATAGAGGAAATGCTGCTGAATCTTCGGCGAGACACTTAACATAGAATTAAATTAGTTATATCCTTAACGGGTAGTAACAACTAAAACTCGAAGTATTATTATCATTGTTATTAGTATTATTATTATTACTAGTAATATTATTATTGTTTTAATATTGTTATTATTATTATAAAATATTCATTAAAAATTTTGTTTAAAGGTTATAAATTTGAATAAGTAAATAAATAAGGAAACGTTATATATATAAATATAAAGTTTAGTTTGATAAGTAAATAAAGCAACGAGTAATCAAAACTAATAAATAAATGTGGGATACTTTTGTTTTTCAGATTAGAACTCTTATTTAGAATTTTCTTATCATTTTAGATGTGTATAAAGTCTCGAAAGGTGAAGACAAAAAGCTGGAAGTGTGCAGTAGTAGAAATAGTCCTTTAAGGGACAATAAAGAACTGTGAGTAATGTTATTAGATAACTCGCATCATTCGCCTGCATCTTTGCATTTATGCATTCACGGCTAAATGTTATCATGCATTATCTTGTTGAATTGCTATATTGTGTTGCACTATTGTTGCGATTTAAAAATTGCTTGATTACTTGTGTTGTGAGTGTTTGTGAATATTGCTGTGCCCTGTTTGTTGGAATTGGGCATAAAGTGGGTGAAAATTTGTTGATTGAAGTTGCCGATGAGGGCTTGTGGACTTGAAAAAATAATACAATAATTGATTGGTGGTAGCCAAATTTAATAGAGGAATGCTTGTCGAATCCTTCGGCGAGACACTTAACATAGAATTAAATTAGTTATATCCTAACGGGTTAAGTAACAACTAAAAACTCGAAGTATTATTATCATTGTTATTAGTATTATTATATAACTTAAGTAATATTATTATTGTTTAATATTGTTATTATTATTATAAAAATATTCATTAAAAATTTTGTTTAAAGGTTTATAAAATTTGAATAGTAATATAAATAAAGGAAACGTTAATATATATAAAATAAAGTTTAGTTTGATAAGTAAATAAGCAACGAGTAATCAAATACTAATAAATAAATGTGATCTTTTGTTTTCCAGATTAGAACTCTTATTTAGAATTTCTTATTCAATTTTAGAATGTGTATAAAGTCTCGAAAGGTGAAGACAAAAAGCTGGAAGTGTGCAGTAGTAGAAATTAGTCCTTTAAGGGACAATAAAAGAACTGTGAGTAATGTTAATTTAGATACTCGGCATCAAATTCGCCTGCATCTTGCATTATGCATTCACGAGGTAAATGTATCATGCATTATCTTTGTTGAATTGCTATATTGTGTTGCACTATTGTTTGCGATTTAAAAAATTGCTTTGATTACTTGTGTTGTGATATTGCTGTGCCTGTTTGTTGTGGAATTGGGATAAAATGGGTCACTATGGTTGTTGGGGACGGTATAACTGAAATATGGATCCTGAATATGATGAAATTATGGAATTATGGAAATTTTTGACTGTCAGGCCGAGTTTGGGAGATCGATGCCCGTGTGCAACCTGATGATATGATATGTATGATATGGAAAACCACAGGTGCTATTCCTGTTGATATGGAAAAGAAAGAGAGAATGGAAAAACAATGAGAGGGCTGGTCCAAGTGAGGATTTTTTTTTTTTGTCAAGTGAGGATTAGACCGGTCAGCCAGGTATGGGGGATTGGCTCCCTGGTGCACACATTATGAGTGAATGGGCCTTGTGGGAGGACGGCTCATCGGCGATTTCGGTGATGCCACTGACTAATTTTCACGTGATGTGATTATGTGAAGATGATAATATTTGTGATTGCTGTTGTAATGTCATATGTGTGTATAACTGCATGATCATATAGCTAGTTGAGTAATTAACTTGATTAAATTTAACATTTGTATGATTATGTGGGGTGAGAGGGTTATTTAACTCTACTCATTGAGTTTGGCGTTCACTCCTGCCTTCTATTTTTTTTTTTAGGTAATAGGAAGAAAGAAAAATCCTATGGACCCAGCCGAGTCGAAATTAAATATAGAAGATTGTTATAATAGGAAGAAAGAAAAATCCTATGGACCCAGTCGAGTCGAAATTAAATATAGAAGATTGTTAATAATTATGTTAACCATGTAAATGTAAAGGACTGTAGATGATGGAGTTCCGCAATTGTATTTCAGATGGATTGTAAAGGAATACTATTTATTATTATATTAATATATGAACTGTACTTTTTGTGGATTAAAGTTGATGGGCTTGAAGCTACATTTAAGACTAGAATATGGGTTTAATTGATATAGGTTTACTACAGGTTTCGGGTCCTTAAGCCCATCTAGGTCCGAGTGCTTGTCTAGCTCGCGAAAATGGGTCATTACAATTATCCAATCTAATTAAAAATTATTATATAATTTTAATCCATCAATGAAATTAAAAGTTTTCTAATTAGGATGAGACTAAGCTAATCAATCAATAAAACACAAATAAAAATTAAAATTTCTATACATATAAAAAATTATGATTTACTATTATATTATAATTTGAATATTGAAATTTCTATAATTACTTTACTTCTATTGAAATATTTGAAATTAAAAAATAAAAAATAAAAGATATTATCTTAACAAATATTAATCTTACAGTCTTAATAAAATATAAAATAAAAGGAGGAAGAAATAAGAAAAAGATACAAAATAGATTATCAATTTAGGATTATAACTTTAGCAACTTATGAAAATTCCATTGCTAAACTATTTGTGTAACCATTTCCCAACTCTTAGCAACGAAAGAAGAATGAAATTCTGTTAATTAATAAAAATCAATTCAGGTTATAACTTTACAAACGGAAAAGTATCCGGTTTCTAACCCGTTTGTAGAAATCAATGAAACAAACAAGATTTGTTAATTAATTAAAATAATCTAATTAAGGAAACTAATATAAGTAATCCAATTAAAATTATTAATATAATTTTAATCAGTCAATAAAATTAAAAATTTTTCTAATTAGAATACGAATTAATTATTTTTTAATGATATTTTTAAATCAACCATAAAATATCAACAAAAAATTAACAAATTTCCTAATTAGAAATAAGACTAAAATATTCCTTAATAATATTTTTAATCAATTATTAAATTAAAAATATGTAAGAGTACTTACCACAAGAAAAGACATGATTGCAAAACTCAATAATTTTCAAATTACAAAACCTTTATGTAATAATTCCTTACTAGTCAAAAGTAATTAAAACACTATATATATATATATATATATATTGTTATGATATAAGAAATCCTAAATTAGAATGATATTAAAGGACAAATTTCCTAATTAGTTAATAAGATTGAAATTTATAATATTAAATTGGATAATTTACAATTAAATTTAGTAGTGGATTCTTATCACACAGAAGGGAAATAACTAAGTTTATGCTGGCAAATTTTGGTTTGGTTCTCGGGAACTAAATTAGGACAACCAGCTCTGTGCCTTCTGCATTTGGAAAGAGACAAGCAAACCCCAACAACCTTCCATAGATTCATGGACAACCTTAGAGCAAGGTGGCTTTAAGTCTCCTCTGGCAAGAAATAAACGATTTCTTTAAATTGTGGATTTTCTTTTTCAACTGATGATTTGAATTTTTAGTTAATTTGAATTTTATTTCAAGTGACAAATCAAGTCTGACTTTAAAATTATTTTACATATATAGACACACACAGAAAAAAGAAGAGAAAAACAACATAAAAAAAAAAAGGAAATTATAGCTTAAAAAATTGAAAAGAGCTTTGTTGTAGATGTTCCAAGTAGCGCATTTGATTCTGGTGCAATAGAAGAGATCTCTTCTTTCCACATGGCATGCAAATGTACCATCTGCTTATTCATCATTTCATTTACCTAACAAAGTCCAAAGTTCATCATGAAATAAAAATCTTGTTAATTAGATATGAAGACAGATATTAAAACTTACCTTCAGAAAGCAATTCCATTCAAGGTATCCCAATTGCGAGACCCAAACACTGCTCCCAAATGCATATCCGTGAAAACAGATTTTCCATCCCAAATCAACATTTTCATCAGAGTTGCATCTTCTTCGCCCTGATGGTGTCGTGACTTGGTTGCCTTTCACCAGAATTGCAAGCCTTTTTGCAGATGGAAATCCACAACAGTCTTGTGTTCCCTTCATACGCAGCTATTATCAAATGTGTTGAACTGAAGGGCACCGTAGGTATGGGGTCCTTCAAGTTTGATTATGCTGAAAACCAGAAAATACTACGAGGGATTGTCATAAGTTGCCAAATTGGATCGTTGGAATCCTTCCAGTTAAGATTAGTTTGAAGAGAGGTCTAAAGATGTCCAGATTGGTCAAATTTCCCTATTGATGGTTCAATATTGCTGTGAGCAAATGATTGTGAGACAATGTTGAGCCTGCTTAAGAGTGCTTTTAAGCCTTCCAATGACTCGGGAATTTTCCCCGGGAATTTTCCCTGTGAAGTTATTACCTGACAAATTAATGGTTGTTAAAAGAGTTTGGATTTTCACCAACTCAATTTCCAGTCCTTTCCATGTCAACCTCACAGAATAATCATAAGAGGTGTAGTGCCATGATCCCATGTATGTCATATTCTGATCAACATTGATCATCGCATCGAAATTATTGAAATAATATGAAAGCAAAGGTCCACTGAAATTGTTGTTGGAGAGGTCAAAAATCCGTAGCTTGGGAAACGGATAGTTGGCAATGGAGTGGCTTTTCACCAAACCATGGAGTCTATTGGGAATCGTAGCTGTAGAATCTGCAACCTTTTGAAGGTTTGTAGAAAAGAAAAGGGATGTGTCCTCATTGTTGCCCATATCTAAAATTTCCAAATCTTTACAATTGGAAATGGATGTTGGGATTTTCCCTTGCAGTTGGTTGCCATTGAAATTCAAATATCTCACGTTACTGCCTTTTGAAAATACTTGAGGAATTTCCAAATCTTTACAATTGGAAATGGACGTTGGGATTTTCCCTTGCAGTTGGTTGCCATTGAAATTCAAATATCTCACGTTACTGCCTTCTGAAAATACTTGAGGGAGAACTCCATTGAAATTGTTCATACCCAGATGTAACACTGAAAGGCTACTGCTGAAGTCTCCCAAACATTGTGGAATGGGACCACTAAAATTGTTACTCGACAGGTCAAGGATTTGGAGTGATTTTGACTCACAAACTGCAGAAGGAATTTCTCCTGTCAATTTCTCATTTGATGAAAGAATGAGAACCATCAAGTCCACCTCATTGAAAACTGAGCTTGGAATTGTGCCAGACAACTTGTTATGGCTCAGATCAACATATTCTAATGTATTATTATATTTGAATTGACATACTTGACCAGAGAGCAAGTTATTAGACAAACTCAAGTACCATAGGCTAGAGAGCCTGCAAATATCTGAAGGAATTGGACCACTAAAATTATTGTATGAAAGTGACAAAAGTAGGAGTTGGTTACATTTTCCAATGAAAGATGGAATTGGACCATTGATATTGTTGTTTTTCATATACAAAATGAAGAGTTGGCTAAGGTTTGCAAATGAGGGAGGAATTGGGCCACTAAAATTATTGTATGAAAGGAACAAATATTGGAGTTGGTTAAAGTTTCCAATGAAAGATGGAATTGGACCATTGATATTGTTGTTTGCCATAAGTAAATGGGAGAGCTGGCTAAGGTTTGCAAATGAGAAATGAGGGAGAATTGGCCACTAAAATTATTGAGTGAAAGGGACAAATATTGGAGTTGGTTTAAAGTTTCCAATGAAAGATGAATTGGACCATTGATATTTGTTCCTCCTCATATTATAAATAGATGAGCTGGCTAAGGTTTGCAAAATGAGCGGGCCACTAAAATTATTGTTTGAAAGGTCCAAGCGACAGAGTTTTTCAAGTTTTCCAATTGAGGATGGAATTGGGCCACTGAAATTATTGTCTCTAAGTTCCAATACAATGAGTTTGGATAAATTACCAAACACTTCAAGATTAGACCCAATAAAATTGCAACTATTGAGTCTCAATATTTGCAACAACTTCAGATTCTTGAAGAATTCATTTTCTAAATAAATCGGAATTTCAGTCTGAGAAACTGACAAGTGGCTGAGTGAAAGACTCCAATTTGACGTTGGAATACAGCCATTGAGGCCTTCATTGTACGCTAAGTTCCATTGTTACGCTAAATCTAAGACTTCGAGATGTGGAAGCTGAATTATAAACTATCTTGGGAAATCTCCCTCTCAACCCACAGATGAGTCTGAGGGATGACAAAGAAGTAGATTAATTGATAAAAGGAATTAGAAGAAAACCAAGGACATAGGTCTGCACCGCTCAGGTTCCAAATTCTTTTCAAACTTGGTTAAGTTTTCGATATAAGCTTGTCCATAAACTACCAGTTGTTTCTAATGTCAGACGAAAAGTTCCAGGAAAGATCAAGAGAAAACCAAATTGGATAGCTGACCGATTTCTAATGGAATTTGGCCATCAGTTGAATTTATTTAATCAAGGGTGTGTCAAGCTCAAAACAAACAACAAATGGCCAATTTGAGATGGAATTATAGAGCCTTTGAAATTATTATAAGAGAGATCTAGTTTTTGAAGATGATGAAGAGCGAAAAGAGAATTATTAGAATGGAAGTTACCGTAAAGCATACTGCTAGAAAGGTTAAGCCCAATCACATAGCCAGTATTAAAGTCACAGTTGACACCATCCCAAAAGAAGCAACAATCCGTGCCCTCTTTCCATGAATCTGTCTTGGGATAAGAATTAATAGAAGGATCATAACTCCTAATGGAGAAGGAGTTTTTGAATTGGAGCAAGGCATTGCTTTGATCAAGCTGGCAAACTACATTTGTGCTGGCAAACTAACATTTGAGAAAGGGGGAATTTTGTAATATTTTGAAGAAAGAGATTGAGAATGGAAAGTGGAAAATAGAAGGAGGCACGAAGAAAATTGAAAATGCCACAGTAAGCAACAAGCAACCAAAACCCATGTTTTGTGTTTGCCAAATTTAATTATGATCAATTTCAGCATATATCACTCCCTATTTATAGACCACATGATTCCCTTTTTGTTTGAATCATGATAATGTTCTGTCTCCTTTTTTTTATATATAATTATTTTAAAACATCCGCTCTTTAATTTCTATCACTTAGTGCAAGAGCCACTGTAATTCTATTCTATTTTTATTGTTATTATAAATTACACTATACTTTGTTTCATAATTTTTTTTAATAGTTAGAATAATTTACTCTTATTATTTTTAACAAAAGTGGATTATAAATTTTATCTTTTAGAAATTTCTTTAGAAAATTAACGGTTGGTTTCCTGTTTCTGCATTATCGATCTTTATTCTCAAAAGTTTTTCATTTTTTTTTGAAAAATCCTCAAACGTTCTTCAAAAAAAAAAAAAAAAAAGGAGAATTTTAGAATAAAAAAAAAAAAAAAAGAGAATTCAGAATAATAAGCTAGACTGATATTTTTTTGTATTTTTGAACACCTCATAATTAAAACCAAAATAAAATAAAAGTACATCTAAGAAGGCAAGAACTTTTCAAGTCTTGCATGCATGCACCATATGGAAAAATTTTGTCTAGATCCAGTGCATGACCTCATTTGTAGACCAAGCAAATGAAATTAGGGAATTTTTTAAAAATTGTTTCGACGTCTTTTTTTACCAAATGTATGAACAGAAATAAAAAAATATTAAATTTTATTAGTTTAGTTTATAGGTGGAGATATAAACAGAGTATAAATAAGTTTTTCTCTATGCCATGTAGCACGTACAAATATTATTAGAGTATGGATCCTTATCTTCAGGCAAAGGATGAAATTTATTTGCCTATCACTTATAACCCTCTAATTAAAAAAGTCAATCAACAAGTGAATAGTTAAGCCTGAGAATGACAAGATTGAAGTGTTGTGTCAAATTCAGTCAAATTCAGTCACTATCACGAATATCCGAAGACTTATGCAAGTCTTTCTTTGCCTCTAAATTCTTTGATAAATTAACCATTATGCTACGTTTTCGTTACGGTCATGCAAATGTAATATTCATTGATCATATTTCCTCCAAACCATAATTTTTTAATGAATATGATATTTAAAATCTACAAACTAAGAAATTCGTAGCTAAACTATGTCTGGATGTCAGTTGTGAAGTGGATGGAAAAAGAAAAACAAAAGGAGAGAAAAATGTTGGTTTTGACAATAGTTACAATCGAATTGATAATTACATTAAGAAAAGCGATGATTTAATTACTATAACTGTCTAATAATAATTCTTTTTTTAGTTTAATGGTAAAGTGACATCGTGTATATATAATAAGGTAAAACGATGATTTTGAAGGTGAGTTCAAATTTCTTTTAACATTATATATCTTAAATATTATTATGTGAGTTTAAGTTTAATCTTAAATTAAATTTCATGAACAAAATAAATATAAATTAAAAAATAAGTGCACACATTATAAGTAAAGAAAAAAAAATATATTTGGTCATCATTCTCTTATAGTTATCTCAATAATTATTATATAAGGATATGTCAGGAAAATAATTCAATGGACAAAAGTATTCTGATTTAATTTATTATTTATTAAATTATTAATTAAATTATTAAGTTTTTGTTATTTGTTAAGCTATTTATATTTATTAGTATTAGTACTCTATTGAGAATTATGTTGATAAGGATTTCATATGCTTATTACATGCAAAGGTTTATTTTGCAAATCACTATAATCCTCTGAATAAAAGACAATCAGATCTTGTTCTAGAGATTGTGTTTGAGTTGTGTGACACCAGTGAACATGTTACTATTGATTAGGTTTGGAGATAGGTAAATAAAGCTTCTCATGCTTTAGCAATATTATCATGTTTCTATACTGGTTTTCATATGTAATTTGAGATTTCTTCTCACGAGATGCTCTTTTTATGTTGAATCTCTTTTTATTTCTGGTTCTATTCATTAATGAAGTTTCCTCTTCTTCTTTAAAAAAAAAAAAAAAGACAATCAACAAGCAAATTGTTAGAATTGAGAAGGACGAAATTGAATCATTGTGTCAAAATCAGTCGTTCTTTGAAGACTTGTGCAAGTCTTTATTTGCCCCACAATTCTTTAATAAGTTAAACATTATGCTATGTTTTCATTCCAGCCAAGCAATTTTAATCTTAAAGTCCAGCCAATGACTTATACAAGTCTTCCTGCCTCATTATTCAAACCAAATTTCCTTCAACCATCATTAAGGTCTATTAATCGAAAAATCGAAAATTCATAGATAGCGTGACGCAATAGATTTAGACTAGGATTTTTTTCGGTAAATTTAAATTATTTTAGTAGTTATTAGTTATTTTTAATTGTTGTTAGCTTGTTTTAGTAGCTGTTAAATGTTAGTTTGTTAGCATTATTTTAACTAAAGTAGCAATTGAAAGCAAAAGTGCTTCGGATAATAAAATAACTGTTTGATTTAGACAATTTAAATTTAAATAATAAAAAGGAGCATTGAAATATTTACTAATAGTTATAGATTAAACTTAAACTCATTACAAAAAAGAAAAAAAAAAAGATGACTTCACTGAACCTAAATTTTCAAAATTTAAGGGAGTAAAAATTGAAAAGTTCACTGTTTTATAAATAAAATTAAAAATTTTTTATATTTTACGTATCAATATTTTTAATTTTTAATATTTCTTGAATTCAAATGGATATATAAATAAATATTTTAAAAAATTAAAAAAATATTAAAAAATTCATTTTCTAACTAAAATGGAATTTTAGTCCGAGAAAGGAAAAACCAAGGACAGGTCTACCTGGCGGAAGTCCAATTCTTGGAACTTGGTATGGGTTTGTGTATGGTTAAGTTTTGGGCTACATTTGCTAAGCCTTTGAAGTTAGATTGAAGTTGCTAAGCCTTTGAAGTTAGATTGAAGTTAGATTGGATAAATCAATAATATTTTATATTCTACAATTTCAAATAATAACTAATTATGTGTCTACGCATTACACCCAATGTATAATTTTAGTTTTATTTTTATTGTGTAAAATTTGCTTTTAATGAATAGATAAATCAATAATAAATACTAAGGAATTAAAAAAAAAAAAAAAAACCTGCTACTCATAACTAATAAGGAATGAAAATAATAGTGAAAAATAATGAGAAATTGTTAATTTTTTCCATAATTATTTTCCACTCTTATGTTTGGATATAATGAAATAAAAAAAATAAATTTATTTGAAAAAGTAAAATTCTAGAAGAACCACTCCCTTGGTGGGTGTTGCAATAGCTCTGTTTATGATATGTCCATCTATTATTTTAATATATTGATAAATTAATAAATTAATTGATTTATGAATTAACCATACTATAAATTTCAGAGTAAGAAAAATCATACTATAAATTAATCAGATATATAATTAGCAGAAATTTTTACAAATTTTCATGAAATACAAATAATTCAATAATAAATTATATTATTCAATCCCCTTCTTCCTCTCACTCGGCACAATTATAGATTTATAATATTCATGTTTTTTTTTTTAAATTTTTTGTTAAAAAAGAAATATATTTAAGCCATCTCTTTGTTCGTTTGCAATCAAGGCATAATGTCTAATTTATTTAAATTGCTTCTTCGACAAGTTGATTGCAGCGAGAATCCATGAATGCACGAAGACAACCCTACATGCATTTTTAATGAGGGAATAGTGTTGCTTAGTTGACGTGCATCAAATTTTTATTTTTGAAACTTTTAAATTTTTATTAAATTAAAAATTAAAAATTTTGATTATGTGGGCTGTGAATATAATATAGTCTTGATTCGAGTCTAAATTTGTCAATTGGGCTCAAACTTAAAAATATATTATCGAAAATTTCAATTTGAGAACACTTAAAATTTTCGAAAAATAATATGGAACTCCAGCTACTGATCTGTTATAAATATATGTGAATGTAACTACCATATAAATTAATTATTCTAAAATCAAATTTCATTATCATTATTGTTTTTATTATTGTTGACTAAAATAAGGAAATGTTCCGAAACTTAAGTAAAATAATTAAAAATAAATCAAACCGAACCCAAAAACCAATTTGAGCTTTTCGAAAACCAGGTGAAAATCTGTAAACCAAATAAAAATCGAGTCAAATTACTGATTTAGACCAAATCGGTTCGAATTGACCGGAATAGTCTAGAAACTCATATTTTCTTTCTCATTTTTTTTCTTTCTTCTTTCTTCTTCTTCTTCTTCCTTCCCTCTGGAACGCCGACCTCAGTAGCACCCCTCCCCTTGGTCTCGTTTTTCCGACCACCAGAACCAGCGCCTCCTCGCCGCACCTCCTTGCCACGCCGCCGCCTCACCGCAGCTTCAGCCTCTCTTCCTCTCTCTCTCCTTTCGTCTTTGGCGAGCGCAGCTATCGTAGGGAACCTGCGATTTCGTCCGATCGGAAAATCACGTCGCAGCTCACTCGATTTACAAGCGACTCCAATACCAGCGATCAACGATGAAGCTTCCGTCTCTTCCTTTTCTCGCATTCTCTCTTCTGTTTCCGGTTGGCGCAGCAAAACGATGAGCTACGATCGCGATTTGTTGTGTTTGGGACAGTCGACTCATCGTTTCTCTGCTCCTCCAGCGAAACCAGCCAAGGATCGGCCGGTTGAGCTCTTCCTTTCCCTCTAGCGACCTCACCGACCACGATCCTCTCCAGCTCTAGCCAAGCTAATGCCAGCAGAATCAGATCTTGGGTAGTAGAGCAAATTTCGATCATTTGTTAGAGCAAATTCGATCATTTTTAACCGAAAAATTTCCAATTTTCAGCTCGTTTTACAGCTAGTGTAAGTTCATCTCTAATATCCTTTTTTGGCATATTATTTGGTGAATATCTTTTGTGGCTAGGAATATGGAATTTTCATGTATTAGTCCAGCTAGAGTAGGATAAAATCCCTAGTATATTCTAATTTATTGCCAAATTTTTTAGAGAAAAGGTTTTGATTTTAAATTATACTAACTAATAATTGAAACACATTCTAGTGAAGTGGTTTTGAAGTGATTCATGTAAGCTTTAGATAGAAATTGGAGTATTGATTTAAAGTGGCAACACTTAGCTAAAGAAGATTATAGGTTTTTGTTTGAGTTAAGTCCATATTTGGTGGTAGAACTATGTCCTTTTCATAACTTGTTGTAATGTTAAATGGTTAATGATCGAGATAGAAAACAAAATGAGAATTTCTTGAAAATGGCAGCAACTATTTTTAATTATTCCTAATAGAATAATTGCTGGATATAGTACATATGGGGTCTTGAAGTTTAATTTTGGCAAGGGTTTGGTTAATTGTGGTTAATTGGTGGGTAATCTATGATTTCAACATAGGAGAACTCTGAATTTTTGTATATCGGCAGCAACTACCTTGAGATCTTGTGTTGTTTTAGAAGGACAAATATATATAACGAGTGTACTTTTAAGATTTTCTTACTATTTTGATGTGTAAAAATTTTTGATTATAATTGATACACGGTTAAATGAGTTAGTACATATGGTTTTGTTTGATGAGGATAATGATTTACAGGTCTATAAACTGAATCATGAGACCCCAGTTAATTATGACAAGGAATATATAAGTTATAGATGTATATGGTTGTTAATAGTATACAAT
>NW_023591078.1:1730375-2165791 GCF_014843425.1 Jatropha curcas | reverse complement strand
ACCCCAAAAAAAAAAAAAAAAAAAAAAAAAAAAAAAAGGGAAAGAGGGGGAAGAAATAAAAATTAAAATTTTTCCAAATCCCCCTTTTGGGGGCCCCCCCAAAGATAAAGGGAATCGATTACTCCTAAATAATAAATCCCCTAACGTTGGTTTAAATAAATGGGCCGGCAGGGGGGAAAAAAACTTATTTAAGACTTCTGGTTTTAATGTCCCATCTTATAAAAAATCAAAATTAATAAAAATTTTAGTATTTTTTTTATTGAAATAAGAGTATTTCTGAATTATATATTTTGGAAAAAAAAAAAGGTCGAAAAAACTTTTAAAAACTCATAATTTTCATTTGCTTGGTCCCTATAAAATAAGTTTCATACTGCGATTGTAGAAACAAGTTTTTTTTTCCATAATGGTGCCAATGCATGCAAGACTAGAAAAGTTCCTTGCCTTCTTGGAATGTACTTTTAAATTTTATTTTGGTTTTAATAATGAGGTGTCAAAAATATGAAAAAAATAATCAATCCTAAGCTTAATAATCTAATTTTTTTTTTTTTTTTTTTTTGTTTGAAAACCTCGAGGATTCCTTTAAAACCGAAAATAAGAAAAACCTTGAGTAAAGATCGATAGTGTAGAAACACGAAACCAACGTAATTTCTAAAAGATAAATTTAAATTTCTTAATTATTCTTCATTAATGCATGAGAATTTTCAATCACCAAAGTCTATATATCCGCTTTTGTTAAAAAAATAATTAGAGTAAATTATTCTAATTATTAAAAGAAATTATGAAAACAAAGTATATGTAATTTATAATAATAATAAAGAATAGAATAGAATTACAGTGGCTTCTTGCCACTACGTGTAGAAATTAAAAGAGCGAATGTTTTAAAATACTAAAAAAAAAAAGGAGTTGAAAATAGGGAATCATGTGGGTCTATAAATAGGGAGTGATATATGCTGAAATTGATCATAATTAAATTTTGGCAAACACAAAAACATGGGTTTTGGTTGCTTACTGGGCATTTTCAATTTCTCCTGCCTCCTTCTATTTCCAACTTCCATTTTTCAATCTCTTTCTTCAAATATTAACAAATTCCCCTTTCTCAAATGTAGTTTGCACAGCTTGATCAAAGCAATGCTTGCTCCAATCAAAAAACTCTTCTCCTTAGGAGTTATTATCTTTATTAATTCTTATCCAACGACAGATTCATGGAGAAGATGGGCACGGATTGTTTGCTTCTTTTGGGATGGTGTCAGCCTGTGAACTTTAATACTGGCTATGTGATTGGGCTTAACCTTTCTAAGCAGTATGCTTTAACGGTAAACTTCAATTCCTAAATAATTCTCTTTTCGCTTTCTTCATCATCATTCAAAAAACTAGATCTCTCTTCCAATAATTTCAGAGGCTCCATAATTCCATTCACAACTGCCATTTTGTTGAGCTTGAACACACCTCCAATCTAAATCATTCAAAAAGTTTTTCATAGGCCAAATTCCATTGAAATCGTCAGCCTTCCAATTTGGTTTCTCTTGAAATCTTTCCCTTAACTTTGGTTGACTTAGAAACACTGCTAGTTTTGACAAGCTTATTCGAAACTTAACCACAGTTGCAAGAATTGGACCTGAGCTTTTACAGACGCTATCTTTTATAAGTTTCTCCTAATCCCTTTATCAATTTATCTACTTCTTTGTCATCCGTCAGATCTCAATCTTCTGGGTTGAGAGGGACAAATTTCCAGACAGTAATAATTCAGCTTCCACATTCTCGAAGTCTTAGACTTAGCGTACATGACGGCCTCAATGGCTCTTTCCAACGTCAAACCTGGAGTCTTTTCACTCTAACTATTTGTTCCTTTCTGGGGAACTGAAACTCCAGTATATTTGAAAATGAATTTTTCAAGAAATCTAAATTATGTTGGAAATCACTGCAACTCGGAAGTTGCAATCTCATAGGGTCTAATCTTGCATTGTTTTGGTAATTTATCAAAACTCACTCAGTTGGACCTATCGAATAATAATTTCGTTGGTCCAAATTCCATTAGAAATCGGTCAATTATCTAATTTGATTTCTCTTGAGCTTTCCTGGAACAGTCTTTTCGATACCAAAACTACTAGCTTTAACAGCTTGTTTCGAAACTTTACCAAAGTTACAAAGAGTTTGGGCTTGGGGGGGTAAAAACCTCTCTTTGGTTCACTCATTATTTAATCAATTTTATCTTCTTCTTTGTCATATCCTCATACTTTCATCTCTGGATTAAGAGGAAAATTTCCAAAAATAATATAATGCAGCTTCCAAAGCCTTGAAGTCCTTGATTTATCAAGGGAAACTGAAAGGTCCTCAACTAGCTCCACTTTTATATCCACTTGGAGTATCTCACTCAGCTTCTTGTCACTTTCTTCGACGTAAAATTCCGATTTATTTAGAAAATGAAATTCTTTCAAGAATCTAAAGTTTGTTGGAAGTTACTGGAACTCAATAGTTTGCCAATTATAGGGGTCTAATCTTGAAATTGTTCGGTAATGTTATCCATGCTCACGTGTAATTGGAAACTTAGAGATAATAATTTCACTGCGGTCAAATCCAGCCTCAAATTGGGAAAAACTTGACAAACTCCTATAAGTTGGACCTTTCATACAATAATTTTAGTGGTCCAATTCCTCAAATATTTGCAGGCTCTCCAGCCTTTATGTACTTGAAGTTGTTCTAATAACTTGCTGCACTAGTCAAAGTATGTCACTTCAAATATTAATAATACATTAAATATGTTGTCTGAAGCCATAACAAGTTGTCTGGCACAGTTCCAAGCTCCAATTTTCAATCAGGGTGGAACTTGAAGGTTTCTCATTCTTTCATCAAATGAGAAATTGACTGGAGAAATTCCTTCTGCAGTTTTGTGTGTTTTTAAACATCAACTCCGAATTCCCTTGCCCTGTAAAGTAACAATTTTCAGTTGGGGTCCCATTCCACAATGTTGAGAAACTTTATGCAGTAGCCTTTCAGTATTACATTCTGGGTATGAACAACTTTATATGGAGTTTCTCCCTCAAGTATTTTCAGAAGGCAGTAACGTGAGATATTTGAATTCAATGCAAACCAACTGCAAGGGAAAATCCAACGTCTAATTTCCAATTGTAAAGATTTGGAAATTTTAGATATGGGGCAACATGAGAATAGAGGCACACCTTCCCTTCTTTTCTACAAACTCTTCACAGTTTGCAGATTCTACAGCTACTTAACGCCTCCAATTAGACCTCCCAATGGTTTGGGTGAAAAGCCACTCCATTGCCAACGTATTCCGTTCTTCCCAAGCTACGGATTGTGGACCTTCTCCAACAACAATTATCAGCGGACCTTTTGCCTTCAATATTAATTTCAATAATTTCGATGCAATGATCATGTTGAATCAGATATAACTATCTGGGAGCACTAAGCTACTATTTCCTATCATTAAATGATTATTCTGTGAGCTTGACATGAAAAGGATTGGAAATTGGAGTTTGGTGAAAATCCAAACTCTTTAACAACATTAATCCTGTCAGGTATAACTTCACAGGAAAAATTCCCAAGTCAGGTTGGAAAGCTAAAGCACCCCTTAAGCAGCTCAACTTGTCACATAATCATCTCACAGGCGATATTGAACATCAATAGGAAATTTTGACAAATCTGGAAACGTTTTAGACTCTCTTCAAATAATCTTAACTGGAGGATTCCGATCCAAATTGGCAACTGTGACATCACCTCGAAGTATTTCGTGTTTCGCATAAATCAACTTGAAGGACCCATACCTACCAGGCCCTCATTCAAACACATTTGATAATAGCTCGTAATGAAGGAAACACAAGACTGTGTTGGATTTCCACTGCAAAAGGCTTGTAATTCTGGTGATAGGCAAACAAAGTCACGACAACCATCAGGCGAGAAGATTCAAACTCTGATGACAATCGGCATTTGGATGGAAATCTGTTTTTTTCACGGGATATGCATTTGGAGCAATGTTTGGTCCTCGCAATGGGATAACCTTGTGTTTCAGAACAAGAAAACCTGCTTGGTTGGTGAAGCTGATTGAAGGTGAAGGGACATCCAAGGCTGAAAAGAAGTATCAACACACCTGCATATCTTATCATGAGAAAACAAGAAGAAAGAAAGAAAGAAATTAACGGTGAATGGATTGCTTTCCTGCAGGTATAGTTTTATTATCTGTCTTCATATCAAATTAACAAGAATTTTTTATTTCATGGATGAACTTTGGACTTTGTTAGGTAAAATCAAATGATGAATAAGCCGGATGGTGCATTGCAATGCCAAAGTAGAAAGAAAGAGATCTCTTCTGTTGCTCCGTCAGAATCAAATGCGCTACTTGGAACATCTACAACAAAGCTCTTTTTAAATTTTTATATGTCATATATTTCCTCTCTTTTTTTATGTTGTTTTTTCTCTTCTTTTTTTCTGTGTGTCTATATAATGTAAAAATAATTTAAAGTCAGACGTTATTATGTCACTTGAAAATAAAATTCAAATCATGTGAAAAAGAAAATCCACAATAAAGAAATAGTTATTTCTTGCGCCAGAAGGAGACTAAAGGCACCTTGCTCTAAGGTTCCATGCTTATGAAAGGTTGTTGGTTTGCTTGTCCCTCTTTCCAAAAATTGCAGAAGGGACAGAGGTTGGGGTGTCCTAATTTAGTTTCCCGAGAACCAAACAGAATTTTGGCCAGCATAAACTTAGTAAATTTCCCTCTGTGTGATAAGAATAACTATATAACCGCTGTCATAATTTTTTATATGCAACGACAAATGAAATATAGTTCCAAATTGGAAATTGATATTGCGTTTTTTTCAAAAATTTTCAAGTCACTAGAAGGATATACTAAGTGGAAAACTATTAAATATATTTTAAGTAATTTTTTTCAATTATTTAATAAAATTCTCTAGTTATTTTGAACAAAGCGATTTTTTTTTTTTTTTTTTTGTTGACGGATGAACATAATTTACTATTTTAATTTTTTTTTTTTTTAAAAAAAAGAGGAATGAACTCTTAATTAAGAAAAAATCTCAGAAATTTAAAATGAATAATTATCTATTTTAATAAATAAATCGTAATTAACTCATTTTCCATGTCTTTTGAGTATAAAATTCATGATGATGAACTACATATTGACTGTAACTTTCCTTTTTTACATAGACTAATACGAAAATGACTCATAGCATATGATGTGTTTATGTTTATAATGCGAATTGATTATTAACTAACTAAATACCTACGTATATTTTTAGCTGCGATACTAATTGTAAATTTGTAACAAAAGTCAAAAACTCACATTTTTCTCTTTTTTTTTTTATTTTTTGGAAATCTAACAAAACAAATGTTGCACTCATTAAACTTAATAGTTGCCTTCTATGATGCCTACTAATTATGCTATTTCCAAAGAAATTTAAAAATGTTTTAAAATACTCTTAAAGGACTGACCAGTAAAAAATTAACAGTTTTATTAATTGATCGGATATATTTATTTTTTTATAAATATATATAATAAATAAGACATTTAATTTTTTATATTTTATTTTTCAAAGTTAATTATTTTATTTTGTAAATTTTTGCATAATCATGGTGTAAATTTATATATTATTAGGCATGACTGAAACGATGCCAGAATAAATTATTTTTCAAAAGATTTTTCAATTTTAAAAAATTTAATTATAAAACTACTCTAACCAGTGAAAATTGAGCCGGAAAATATTTAATTAGTCCTAAGACTAATCTATAAATCAGTCTGAATTTTTCAAAAACCAAGTGAAAAAAACCGTAAACCAAGCAAAACCCGAGTCAATCAATGAGTTCCCTAAGATTTTTTTCTTCTTTTCTTTCTTTCTTTCTTTCTTTCCTCTTCTCCCCTCCTTTCTTCTGGGCTTGGGTGCAGCCACAGGCCCGTCGCTCGACCACCCATCTCCCCCTTTCTCTGTTTTTTTTTCTTTTCCGGTCCCCAGAGATGAATTCGACGGAGTTCGTTGCGCCGCCTTCTCCTTGCCGTCGCGCCTCAAACTCCTCTCTCCCTCTGTTTCTTTGAGCGAACCGCAGCAAGGGCCACCAGCTCCAGCCGCTTGCTTCATGTTGGAAGTTCTCTCTTCACTGCGACTCAGGCGAGCAGGCAACTCAAAGCAATCATAGGATCTTGGAATGCAAATATATAATTTTCCTTAATTAATAGATATGATTGATCCATATATAAATTGAAATGGTATTGAGGATGAATGGGGAATTGGCAGAATACTTTCAAGAATAATTAAAATTACTTTACAAAGGTGCTTAAAGATATTATTTCAAAGAAAAATTATTGGAAAAGCGATAAATATAGTTAAACTAAAATCACCAATGAAGTGGGTGAATTAAATTCTGGTAGTAAAACATAGTCAATATAAGTTTAAGGCAAGGGACGAACCTAGTATTTGATGGACAGTAGCTTAATTGCAGATTAATTGATACAATTTTTAATATATAAACTAAGTAATAATGGACATACATATATTTTCAATGTTTTTACATATGATTAGTGTCGGTTATATCTGAAGGGAATTTTTATGTCCAAGACGGAGAAGCCGTACATGAAAGCTTGATTGATTACATAGTTAAAGTTGTAATTGGGTTACAGTAAGAAGAATGTTTTCTTAAATTATAATTTAATTGAACCATCGATTCTTTATAGCTAGTCTAGAATTTAATAAATGTTTAACGGACCGTTGTTGTATCCTAAGTAAAGAATGAATTGAGAATATTATGGAAGGCGGTTGAAACTTACTTTAATTCGTAAATTTATAGTTGAGATAGTTTGGGTGATAATGCTGATGTTTAAGGAGGATGGGTAAGCCCGATAGATAAGAACTGTGTGAATTGAGTAAATGGTTTCGATGACTAAAAATGGTTTATGGCAGTTGGGATAAGTTTGTTGGTCAATTGCCCAGTGGATGGCCTTTGAGAATTTATTACTAAATTATAGTTTTAAGCAGGTAGTTTAGTTCAATTTTCTAAGGACAAAGTTTTTCCGCCAAAAAATTTCGATAAAAAATTTAGGCTAATCAATATTTAATAATTATGTTAATAGGTTTAGTTAGATTAATTCTTTAACTTGAAATATATTTAAATAAACTCTTTATTTATTATTATTATTATATTATTATTAATTATTATCTATTTATTTTTTCAAGAATCATTATTATATTATAGTTGTTAATTATACTCCTGTATTTTAATTTGAAATTGACTTTTGAATAGTTATTTACGCTCTTGCATGACAGTGTTTTAATTACTTAATATGCTTGCTTTATTTGCTTGTTTGATTATTTGTATTGTGATATGTGCTATACTCTTGTTTTGTTGTGGAAATTGGAATGAGTGGGTCACCATAGATTTGTGAGAGTGGTTTTCGATTATCGTTGGCCAGGTATGGAGAGATCAAAACCCCCATGGTGCATATCTGATGATATGATATAGAATATATGGAAAACCACAAAGTGGCCTCTGTTGGTAATGGAAAAGAAAGAGGGTATAAAAAAAGGAGAGGGCCTGGTCAAGTAAGGATTAGACTGGTCGGCTAGATATGGGAGATCGGCCTGCCCTAGTAACACAGTCATGAGAGATGGGCCATATGGGAGACAGGCTCATCGGGGGGTTTTCGGTGAGGCCGAACTGACTTAATTTTTCATGTGCTGTAATTTATGTGAAGGTGATAAATATTTTTGATTGTTGTTGTTATGGTCATTTGGTGTGATCGTTTCTTGAATTATAATAACAGTGGATGAGCTAGATTTTTTGATATATTTACACATTCATTGACTGCATGTGTGTTGTGCAATATTTTATTCTTTTATAAAACTTACATGTCGTTGTTTAACGTTTTTTCAGGAAGTAGATTCTTCTTGTCCTGGTAAATGCTCTGTTTTCCTTCATCGCAAAGCTTAAAAAAGAATTTTCTATTTTTCCATTAATTAATTAATTAATTTATATGTATGAGAACTTATTTATATTTATATTTATATTTATTATTGTCAGTGAATTCTATAACGTTTGTAGAATTTATGCACCTCTGAGTCAATGTAATTAAAATAGATATAATAATTTTATGAAACCATAAATGTTTTAATATTTTTCTAAAGTGTAAAATGTATTATCAAGTAGCCCATATGATGAATGATATAGTTATTATTATTAGGCTCAAACTACGTTTTTTTATTCGAGATATTGAAATTGGGCAGGAAATGTGTGAATAATATATATATATACACAACACGAATTTAATAATGGGCTTATTACTCTTAGGATTTGCGTGCGTGTATGAGTTTGGGGTAGTTTAGGGTTAACTACAGGCCTCAAGAGCCTTAAAATTTACTTGGTCCTAATTTGCGATTCCGGCTCATGATATTGGGGTTTGACAGTAACAGGGAATGCATTTAGTTATATTAGTAATATTAATTTACGTCTAATAAACGTGGTTTTCCATTAATTAGAACACTTTCTTGTATAAGTCTAATTAAAATAATATTTGGAATTATATTATAAATAATCAACCTACTCGTATAATCATGTAAGATTTTCTCTTCACATTAATTTATTATATTCTAATAGAAACCTTCGCATGATTTGAATGATTTGGATTAAGGGTTTCTTTAACTAATCAAACTATGTCCTACGCAAAAATGGGGACTTATTCTAAATTATGGAATTAATGCACAATTGCTGGAAATGATTAGGCGTTCTTGGAGTCAAATTGTGAGATCACATTAGGCAACTATTAGTATATATATGACGGAATTTCAGCAATGCTATCCTAATATCATAAACATTTTTTAACAATAATTTTTTGCTGGAATAATTTGTTTTGAATTGTTGCTATTTACGGGTTGAATAAATCTATTTCATACTATAGCTAGAATCATGAATTGAGACTATTGGTATAATGTTCAATTTTGGCAATCATATGAAAATCCTTTTGAAGCATAAGGAGATAAGATTTTTAAGGTACTCACATTTGAAAAAAAAAAAGAATTTTAAATTACTCTTAAATATTATAATTAAGTGATTGGATAAGAACTTAGCTATAAAATCCCAACAGGAAGCACATGTTCACGGGTTTGGCAATCAAGATTTTTTATAACCCTACTTCCTTATAGGCTAGACATTGGAGGTGACATGAATATACACGAATTTTTTTTTTTTTTTTTTAGATCTTGATAGGCTTTTTTTTATAAGGGGGATGATTTTCAAGATAAAGAATTATTTTAATAGTAGCCTGGCTTTACGGTATGAAAAATTTAAACTGTGTGTAACTATATATATGAAAGGATATGTTTTTCATTTCTACAAATCCCCACTGCTCGAAATTTTCTATTTCAATTTTTTCCCAATTTACAAACTAAATTTTTGATAAATCTAGACAGATAATTATGAATTTATTCGGTCAAAATTTAGCTATTTTATTATTTGTAAATTGTTTTTGGATAGCGCTTAACTTTTAAGCTGTTTAAAATAACTTTATATACAAAAAGCTAAAAAGCCTATAATATTACCGAATTTAAAGTTTTTTATAAAAGACTATCTTAACCCTTTAAAAAGCTAGTTCAAATTTATTGACAAACGCAACCTATATTTTAATAATTGAATAACGATTTAAAAATAAAGGATTCTATATTCCACGGTAAGGTTTTGCAACTGTTTTTGTTTTTTTTTTTTTTTTTTTTTTTTTTTGGGGTTTTGGAATAACAAAAAAGGCGCATGAAAAATACACATAGCATAAAATACAAAACTATATAAACATATAATTTTTTAATCTAATCAGAAGTATATATGTTTTGGATTTAATTTAATTTGGTCTCGGGACAACTTGGAAATCTGGGATTCCCTTTCTCAATAGCTTTTAAAAATCCCAAAATTTCCAAAACATTTTGTTTGTTTTATTAATAGCTTAAATTAAGTCAAGATTGGTTTATTAATAATTGGAAAGACCTAATCAATAGTAAAGCAACTGTGCATTATCAAAATCATTGACTAGTGTCACGACCGTTTTTCATGGGGCTGTGATCGACCCTAGGGCCCAAAATAAGCTTAAGGGCCTCTGAGCCGTAGTAAAGCCTACCAAAAACAAATTCCATTATATTAAGTAAATTCTAAGTACTTAGCCCATATTTGCCATGTGAAAAATAAACCTCCAATATTTGTATTTATAATTGCAGCCCCAAATTATAACATCTTAAACATTTACAAATGGGGCTCAAAGCTTAAAAATACAACCACATTTTATAATATGGGCCTACAGACATTATTTTCATCAAATATTAAATACACAGCTCCAGGTAATATTAATTCCTATAATTCATACAACTGCGGAGTCACTAACTGTTAGATACAGATAAGTATTTCGCACATTTATCTTATTTCAAATAATTAATACTAAAAATTAGAGAATTCTTTTTCTAAACAGTAAAGGAAGCAGAGTTTTAGCTGGGATTTTAGGAAAAAGCTACTTTCCTGAAAAGATAAAACAAAAGAGATGTGAGTTTTATTAATGACTAAAATTATTGGCACAACACAATGCATTTCACACGAATGTGTAAATAAATTAAATCTAGTCGAATGCCGACTAGTTATATGATGCACGCCGACAGTCAGCACAAATAGCAAGCAACAACAGCACTTTGCAATTATTAACAATCTTCAAAATAATCACATACATTGGAAATTAGTCAGTGGTGTTCAACCGAAAACCCAAACGAGCTGTCCCTCATACATGGCTAGCCCTCATCATACGTATGCACCAGGGAGTCCGATCCCGCATATATGGCCGGACTGGTCTAATCCTCACTTGACCAATCCTCACTTGACCAAGCCTCTCCATTTGTTTTTTCCATTCTCTCTTTCTTTTTCATACCAACAGGAGGCCACCCTGTGGTTTATCGATACTAATCCTAATTATATCATCAGATGCAATATAGGAAGTGTCGATCTCCCATATGGCCAACGGGTCTGTGGATCGCCTCCACAAAACCCATAGTGACCCCCACTTCCCATCCCAACTCCACACATACAAGGCATAACATTAATTCACAGAAACATTAATCAAGTATTGCAATTAAATGCAAGCATATTAATCAATTAAACATCGTAATGCCAAATGCAACAATTAGACATCTCCATTCAAAAATGCCAATAAACAAATAAATAGTATTAACAATAAAACAAAAAATTAATAAAATAAAAATAACAATAATAACATAATGATGAAAATAGATAGATAATTAATACATAAATGAAATACTAATGATAATAATAATATAGTGAAAGATAAAGAATTAATCTAATTAAACTATTAAATTAATATTATGTAATTAAACCTCCCCTAAAATTTGACTTTCTACTGTTAGACAATATCAAATAAAACTAAATACTTTTTCACTCAATCACCACATAGGCAGCCCATCTATCGCGCAAGTCAAACAAATTTATTTCCCTTTCCTCCATCAAAGCATCACATTAATATTTTAATTGTCAATGCAAAACTTTTAACTTACTATATAGATGTTAAGAAAATTAAATAAAAAAAGCAAATAGTGAAAAATAGCTTATTTGCCTTTAACAATCATTCTACTTAGTTTAAAACTAATCCAACTGTATACTATTCAACAATCATAATAGCATCTATAACTTTTAATCCTTGTAATAATTAACTGGGGTCCTCATGATTCAGTTTAATTGACCTGTAAATCCCATTATCCTCATCAAACAAAACCAATATGTACTAACTCATTTAACGGTGTTATCAATTATAATTAAAAATTTTTACCAACATCAAAATGGTAAAGAAAATCTTTAAAAGTACAGCTCGTTTTATATATTTATTTGTCCTTCTTAAAACAACACAAGATCTCAAGGTAGTTTGCCTGCCGATATACAAATTGCAGAGTTGCCCTATGCTGAAATCATAGATTACCCACCAATTACGCAATCCCTTGCAAAAAATTTAAACTTACAAACCCCATATGTAACTAATCCAGCAATACTTTATAGGAACATAATTAAAAATAGTTTTGCTGCCATTTCCAAGAAAATTCCCTCTTTTTGTTCTAATCTCGATCATTAAACCTTTACATTAACAACAAATTATGAAAGACATAGTTCCTACCACCAAATATGGAACTTAACTCACCAAAAACTATAATCTTCTTTAGCTAGAAGGCTGCCAATTAAATTCCAAATACTGCCATTCTAATCTAAAGCTACATTAATCACTTCAAAACACTCACTAGCATGTGTTTTTAATTATAGTTAGTAAATAAAATCAAACCTTTTTCCTAAAATTTGGCATATATAGAATATATAGGGATTAATCCTTACTCTAGCTTGACTAATACCTGAAATTTCATTATCCTAGCACAAGAATTTCAAAACAAAATAATGCAAAACGGAAGGTTAGAGATGAACTTACCTAGCTGTAAAACGCGCTGAATAATTGGAATTTTTTTCGGTAAAAAAATGACCGAAATTTCTCTAGCTACCGCAAATATCTGATTCTGGCCGGCAAATTTAGCTTGGCCAGGCTGGAGAGGATCGTGGCCGGTGAGGTAAGTTAAGGGAATGGAAGAAGCTTCAACCGGTCGATCCTTAGCTGGTTTCGGCTGGAGCGCAGAGAAACGATGAGTCGACTGTCCCCAAACGCAGGCAAAAATCGCTGCGAATCGTAGCTCCTCGTTTTGTTGGCGTGCCGACAGGAACAGAAGAGAGAAATGCTTAGAAAGAAGAGACCAAAGCTTCATCGCTGATCGCTGGTATTGGAGTCGCTAGAAATCGAGTGAGCCCTGCGACGGCGATTCTTCCCGATCGGAACGAAATCGCCAGGTTCCCTTCGATAAGCTGCGCTGCCAAAGACGAAAGGAGAGAGAGAGGAAGAGAGGCGGAGCTGCCCGTGAGGCGGCGGCGTGGTGCAAGGAGGCTGGTTCTGGTGTTCCGAAAAAACGAGACCAAGGGGAGGGGGAGCTACTGAGGTCGCGTTCCAGAGGGAAGGAAGAAGAAGAAAGAAAAAAAAATGAGAAAGAAAATATGAGTTTCCTTCCTAGACTGATCCGGTTCAATTCGAACCGATTTTGGTTCGCAAATCAGTTAATTTTGGAAACTCGATTTTTATTTGGTTTTTACGGATTTTCACCTGGTTTTAAAAAAAACTCATTGGTTTTGGGTTTCGGTTTGATTTATTTTTTAATTATTTTACTTAAAGTTCAACATTTCCTTATTTTACTCAATAATAATAAAAACAATAATAATAATGATATTTGATTTTAGGATAATTAATTTATATGGTAGTTACACCCACATATATTTATAACAGATCAGTAGCTGGAGTTCCATATTATTTTTTGAAAATTTTAAGTGTTCTCAAATCGAAATTTTGGATAATATATTTTTGGATTTGGGCCCAATTGATAAATTTGGACTCGAATCAAGACTGTATTATATTCGCAGCTCACACAGTTAAAATTTTTTATTTTTAATTTAATAAAAATTCAAAAGTTTCAAAAATAAAAATTCACATTTCAACCAGACAACACTATTCCTTCGTTAAAAATACAAGTAGGGTTGTCTTCATGCATTCATGGATTCTCGCTGCAGTCAACTTGTGGAAGAAGCAATTTAAATAAATTAAACATTATGCCTTGATTGCAAACGAACAAAGAGATGGCTTAAATATATTTCTTTTTTAACAAAGAATTTAAAAAAAAAAACATGACTATTATAAATCTATAATTGAATTATTTGTATTTCTTTAAAATTTGTAAAATTATATATCTGATTAATTTATAGTATGATTTTTCTTACTTTGAAATTTATAGTATGGTTAATTCATAAATCAATTAATTTATCAGTATATTAAAATAATAGATGGACATATCATAAATAGAGCTATTGCAACACCCACATATCATATATAGAGCTATTGCAACACTCACCAAGGGACTGGTTCCTCTAGAATTTTACTTTTTCAAATAAATTTATTTTCTTTATTTCATTACATCCAAATATAAGAGTGGAAAATAATTATGGAAAAAAATTAACAATTTCTCAATATTTTTCACTATTATTTTCGTTCCTTATTAGTTATGACTAGCAGGTTTATTTTTTTTAATTCCTTAGCATTTATTATTGATTTATCTATTCATTAAAAGCACATTTTACACAATAAAAAATAAAACTAAAATTATACATTTCGTGTAATGCGTAGACACATAATTAGTTATAGACATAAGTTAGTCTATTATTGAAATCTGTAGAATATAAATAATTATTGATTTATTCCAATCTAACTTTCAATCTAACTTCAAAGGCTTAGCCAATGTAGTCCCAACAACTTAACCACCACAAACCTATACAAGTTCCAAGAATTGGACTCGCCAGGTTAGACTTTGTTGGTTTTTTCCTTTCTCGGACTAAAATCCATTATATTTAGAAAAATTGAATTTTTAACATTTTTTAATTTTTCTTAAAAATATTTGTTTATATATCCATTGTGAATTCAAGAATATTGACAAAATTTCAAAATATTGATTCCGTAAATAATCAAAAATTTTTTAATTTATTTTAAAAAATAAATAAACAGACTGAACTTAACTTTTCAATTTTTACTCTCTTAAATTTTAAAAATTTAGGTTTAGTGAAATCATCTTTTTTTTTTTTTTTTGTAATGAGTTTAATTCTGTAACTATAAGTAAATATTTCAATGCCCTTTTTTATTATTTTAAATTTAGTTGTCAATCAAACAGTTATATTTATCGAAACACTTTTGTTTTCAATTGCTACTTAGCTAAAAGCTAACAACTAATATCTAACAGCTATTAAAACAACTAACAACTATTAAAATAACTAATAGTTGCTAAAATAGTTAAATTTGCAAACAGATCTTTAGTCTAATCTACGCCTCATGCTATCTATGAATTTTTCGATTAATAGACTTTAATGATGGTTGAAGGAAATTTGGTTCGTTCGTGAATAATGAGGCCGAAGACTTGCATTTGAAGGTCATTGGCTTGACTTTAAGTATTAACAATTGCTTGGCTGTAATGAAAATAGCATAATGGTCTTTAACTTATTAAAAGAATTGTGGAGCAAATAAATGACTGCATAAGTCTCAAATAAGAACGACCGATTGACTTTTGACACAATATTTCATTTCGTCCTCTCAATTCTAACAATTCCTTTTTTTTTTCTTTTTTTTTAAGAGAAGAAGAGGAAACTTCATTAATGAATAGAACCAGAAATAAAAAGACATTCAACATGAGAAGAGCGTCGACGTGAGAAGAAATCTCAAACTAAATATGAAAACTAGTACAGAAACAAGATAATATTGCTAAAGCATGAGAAGCTTTATTTACCGATCTCCTAACCTAATCAATAGTAACATGATCACTATTGTCACACAACTCAAACACAATCTCTAGAACAAGATTTGATTGTCTTTTAATCAGAGATTATAGTGATTTGCAAAATAAACCTTTGCATGTAATAAGCATATGAAATCCTTACGAACATAATTCTCAATAAAGTACAAATACTAATAAATATAAATAGTTTAACAAATAACAAAAACTTAATAATTTAATAATTTAATAAATAATAAAATTTAATCAGAATATCTTTTGTCCATTGAATTATTTCACTGATATATCCTTATAATAATTATTGAGATAACTAAAGAGAATGATTGATCCAAGTATTAATTTTTTTCTTTACTTATAATGTGTGCACATTATTTTTTAATTTAGTATTTGTTCATGAAATTTAAGATTAAACTTAAACTAACATAATATTTAAGATATATAATGTTAAAAGAAATTTGAACTCACCTTCAAAATCATCGTTTTACCTTATTATTAATTTATACACACACGATGTAACGCTTTACCATTAAGCTAAAAAAAGAATTATTATTAGGCAGTCATAGTAATTAAATCATCATTTTTCTTAATGTAACTGTCAATTCGATCGTAACTATTGTCAAAACCAACATTTTTCTCTCTTTTTGTTTTTCTTTTTCCATCTACTTCACAAGTGACATCTAGACATAGTTTAGCTACAAATTTCTTAGTTTGTAGATTTTAAATATCATATTCATTAAAAAATTATGGTTTGGAGGAAATATGATCGATGAATATTGAGGTAGGAAGGCTTATATTACATTTGCATAACAGTAACCGTAACGAAAACGTAGCATAATGGTTAACTTATCAAAGAATTTAGAGGCAAAGAAAGACTTGCATAAGTCTTCGGATAGTGACTGAATTTGACACAACACTTCAGTCTAGTACCCACTCAGTCTAAGTCGCTGCTCAGGCTTAACTATTCACTTGTTATTGAGTTTTTTATATTAGAGTTATCAAGTGAAGGCAAATAAATTTCATCCTTTGCCCAATAGGATAAGGATCGATACTGCTAATGATTAATTATTCTCATTATTTCAATGATTTCTAAAAGATAAAATTTAAATTTCTTAAATTAATTCTCATTAATCCATGAGATTTAACTCCAACATCTATATAACCACTTTTTAATTTCAAAATAATTAGAGTAATAATTATTTCTAATTATTTAAAGGAAATTATGAACAAAGTATAGTGTAATTTTATAATAACAATAAAAATAGAAAGAATTACAGTGCGTCTGCACTAAGTGGTAGATAGAAATTAAAGGAGAGAGAACATTATCATCATTCAAACAAAAAGGGAATCATGTGGTCTATAAATAGGGAGTGATATATGCTGAAATTGATCATAATTAAATTTGGCGAACACAAAACATGGGTTTTGGTTGCTTACTGTGGCATTTTCAATTTCTCTGCCTCCTTCTATTTCACTTCTGTTTTCAATCTCATTCTTCAAATATTACAAATTCCCCTTTCTCAAATGTAGTTTGCCGGCTTGATCAAAGCAATGCCTTGCTCCAATTCAAAAACTCCTTCTCCATTAGCGGGAGTTATCATCCTTTCTTTAATTCTTATCCCAAGACAGATTCATGGAAAGAGGGCACGGATTGTTGCTTCTTTTGGGATGGTGTCAGCTGTGACTTTAATACTGGCTATGTGATTGGGCTTAACCTTTCTAGCAGTATGCTTTACGGTAACTTCCATTCTAATAATTCTCTTTTCGCTCTTCATCATCTCTTTTCGCTCTTTCATCACTTCAAAAACTAGATCTCTTCTTACAAAATTTTCAGAGGCTCCGATAATTCCATTCTCAAATTTGGCCATTTCGTTTGAGCTTGATCACAGCCTGCAATCTAAAATCATTCAAACTTCCATAGCCAATTCCCATTAGAACGTTCAGCTATCCATTTGGTTTCCTCTTGATGCTTCTGGAACTCTTGGTTTGAATTGGAAACATCTGCCTACGTTGTTGACAAGGCTTATTCGAAACTTAACTAAATTGCAAGAATTAGGACCTGAGGCGGTGCAGACTTGTGCTTTGCATTCTCCTAATTGTTTTTAATCAAATTTATCTACTTCTTGTCATCCCTCAAGACTCTATCTATCTAGGTTGAGAGGCAAAATTATGCCAACAGTAAATTGCAGCTTCCACAATCTTCGGTCTTTAGACTTAGCGTACAATGAAGCTCGTGGCTCTTTTCCAAACGTCAAAATTGGAGTCTTCAACTCAATCCCATTTGTCCTTTTCTTGGACTGAAATTCCAGTTATATGTTAGAAATGAAATTTTTCAAAATCTAAATTTATGCTGGAATCACTTGCGGACTTTAGCCGTTGCAAAGTTTCAATGGTCTCAACTGCTTGATTAGTGTTGGTAAATTTAATGTCAAGACTTAATGAGGTGGACTCAATCGTTAATAAGTTTCATTGGTCAAATTTTCATAGAAATTGGTCAAGCCTATCTAATTTGGATTCTCTTAAATACTTCCCGGAAATAGTCTTTTAAATCAAACAAGCTTAATAGCATCTACACCAACTTGTTCGACAACTTTACAAGTTGGCAAGAGTTGGACATTGTGGGATACCAAACCTCTCTTTGGTTCACCTAATTCATTTATTCATTTATCTTCTTCTTTGTCATCCTCTCAGATTTCATCAGACTTTCATCTTCTGGATTAAGAGGAAATTTTCCAAATAATATAATTCAGCTTCCAAACCTTGAAGTCCTTGATTTATCAGAGAATGAAGGTCTCACTAGCTCCACTTTTATATCAAATTGGAGTATCTCACTCAGCCGCTTGTCACTTTCTTGGACTAAAATTCCGATTTATTTAGAAAATGAATCCTTCAAGAATCTGAAGTTGTTGCAAATACTGGAACTCAGTAGATGCAATTTTATAGGGTCTAATCTTGAAGTGTTTGGTAATTTATCCAAACTCATTGTATTGGAACTTGGATATAATAATTTGACTGGTCAAATTCCATCCTCAATTGGAAACTGTAAACAACTCCAACTGTTGTCCCTTTCACACAATAATTTTAGTGGCGCAATTCCTCCCTCATTTGCAAACCTTAGCCAGCTCTCCTATTTATATATTGAAAGCAACAATATCAATGGTCCAATTCCATCTTTCATTAGAAAATATAACCAACTCCGATTTTTGTACCTTTCATACAATAATTTTAGTGGTCCAATCAATTACCTTCAGATATTTGCAGGCCTTTCCAGCCTTGTTTCGTGTACTTGAGTTTTGTCCTAATAACTTGCTCACTGGTCCAAGTATTTCAATTCAAATATAATAATACATTAAGGTAATTTGATCTGAGCCATAACAATTGTCTGGCACGTTTCCAAGCTCAATTTTCAATGAGGCGGACTTTGCCGCTTCTCATTCTTTCATCAACATGAGAAATTGACGAGGAAAATTAAGTGTCCTGGCAGTTTTGTGAGTCAAAATCACTCCAAATCCTTAACCTGTCCGAGTAACAATTCAGTGGTCGCATTCCACAATAGTTTGGGAAACTTCAGCAGTAAAAGCCTTTCAGTAATTACATCTGGGATGAACAACTTTAATGGTGTTCTCCCTCAATATTTTCAGAAGGCAGTACGTGAGATAATTTGAATTTCAAATGGCACCAACTGCAAGGGAAAATCAACGTCTATTTCCATTGTAAAGATTTGAAATTTTAGATATGGGCAACAATGAGATAGAGGACACATTCCCCCTTCTTTTCTACAAACTCTTCAAAAAGTTTGCAGATTCTACAGCTACGGATCCAATAGACTCCATGGTTTTGGTGAAAAGCGTGAAAAGCCACTCCATTGCCAACTATCCGTTTCCCAAGCTACGGATTTTGGACCTCTCCAACAACAATTTCAGCGGACCTTTGCCTTCATATTATTTCATTAATTTCGATGCGATGATCAATGTTGATCAGTATATGACATACATGGGAGCACCAAACTTCTCCTCTTATGATTATTCTGTGAGCTTGACATTGAAAGGATTGGAAATTGAGTTGGTGAAAATCCAAACACTTTTTACAACCATTAATTTGTCAGGTAATAACTTCACAGGAAAAATTCCCAAGTCAGTTGGAGAGCTTAAAGGACTTAAGCAGCTCAACATGTCTCATAATCATCTCACAGGCACTATTGAACCATCAATAGGAAATTTGACCAATCTGGAAACTTTAGACCTCTCTTCAAATAATCTTACTGGAAGGATTCCGATCCAATGAAGGATTCCGATCCAATTGGCAACTTTGACATCCCTCGAAGTATTTCGTGTTTCGCATAATCAACTTGAAGGACCCATACCTACAGGCTCTCAGTTCAACACATTTGATAATAGCTCGTATGAAGGAAACACAAGACTGTGTGGATTTCCACTACAAAAGGCTTGTAATTCTAGTGAAAGGCAACAAGTCACGACCCCATCAGGCGAAGAAGATTCAAACTCTGATGAAAATGGATTTGGATGGAAATATGTTTCCATAGGATATGCATTTGGAGCAGTGTTTGGTCTCGCAATGGGATACCTTGTGGCCCTTGTGTGTCAGAAAAGAAAACCTGCCTTGGTTGGTGGAATGCCATGATTGAAGGTGAAGGACATCCAAGGCTGAAAAGAAGTATCAACAACACCTGCATATCTTACCAAAAGAAGAAGAAAGAAGAAAATAGTGAGTGGAATGCTTTCTGAAAGGTTAAGTTTTAATATCTATCTCAGATCTACATTAACAAGATTGTTTATTTCATGATGAACTTTGGAATTTGTTAGGTAAATCAAAATGATAGAAGTAAGCAAGGATGGTGCATTTGCATGCGAAGTGGAAAGGAAGAATCTCTTTAATTACTTGGAAACATCTACAACAAAGACTCCTTCAATTTTTTAAGCTATGATTTCCTCTCTGTGTTTTTTGTTGTTTTTCTCTGTTTTTCTCTTCTTTTTTCTGTGTGTGTCTATATATGTAAAATAATTTTAAAGTCAGACTTGATTTGTCACTTGAAATAAAATTCAAATTAACTAACTGATACCTACGTATGTTTAGCCTGATATAATTGTAAATTTGTAACAAAAGTCAAAAACTAACATTTTTCTCTTTTTTATTTTTTTATTTTTTGAAATTCTAACAAATCAAATGTTGACTCGTTAACTTAACTAGTTGCTTCTATTACACAATTTAAGAATTAGATTTAACTATATCTATAATCTATACTATATAAAAGTGGGAATGAGGGGAAAAATGAGATTACCTATATCACCCTTAATGAAATTTAAAATGGTCTAAAATATATTTGTGTAAAGTATATATACACACGTTTAAATCATTTATTCCATATTGGATTACTAAGAATAGAGAGAAAGAGAATGGTAAGTAGAAAAGAATTCTACAATATACTTTGATTTTACACTTAGTTGGAGTTATTCAATATTTTTAAAAATTTTATTATTAGATTAATTAATTAAATATTATATTAATTAATGGTCTAAGATTTCTTTAACAAAAGAGGACTTATATCCCTTTGTAATTTTAGGGATGTTTTCTAATTTTAAGGATATTAAAATATCGGATAAAACTGATTTAGGTTGATTTTTAGTTTGCACAGAAAAATTGAATTTTATATTCGATTTTTATTTTTAGTGAAAGGCTTACATTGATAAACCTAAAGTGCATGTAAAACCAATTGAACAAATTAGATTTTGAACTATATTTAATTTGAGACAGTTTTCACTTTGAAAATTCACTTTAATTTTGATTTAATTCGATGTAGTTTTAAATTAAAGTAATCATGTATTCTCACCTACCTAAAATTAGTTTCATTCAAAGTTAGAACTTTAATTTTATTAAAGTAAACCACCTTGATTAAAGAACTGTGAGCAAAATTTCTTTATAATATCATATAGAAATGATTTTCTTATTGGCCAAACATGTAAAAAATTTAAAAACTTTGAATTTTATTCAATAGTCCTATGAAAAATATTAAATGATGTTAATTTGAATCTATTTGGTCCTAAATGAAAATTCTATATAATTTATATTTAATTTTATTCTTCTATATTTATGTATAGAGCGAAAATTCACTGGAGTTTAGAATTTTTTTTTTTTATTATTAAATTGATTATATTTGAATTTAAATTTTTTTAAAATTGATAATTATGGTTAAAAAAAAGCTAATTTAATTATTAGGATATATATTTTCCCTTTAAATATTAATTCTATGGAAATAACAATTATATCAAGATATACATGGTAAGTACACAATAATATAAATTCTATTGGATAAAATTATATAAGATATACATGGTAAGAACATAAAACTTTAAGAATTTTAATTTTATTAGTTGAAAAAATAAAGATAACTCACTTTTGAATAAATAAATTCATTATTTTGAATGATGACTTTTGTGAATATAGTTTGTATTAGTTAATTGACATTTGTATTCTCTTAACAGTTAATGCATGCAAAATGTTAGTTAATTTAATTTAGCAATGGATAAAAATTCTGTTGCTAATCTGTATAAAAGTACAAATGGGGGACATTGAGTTCCTAAAACGCCCCTATGAACTTTTGATTTAATTGATTAATCAAAAATATCATCAAGGATAATTTAGTTATATTCTAATTATGAAAATTTAATTTTGTTAGTTGAAAAATAAAAGTAGTTTAACTTTGATTAGTTATGTTAATTTCCTATTTGAATCTAATTTTCTATTGTGAAGTTTAATCTAATTCTAAATAGAAATTATCCAATTAATACTTTAATTTTATTGGTTGATTAGGAATTTAATATCATTAATGTTAAATTATCTGATTTAATATTATAAATTCAATTTTATTCTAATTAGGAATTTGTCCTTTAATATCATTCTAATTAGGATTTCGTTATATCATAACACTATATATATATACGTATATAGTATAATAATATAATATATACTATATAGTATATATATAGTATATAATAATATAGTTTTAATTAACGTTTACTATCAAGAATTATTATTATAAAGGCTTTTATCAAATTTAAAATTATTGATTTGCAATTATGATTCTTATTTTGTGGTAAGTAACTCTTACATATTTTTAAAATTTGAATAATTGATTAAAAATATTATTAAGGATAATTCTAGTCTTATTCACTAATTAGAAAATTGTTTAAATGGTTTATTTGATATTTTATTGGTTTGATTAAAAATATCATTAATAATTAATCTCATATAATTAGAAAATTTTTAATTTTTTGATTGAGATTAAAATTACGATATAATAATTTTATTGATTGCTTAATATTAGTTTTCCTTAATCCAGATATTTTAATTATAACCAAAGTCTTGTTGGTGTATATTGGTTCTACAAACAAGTTTAGAAACGGGAAATACTTTTCCGTTTGTAAAGTTAGACTTGAAATTTGAGTTGTTATAAATTAAGCAGAATGTATCTCTTTCTTTCGTTTGCTAAAGAGTTTGGTAATGGATACAAAGACAAAATAGTTTAGCAATGGAATTTTTATCCGTGCTAAGTGTATAACCAAATCTTTATTATCTGTATTCTGTGATCTTTTCTCTTCTTCCTCCTTTTAATTTTATATTTTATTAGGCACGTGTAAGATTAAATATTTAGTTAAGAATAGATAAATTTTTTATTTTTATTTTTAATTAAAGTCATTTCCGAATAGAAGTATAAGTAACCATAGAAATTTCAATATTACTAAATAAATATAATAGTAAATCAAATTTTATGTGTATCAGGGAATTCTAAATTTTATTTGTGTTTTAATTGGGTTTGATTTAACAATATTATTAATGTAATTTAGTTAATCCTAATTAGAAAACTTTTAATGTTCATTGATTGAGTTAAAATTATATAGATATTTTTAATTAAGATTGGGTTACTACTTATTCAATTAAACATATAAAGATAAGAAATATAATAATAGAAACCGAATTTTTTTTTATAACCTGACCTTAAAAACAAAATCAATTATCAAATAAATCAATTATCAAATAAAGTTGAAGATTCAGTTAATAAGCACGAAGTATATGTCAAAATAATTTAACTCAATTGATAGAAAATTATATAAATTTATTTTATGTTAATTTAAATTACTAAAAAATTAAAATATTTCAAATAAAATTATTAATAAAATAATTATTCTAAAAATATAATAACAATAATTCGATTAAAAGAATTAAAAAATGTTTAATACTTATAGAAAAAATTACCATAATAATTTTATTTTTCTTTGGCTATAGAGTTTATTATTATATGTCAAAAACTTTTCTTCTATCATTTTACTTTTTAATTTTAAAGATATTATTTTACTTGAGTTATGATTATTTTTACTTTCTATATCGTTTCAATCATAAAGTTTTATTTTGTCATTCAATTTTGATTTTTTTTTTAATATTTATTCATTTGTCTACATATATATTATAATATTTACAATAAAATATTGACTAAAAACACCTAATTAATATACTTAAAAACACCTAATTAATATACTTATTTTTTTATTCAATAATTTATTATCATTTTTATTATATTATAGAAAAATCAATAAACTATATGTAGAAAAAATAAAAAAACGAGTAGGAACATTGAGTTTTAACGTGCAAAGCACGTTCTTAATACTGGTGTTACTAAAGTTACAAAATTGATAATTGTTTGACTCCCAATAATTTAACTTATGATCCACATGGAAACTAAAATGTGGCTAGGGGGTGTGAAGATAGGTTGGCGTGTCGAGCTGGACACGAACTCTCCTAATACGTGATACGACTAGGGTCAATATAAATACGACCTACTTAATAATCGTGTCAAATATTTAAACATAAGTAAGACACAAAAATTAAACGAGTAATATGAACACGATACGTGTAACCCGTTTAATTAAATAGCTCATATATGTAGGGGTGGCCACGGTTTCAGAACCGCCGCCAAATCGAAAATTAACGGTTTTGGTTACGATTTGAAATCGAACGGTTCCAGTTCCAGTTCCAGTTTCAGTTCCTCAATGGTTCTAAATTGACGGTTCTGGCCAGTTCTCTAGCCAATTTTCCCACGGTTCTGGTCGGTTTCGAACCGGTTCTGGCAGGTTTTGGACGGTTCTAGCCGGTTTTAGATGGAACTAGAACCGTCGGTTCCGACTCCGAAAACTGGATTTTGGCCACCCATACATATATGAGTCAAAAAAGTCAATCAAATTTAATTAATGGATCAAATACGGATCAAAATACGACAATTATAATACGTATAGCCCACATAAATAACGGACAATTATAATACGTGATAGCACCACGAAAACCCTCTCTCTCTCTCTCTCTCTCTCTCTCTCGGCGTCTCCTCTTCTCTCTTATATAATATATATATATAAGTAGTTAGTATATAATTATATATTACATTTTTATCTTAAAATAAATAGTTAGACGGATTAGATGAGTCAATTCATAGCACGATCCACGATCCGCTTAAAATTTATGTCATATGTGGATCACTCGTTTATGACACGAACTTATTTAAACTCAACCTTAATCCGTTTAATTTTGATATTAAATAAATTGTATTCTGGTGTCATATACCATGTAACACCCTGACAGGAGCATTTCACATTTCAGAAATGGAAAATTTTGAAGGCTTGAAATATCAACATTCATTAATATTTATGATTGGAGAAAATATGAGCCGTCAACAAAGCCTGCCATAGACTTGTGCAAGTCTTTTTGGTGGGACTCTAATGGCTAACTTATCAAGGAGTTTAGGACTGGGGGCAAACAAAGACTTGAACAAGTCTTCAATAAAGCCATTCTCACCTGCAGGGTCTAAATACTTTTAAAAGTCTCTGAGGGTCTATGCAAATTGCACGTAATTTACAACTCTTTAGCAAAATGTTTGAAGACAAAAATGAAAAATTGATGTTAACTTCACTTCTTTGCTGGTTTTGCAATAGATTACAAACAAAAAGATATCCAATGTTAATGTTGATTTCACTTCAATTAAATCATATTTGAAGAACAAAAAACTGATCTCAAAACTGTAACAAACAAAAGCGATGGATATAGTCAGTGGCAGAGCCAGGATTGAAGACAAAGGAGGACAAAAATTATTATTTCTTTTCAAAAGTTAGGAAGCGCTAAATTAAAAAGTATTATATTTTAAGGAATAAAATTGAAAATTTTTAGAAATTTAGAGTTGAATTATTAAAAAAAAAAAAATTACTGAGGGGTCACCCTTGACATGCCGTCCCTCCGTCACTAAATATAATCATACTTTAATCCAAATCAATTGAGTCTAAACCTAAGCAACCGGCGAAAATGAGGATTAAACACAAAAGATTGTTAGATATCTTTTCTTTTTCTTTTTTTTTTTTCAAAGACTTTCTTCTTTCTTTCTTCTCTCTTTCTTCTCTTTGCTTCAATTAAGGATTGTTCTTCTTCCTCAACAAGTACTTTCATGCTAAAGCATGTGAAATCCAAACAAATGAGGGCAACTGAATTGCAATTACACATTTACTTGCAACCCAAGCCTATACCTGATCTACGAGAGTGGGGTCATGTCCCTCTCGATTTTATTTCCAATATTGTAAGAGTTGATTCAGTTTAATTTAAATTTCAGTTTTATCTTTCAAAAAAAAATAATAATAATAAACAATGTGAAATATTATTATATTAAATCGGCAACTAATTTATTAACTTCAAAAACTTTGGAAGAATTTGATTTTATACGACAACTATCACACTGTCGATAATGCTCGTCATATTATTCTATATACTATTCTCTCTGTGCCCTATGTCATATATTTGAACACCGTGGTGCATCTGTGCTCAAAAATAAGTGAGTTTAATTATAAGTCATTTAATTTCTATTATTATTTTTCAATCTGAGATTCACTTCTTAACCATTGATTTGGTTTGTTTACCCTTTTTTCAATTTTCAGTATGATCAAAAATAACTTTATACAAATATTACTTTGTAATATTTAAAATGTAAATTGAAGTAAAATTCAAATATTTTACAAATTCTTTATAATATGTGGAAAGAAAACACACAGTACATAAATAATTGTTGGCCTTTCACTAGACTGGTTTCAGTCTCCCATCCCTATGAATTGTGAATTTCTTTTCTAAGGGTCCATGAGATGTAAGTTGTTGGGATTTCTTGTCTCATACCAAAATTACAAAGGGACAGAGTTAGGTGCCCTAATTTATTTCCCGATAACCAAACAAATTTACTGGCATGGACTTAGTTTTGACCTTTGTTGATCAATTAGTGATCAGAAATCACCATAACCTTTCAAGATTTTTATATTCAACAACAAAGAACAGTAAAAATTTTGGAAATTGATATTGCATTTTCTATAATTTTATTCTGCCATAATCTAAGTATCTGATTAATTGTTATAGTATGATTTTTCTTATCTGAAATTCTAGCATGGTTAATTCATAAGATCAATTAGTTATCAGTATATGCGTAGGACACATAATGTATTTATTATTTGAAATTGTAGAATATATGTAGAATATAAAATATAATTACAGAATATGCATTAACCATGAAGTATTGAAGTTCAAAAAATAAAAAGCAAATATAATTGTATTTGATAGGCCTCGATAGGACAATTCAAGCCCCTAGTGGCCTGCTAACTTTAAAGGCTTAGCCAATCTAACCCAAAACTTAACCATCCACAAACTCATACCAAGTTGCAAGAATTGGACTTCAGTCGAGTAGACTTGTCCTTAGTTTTTCCTAATTCCATATCAATTTATCTACTTCTTTCTCGGACTAAAATCCCATTATATTTAAAAAATGAATTTTTTTTTATTTTTTTTTTAATTTTTTAAAAATATTTATTTTGAATTCAAGAAATATTTAAAATTAAAAAATCATTCCCTAAAATGTTAAAAATAATTTTAGAGATTTTTATTTATTTATAAAATAGTTAACTTTTCAATTTTATTTAACCTCTTCTCTCCAAATGGTCTTTCGTACTGATACTCAATAAAAAAGAGAAATAAGAACAAATGGGTACAATTAATTAACAAAAATAAAGATAAACCCAGAAAGAGAAGTATAAAAATGCAGCAAGCCAGCACCAAATACCAATGCATGAGATATGAGAGAGAGGAAGTCTTAGTTTCTGAAACAACCAAAAGGTAAATGTGAATAAAATACTAAAAGAGGTGGTAAATACTAAAAGAGGTGGTCAATCAAAAGATAGAAACATAGATATTATAGATATATGGATACCAAAAGGTAAATGTGAATAATGAGAAAACAACCTTGTTATCAATGACGGTCTTTACAAAGCACACCTCACGTTCTCCCCCTTCTCTATTCTCTGTGTGAACTCTTCTTTTCGCGGGAAAAAGAAAAGAGAGAATAAACGGTCTGTCTTTAGAGTCTTTGTGATCAGTCTTAGTCTAAGAAAAAAGAGAAAAAAGAATTTTTTTTTCCTCTCAAGTCAAAAACAAGAAACGAATCTGACAAAAACCCATGAATGAGATTATACCAACAATCAAATCAAACTTAAAATCAAAGAAAAACCAGAGAAAAATTAGTTCAATCCTTCCCTCCCGCTGCCCGCTGCCCACTGCTCTTTTATATATTCATTTGAATTCAAGAAATATTAAAAATTAAAAACATTCATCCCTAAAATTTTATTTATTTAATATTAAAAATATTAAAGAAAAACATTCATGAGATTTCAACTCCACTGATCTATATAATCCACTTTTATTAAAATTAATTAGAGTAAATTATTCTAATTATTAAAAGAAATTATGAAACAAAGTATAGTGTTATTTATAATAACAATAAAAATAGAATAGAATTACAGTCTCTCTTGCACTAAGTGGTAGAAATTAAAGGAGAGAGAACATTATCATGATTCAAACAAATAGGGAATCATGTGGCCTATAAATAGGGAGTGATATATGCTGAAATTGAACATAATTAAATTTCGCAAACACAAAACATGGGTTTTGGTTGCTTACTGTTGCATTTTCAATTTCTCTGTCTCCTATTTCACTTCCATTTTCTTTCTTCAAACATTACAAATTCCCCTTTCCCAAATGTAGTTTGCCAGCTTGATCAAAGCAATGCCTTGCTCCAATTCAAAAACTCCTTCACCATTAGGACATTAGGAGGAGTTTTCCTTCTTTTATTAATTCTTATCCCAAGACAGATTCATGGAAAGAGGGCATGGATTGTTGCTTCTTTTGGGATGGTGTCAGCTGTGACTTTAATACTGGCTATGTAATTGGGCTTAACCTTTCTTACAGTATGCTTTACGGTAACTTCCATTCAAATAATTCTATTTTCGCTCTTCATCATCTTCAAAAACTAGATCTCTCTTACAATAATTTCATACGCTCCATAATTCCATCTCAAATTGGCCATTTGTTGAGCTTGACACACCTTAATCTAAACAATTCCATTAGAAATCAGTCAGCTATCCAAATTGGTTTCTCTTGATCTTTCCTTTAACTCTTTGACATTAGAAACAACTGCTAGTTTTGACAAGCTTATTCGAAACTTAACCAAATTGCAAGAATTAGACCTGAGCTTTGCAGACCTGTCTTTGGTTTCTCCTAATTCCTTTATCAATTTATCTACTTCTTTGTCATCCCTCAGACTCTCATCTTCTAGGTTGAGAGGAAAATTTCCAGACAATATAATTCAGCTTCCACATCTCGAAGTCTTAGACTTAGCGTGTAATGAAGGCCTCAATGTCTCTTTTCCAACATCAAATTGGAGTCTTTCACTCTACCATTTGTCTCTTTCTTGGACTAAAATTCCAGTATATTTAGAAAATGAATTTTTCAAAAATCTAAATTTGTTAGAATCACTGCAACTTGAAAGTTGCAATTTCATAGGGTCTAATGCATTGTTTGGTAATTTATCAAAATCTCAACTGAGTTTGGATCTATCGTATACATAATTTCGTGGTCAAATTCATTAAAAAATCGGTCAACTATCTAATTTGATTTCTCTTGATCTTTCCTGGGAACAGTCTTTAATAAATACAAACAACTACTAGCTTTAACAAGCTTTTTCGAAACTTTACCAAGTTGCAAGAGTTGGACTTGGGGAGTACAAACCTCTCTTTGGTTTCACCTAATTCATTTATCAATTTATCTTCTTCTTTGTCATCTCTCCAACTTTCATCTTGTGGATTAAGAGGGAAATTTCCAAATAATATAATTCAACTTCCAAACCTTAAAGTCCTTGATTTATCATGGAATGAAGGTCTCACTAGCTTCACTTTTATATCAAATTGGAGTATCTCACTCAGTTACTTGTCACTTTCTTGGACTAAAATTCCGATTTATTTAGAAAATGAATTCTTCAAGAATATGAAGTTGTTGCAAGAACTGGAACTCAATAGTTGCAATTTTATAGAGTCTAATCTTGAATTGTTTGGTAATTTATCCAAACTCATCAAATTGGATCTTGCAGAGAATAATTTCAGTGGCCCAATTCCATCCTCAATTGGAAAACTTGAAAAACTCTATTGGTTGGACCTTTCTGGACAATAATTTTAGTGGCCCAATTCCTCCCTCATTTGCAAACCTTAGCCAGCTCTCCTATTTACTTATGGAAAGCGACAATATCAATGGTCCAATTCCATCTTTCATTGGAAACTGTAACCAACTCCAAGTGTTGGACCTTTCATACAATAATTTTATTGGCCCAATTCCTCCCTCATTTGCAAACCTTAGCCAGCTCATCGATTTATATATGGGAAGCAACAATATCAATGGTCCAATTCCATCTTTCATTGGAAACTGTAACCAACTCAAAGGTTTGGACCTTTCATACAATAATTTTAGTGGTCCAATTCCTTCAGATCAATTCAAATATAATAATACATTATACTATGTTGATCTGAGCCATAACAAGTTGTCTGGCATAGTTCCAAGCTCAATTTTCAATCAGGTGGACTTGAGGTTTTTCATTCTTTCATCAAATGAGAAATTGACAGGAGAAATTCCTTCTACAGTTTGTGAGTTAAAATACCTCGAAATCCTTGACCTGTCGAGTAAACAATTTCAGTGGTCCCATTCCACAATGTTTGGGAAACTTCAGCAGTAGCCTTTCAGCATTACATCTGGGTATGAACAACTTTAATGGAGTTCTCCCTCAAGTATTTTCAAAATGCAGTAACGTGAGATATTTGAATTTCAATGGCAACCAACTGCAAGGGAAAATCCCAACGTCTATTTCCAATTGTAAAGATTTGGAAGTTTTAGATGTGGGCAACAATGAGATAGAGGACACATTCCCTTCTTTTCTACAAACTCTTCAAAAGTTGCAGATTCTACAGCTCCTCCAATAGACTCCATGGTTTGGTGAAAAGCCACTCCATTGCCAACTATCCGTTTCCCAAGCTACGGATTTTTGAC
The DNA here is from genome assembly GCF_014843425.1 of Jatropha curcas. The sequence goes on along the minus strand of NW_023591078.1, from coordinate 2,134,940 downwards.
CTCTCCAACAACAATTTCAGTGGACCTTTGCTTTCATATTATTTCAATAATTTCGATGCGATGATCAATGTTGATCTTGATCAGAATATGACATACATGGGATCACCAAACTACCCCTATTATGATTATTCTGTGAGCTTGACATTGAAAGGATTGGAAATTGAGTTGGTGGAAATCCAAACTCTTTTAACAACCATTAATTTGTCAGGTAATAACTTCACAGGGAAAATTCCCAAGTCAGTTGGAAAGCTTAAAGCACTTAAGCAACTCAACATGTCTCATAATCATCTCACAGGCAATATTGAACCATCAATAGGAAATTTGACCAATCTGGAAACTTTGGACCTCTCTTCAAATAATCTTACTGGAAGGAACTGGAAGGATTCCGATCCAATTGGCAACTTTGACATCCCTCGAAGTATTTCGAGTTTCGCATAATCAACTTGAAGGACCCATACCTACAGGCTCTCAATTCAACACATTTGATAATAGCTCGTATAAAGGAAACACAGGACTGTGTGGATTTCCACTGCAAAAGGCTTGTAATTCTGGTGAAAGGCAAAAAGTCACGACACCATCAGGCGAAGAAGATTCAAACTCTGATGAAAATGGATTTGGATGGAAATCTGTTTTCACGGGATATGCATTTGGAGCAGTGTTTGGTCTCGCAATGGGATACTGTGTGTCAGAACAAGAAAAACCTACTTGTTGGTGAAGCGGATTGGAAGGTGAAGACATCAAGGCTGAAAAGAAGTCAACAACACCTGCATATCTTATCAGAGAAGAAAGAAGAAGAAGAAAATTAGTGGAATGCGAATTGCTTTCTGAAGGTAAGTTTTATTTATCTGTCTTCATACTCAAATTAAACTAAGATTTTTATTTCATATGAACTTTGACTTGTGTTAGGTAATTCAAAGATGAATAAGCAGATGTGTGATTTGCATGCCAAAGTGGAAAGAAAGAGATCTCTTCTGTTGCTCAGAATCAAATGTCTCTCGCTACTTGGGTACATCTACAACAAAAAGCTCTTTAAATTTTTAAGCTATAATTTCCTCTCTTCTTTTTTTTGTTGTTTTTCCCTCTTTTTTCTGTGTTGTCTATATATGTAAAATTAATTTTACAAGTCAGACTTTTATTGATCTCTCTTTGAAAAGAATAAGTCAAATTTCATGTGAAAAAGATATATAATCCACAACTAAAGAAATAGTTTATTTTCTTGCCAGAGGAGAACTAAAAGCCATCCCTTTGCCTCTTAAGGTTTCCTATGATTTTATGAAATTTTTGGGTTCATTTGTCTCTTTTCCAAAATTGCCAGAAGACAGAGTTTAGTGTCCATAATTTAGTTCCGAGAACCAAACAAATTTGCTAAGCATAAACTTAGTATTTCCCTTCTGTGCGATAAAGACATCACTATATAAACGACAAATTTGAAATATATTAGTATAATATGGATAATTGAATATTTGCATGTTTTTCAAAAATTTCAGTCACGAGAAGATCTAAGTGAAAACTAAAAAAAATTTTAGTATTTTTTCATTATTGTAATATAATTCTTTCTTAGTATTTGAACAAAGCGATTGTTTTTTTTTGTAGTGGTTAATCCTTATGATACATAATTAACTTAAACTTATTTTTTATAAAATATAAAAAAGAGTAATGAACTCAATAATAGAAAAAATCTCAGGAATGTAAATAATAGTTATCCTATTTAATTAAATAATCGTATTAAACTCATTTTCATGTCTCTGAGTATAAAATTCATTTGGATGATGGAAAACTACATATTCACTGTAACTTTCCTTTTTACAAGACAAATTACAAAATGAACTCTCATATGATGTGTTTTTGTATAATAAAGCGATGATTAATTGTACAAGGTATAATTGTTAAATTTTGTAAGCAAATGGTCAAAAAACTCACATTTTTCTCTTTTTTTTTATTTTTGAAATTCTAATAAAACCAAATGTGACTCATAATTAATAGTTGCTCTTATATGCTTACTAGATGATGCTATTCAAATAGAAATTAAAATGTTTTAAAACATACTCTTAAAGAAAGATTCAATAATAGATATTACAGTGTTTATTAATTATTGGAGTATAATTATTTTTTAATAAAATAAATATGATAAATTTTTTTAATAAATATATATGATAAATAAGAAATTTAAAATTTTTATATTTTATTTTTCAAAGTTATTATTTATTTGAAATTTTTGCATATTCATGGCGTAAATAATATATTATTATGCATGACTGAAACGATCCAAAAAATTATTTTCAAAGATTTTTCATTTAAAAAATTAATTATAAACTCTAACCAATGAAATTGAGCGGAAAATATTTAATTAGTCCTAAGACTGATCTATAAATCAGTCTGAATTTTTAAAAAACCAAGTGAAAAACCGTAAACCAAGCAAAACCCGAGTCAAATCACTGAGTTCCTAGATTTTTCCCTTTTCTTTCTTTATTTCTTTCTTTCCTCTTCTTCCTCCTTCTTTTCTTCTGGCTGGGTACAGCGACAGGCCCGTCGCCGACTACCTCTTCTCCCCCGTTCTCTTGTTTTTTTTCTTTTCCGGTCACCAGAGATGAATTCGACGGAGTTCGTTGCGCCGCCTTCTCCTTGCCGTCGCGCCTCAACTCCTCTCTCCCTCTGTTTTCTTTGGAGCGAACCGCAGCAGGGCCACCAGCCTCCAGCCGCTCCAGCCGCTGCTTTCATGTTGAATTCTCTTTCACTGCGAATCCAGGCGAGGCACGCCAACTCTACATAGCAAATTCATAGGATCTTATTTGGAAATGCAAAGTTATATTATACTTTCCTTAATTAATAGATATGGATTGAATCATAATATAAAATTGAATAAAAAACAAAAAATGGTATTGATGACTATGTGGGAATAGCAGAATATAAAATACAATTCAAAATAGAAAATAATTAAAATTACTAGCAACGGCGCTTAAAGAAATATTATTTCAAAGAAAAATTATTGAACGATAAATAGTAAACTTAAATCAAATGAAGTGGTGAATTAAATTCTCGGTGTATGTAGTAAACATAGTATATAAGTTGTAAGGCAAGGGAGAACCTTAGTATTTGGATGGACAGAGCTATTGCAGATAATTCGATACCATTTTATATATAAACTATGTAATAAGGACATACATAATTTTCAATGTTTTTTATATGGATTAGTGTCGGTTATAATCTAAAGGAATTTTATGTCAAGAACGGAGAGATTACGTGAACTTTGATGATACATAGTTAAAATTGTAAATGGGTTACAGAAGCATGCTTTCTAAATTTATAATTTAATTGAAACCATCGATTCTCTAATAGCACTAGAATTTAATAAATTAGTTTTCTTTCTAAAAAAAGGGGAACGGATTTTGTGTTGATATCCCTAAGTAAAGAATGATTGAGAATATTATTGGAAGCGGTTGAAACTTACTTTAATTCGTAAATTTATAGTTGAGATAGTTGGGTGATAATGTTGATGTTTAAGGAGGATGGGTAGCCCGACAAATAGGCTGTGTGAATTGAGTAAATGTTTAGATGAATAAAAAATGGTTTCGGTGAGGCCACTGACTAATTTTCATGTGATGTAATTATGTGAAGGTGATAATATTTTTGATTGTTGTTGTTATGTCATTTGTGTGATCGCTTGCTTGATCATATAACTAGTCGAATGACTAGATGGATATATTTACACATTCGTGTGAATGCATGTGTTGTGCAATAATTATTATTCTTTATAAAACTTACATGTCCTTGTTTAACTTTTCTTTTTCATGGAATAGATTCTTCTTGTCCTGTTAAAACTGCTGTTTCCGGTCATCGCAAAGCTAGAAAAGAATTTTTATAATTTCATTAATAATAAATAATTATATTATGAAAAGCTTATTTATATTGTATATTATTTGTTAGTTGATCCTACAGTGTAGGATTTATGCACCTCTAGTCATGTATTTAAAAAGTCATGTATTAAAATAGATATAATAATTTTATGAAACCATAAATGTTTTAATTATTTTTCTAAGTGTATGTATTAATCAGTAGCCCATATTATGAATGATAAGTATTATTATTAAGCTCAAACTATGTTTTATTCGAGATATTGAAATTGGGCCAGGAATGTGTGATTATATATATATATACACGAATTTATATGGGCTTATTACTCCTAGGATTTTGCGTGGCGTGTATGAGTTTGATAGTTTAAACTTACTACGGGCCTTAAGAGCTTTAAACTTACTTGGGTTCTATTGCCATTCCGGCTCATGATATTGGGTTGTGACAGTAACATGGATGCATTTAGTTATGTTAGTATATTATTTACGGTCTAACATAAACGTGTTTCTAAACGTGTTTCATTAATCAGACACTTCTTGTATAAGTCTAATTAAATATATTTGGAATTATATATAAATAATCAACCTACTCATATAATCATGTAAGATTTTCTCTTCACATTATTATAATATTCTAATAGAAATTTCCATGATGAATGATTTGGATTAGGGTTTCTTTAACAAATCAAACTATTGTCTATGCAAAAATGGGACCTTATTCTAAATTATGGGAATTAATGCACAATTGCTGGATGATTAGGGTTCTTGGAGTCAAATTGTGAGATCACATTAGCCACTATTAGTGTATATATGACGAAATTTCAGCAATCTATCAATATCATAAACATTTTTTAACATAATTTTTGTTGAAAATTTGTTTGAATTATGCTATTTAACATACTATAGCTAGAATCATGTTTGAATTATGCTATTTAACATACTATAGCTAGAATCATAAATTGAGACTATTGGTATAATGTCATTTGGCATCATATGAAAATCTTGAAGCATAAGAGATAAGATTTTAAGGTACTCACATATCAAAAAAAGAAAAGAAAAAATTTAAATTACTCTTAAATATTATAATTAAATGATTGGATAAGAACTTAGCTATAAAATCCCAACAGGAAGCACATGTTCATGGGTTGGCATCAAATTTTTTATAACCCTACTTCCTTATCATAGCTAGACATGGAGGTGACATGATTTATGCTCGAATTTTTTTTTTTTCCTTTTAGATCTTGATAGGCCTTTTTTATAAAGCCGATGATATTCAGATGATGAATTATTTCAATAGAAGCTGCTCTAGGTTCGAGACATTTGACTCTCTGTAAATATATAATGAAAGGATATGTTTCATTTCTACAAATCGCAACTATTCGAAAATTTTCTATTTCAAATTTTTACTAATTCACAACTAAATTTTGATATATCTAAAGATAATTATAGATTTGTTCGGTAAAATTAGTTATTTTGATAGTGCTTTACTGTTAACTGTTTAAGTAGCTTTTCATATATAAAACGTTAAAAATTAAACATTACACCGGTTAATTTTTTATAAAACATTATCTTAATCTCTAAAAACTTGTTCAAATGTTATTGGTGAATGCAACCTATATTTATAATTTTAATAACGATTTAAAAAAAAAAAGATTCTGTATTCCACGGTAAAGATTTGCAACTATTTTTCTTTGTGAATAACAAAAACGGAGTGTGAAATACAAATTGCATAAAATACAAACTATATAAACATAATTTTTAATCTAATTAAGAAGTATATATGTTTTGAATTTAATTAATTTTTTGAATTTAATTAATTTGTCTTGAGACAATTTGGAATATAGGATTCCTTTCTTCCAATAGCTTAAAATCCCAAAATTCCAAAACATATTTGTTTGTTTATTATAACTTAATTAAGTCAAGATTGGTTATATTAATAATTGGAAAGACCTAATCAAATAGTAGAACCAACAGCGCATTATCAAAATCATTGACTAGACAAGATTATTCCTTCATTAAAAATACAAGTAGGGTTGTCTTTATGCATTCATGGATTCTTGCTGCAATTAACTTGTGGAAGAAGCAATTTAAATAAATTAAACATTATGCCTTGATTGCAAACGAACAAAGAGATGGCTTTTTTTTAAACAAAAATTAAAAAAAAACTATGACTATTATAAAACTATAATAGTGGCCGACGAGAGAAGAAGGGGATTGAATAATATAATTTATTATTGAATTATTTGTATTTCTTTAAAAATGTAAAAATTCTGCCTAATTATATATCTGATTAATTTTATAGTATGATAATTTCTTAAATCTCAAATTTATAGCATGGCTTAGTCATAAATCAATTAGTTATCAGTATATGCGTAACACATATATTTAGTTATTTATTTGAATTGCTAGCAATATAAAATAAATTACTATAATTACAGAATATGCATTATCCATGAAGTATTGAAGTTCAAACAATAAAAAGCAAATATAATTATATTTGATAGGCCTCGATAAGACAATTCAAGCCCAAAACTTCAAAGGCTTAGCCAATCTAGCCCAAAACTTAACCATCCACAAACCCATACCAAGTTCCAAGAATTGGACGTCAGCCGGATACACCTGTCCTTCGTTTTCTTTTCTCGGACTAAAATCCCATTATATTTAGAAAACGAATTTTTAAAAAATATTTGTTTATATATTCATATGAATTCAATAAATATTAAAAATTAAAAATATTGATCCCTAAAATATTAAAAATTTTTAATTTTATTTAATTTTATTTATAAAATAGTGAACTTTTCAAATTTTACTCTCTTAAATTTTGAAAATTTAGCTTTACTGAAATCATCTTTTTTTTTTTCTTTTTGGTAATGAGTTTAATTCTATGACTATAAGTGAAAATTCTAAGTGAATATTTCAATATATTTTTTTGTTATTTTAAATTTAATTGTCAATTAAACAGTTATTTTTATCAAAACACTTTTGCTTTTAATTGTTACTTAGCTGAAAGCTAACAACTAACATTTGATAGCTATTAAAACAGCTAACAATTATTAAAATAATTAATAGCTACTAAAATAGCTAAATTTGCCAAACAAATCTTTAGTTTAATCTACACGTCACGTGCCAGACAGATTCTATCTATGAATTTTTCAATTAGCAGACCATAATGATAGTTGAAGGAAATTTGATTCGTGAATAATGAGGCAGGAAGACTTGTCTAGGTCATTGGCTGGACTTTAAGATTAAAATTGCTTAACATAGCATAATGGTTAACTTATTAAGGAATTGTGGAGCAAATAAAGACTTGCATAAGTCTTCAAAGAGCGACTGATTTTGACACAATGTTTCACTTTCGTCCTTCTCAATTCTAATTGTTGATTGTCTTTTTTTTTTTTTTTTTTTTTTTTTTTGAGAAGAAGAGGAAACTTCATTAATGAATGAGAACCAGAAATAAAAAGAGTATTTCATATGAGAAGAGCGTAAGACGTGAATAAAAAATCTCAAACTAAATATGAAAACCAGGTATAGGAAACAAGATAATATTCTAAATATGAAAACCAGTATAGAAACAAGATAATATTGCTAAAGCATGAGAAGCTTTATTTACCGATCTCCTAACCTAATCAATAGTAACATGATCACAGTTGTTACACAACTCAAACACAATCTCTAGAACAAGATCTGATTGTCTTTTAATCAGAGGAGTATAGTGATTTGCAAAATAAACCTTTGCATGTAATAAGCATATGAAATCTTTATCAACATAATTCTCAATAGAGTACTAATACTAATAAATATAAATAGCTTAACAAATAACAAAAACTTAATAATTTAATAACGAATTTCTTAGTTTGTAGATTTTAAATATCATATTCATTAAAAAATTATGGTTTGGAGGAAAACGTAGCTAATTTAGAGGTAGATGGAAAATAAACATCCAGACAATAATGGTTAACTTATGAAAGAATTTAGAGGCAAAGAAAGACTTGCATAAGTCTTTCAAGTCTTCAGACAAAGACTGAAATTGACACAACACTTCAATCTAGTCGTTTTCAGGCTTGACTTTTTCAATTAGAGGGTTATAAGTGAAAGGCAAATAAATTTCATCCATTGCCCAAAGATAAGAATCAATACTCTAATAATATCCCTACGTTGTATATGGCGTAGGGAAAAACTTGTTTAGACTCTGTTTATGTTTTCATTTATAAATTAAACTAATAAAATTTAGCATTTTTATTGCAATGAGAGTATTTCGGATTATATATTTAGAAAAAAAAAGTCGAAATAATTTTTAAAAAATTCATAATTTCATTACTTAGTCTATAAATAAGTTCATGCACGTACGTGACAAGTTTTTTCCATATAGTGCATGCATGCAAGACTTGAAAAGTTCTTGCCTTGGATGTACTTTTATTTTATTTTTGTTTTAATAATGAGGTGTTCAAAAATATGAAAAATACTAGTCTAGCTTATTATGCTAAATTCTTTTTTTTTTTTTTTTTTTTTTTTTTTTTTTTTTTCCTCTTTTTTTATTCTCTTTTTTAATTCGTTTGAAAAACCTTCGAGGATTCTTCAAAAAGAAAAATGAAAACCTTAGAGAAAAAGAGTCGATGCGTGCCAGAACCAGAAACCAACATAAATTTCTAAAAGATAATATTTTTAAATTCTAATTATTCTTCATTAATCATTGAGATTTCAACTCCACCATCTATATTAATCCACTTTTGCTTAAAAGATAATTAGAGTAAATTATTCTAATTATTTAAAATGAAATTATGAAACAAAGTATTAGTGTAATTTATTAATAACAATAAAAATTAGAACTAGAAATTACAGTGGCCTCCTTCTATTTCACTAAGTTGCCGTAAATAAAAATAGAATAGAATTACAGTGGCTCTTGCACTAAGTGGTAGAAATTAGAGGAGAGAGAACATTATCATGATTCAAACAAAAAGGGAATCATGTGGTCTATAAATAGGGAGTGATATATGCTGAACTTGATCATAATTAAATTTGGCAAACACAAAACATGGGTTTTGGTTGCTTACTGCAGCATTTTCAATTTCTCTGCCTCCTTTTATTTCACTTCCATTTTCAATCTCTTTCTTCAAGTATTACAAATTCCCCTTTCTTAAACGTAGTTTGCCAGGTTGATCAAAGCAATGCCTTGCTCCAATTCAAAAACTCCTTCTCCATTAACGGGAGTTATCATCCTTTTATTAATTCTTATCCCAAGATAGATTCATGGAAAGAGGGCACGGATTGTTTCTTTTGGGATGGTGTCAGCTGTGACTTTAATACTGGCTATGTGATTGGGCTTAACCTTTCTAGCAGTATGCTTTGGGCTTAACCTTTCTTACAGTATGCTTTACGGTAACTTCCATTCTAATAATTCTCTTTTCGCTCTTCATCATCTTCAAAAACTAGATCTCTCTTACAATAATTTTAGAGGCTCCAAAATCCCATCTCAAATTGGCCATTTGTTGAGCTTGACACACCTTAATCTAAATCATTCAAACTTTGATAGCCAAATTCCATCAGAAATCGGTCAGCTATCCAATTTGGTTTCTCTTTATCTTTCCCTTAACTTTGGTTTGACATTAGAAACAACCGGTAGTTTTGACAAGCTTATTCGAAACTTAACCAAGTTGCAAGAATTGGACCTGAGCGGTGTAGACCTCTCTTTCGTTTCTCCTAATTCCTTTATCAATTTATCTATTTCTTTGTCCTCCCTCAGACTGTCATCTTCTGGGTTGAGAGGGAAATTTCCAGACAGTATAATTCAGCTTCCGCATCTCAAAGTCTTAGACTTAGCGTACAATGAAGGCCTCAATAGCTCTTTTCCAATGTCAAATTGGAGTCTTTCACTCTATCATTTGTCTCTTTCTGGACTGAAATTCCAGTATATTTTGGACTGAAATTCCAGTATATTTAGAAAATGAATTTTTCAAAAATCTAAATTTGTTGGAATCACTGCAACTTGAAAGTTGCAATTTCATAGGGTCTAATCTTGCATTGTTTGGTAATTTATCAAAACTCACTGAGTTGGACCTATCGGATAATAATTTCGTTGGTCAAATTCCATTAGAAATCGCTCAACTATCTAATTTGATTTCTCTTGATCTTTCCTGGAACGGTCTTTTAATACAAACAACTACTGGCTTTAACAAGCTTGTTCGAAACTTTACCAAGTTGCAAGAGTTGGACTTGGGGTTTACAAACCTCTCTTTGGTTTCACCTAATTCATTTATCAATTTATCTTCTTCTTTGTCATCTCTCAGACTTCCATTTTCTAGATTAAGAGGAAAATTTCCAATTAATATAATTCAGCTTCCAAAACTTGAAGTCCTTGATTTAACATATAATGAAGGACTCACTAGCTCCACTTTTATATCAAATTGGAGTATCTCACTCAGCCGCTTGTCACTTTCTTGGACTAAAATTCCGATTTATTTAGAAAATGAATTCTTCAAGAATTTGAAGTTGTTGCAAGTACTGCAACTCAATAGTTGCAATTTTATAGGGTCTAATCTTGAATTGTTTGGTAATTTATCCAAACTCATTGTATTGGAACTTGGAGATAATAATTTCAACTCAATAGTTGCAATTTTATAGGGTCTAATCTTGAATTGTTTGGTAATTTATCCAAACTCATTGTATTGGAACTTGGAGATAATAATTTCACTGGTCAAATTCCATCCTCAATTGGAAAACTTGACAAACTCTATGAGTTGGACCTTTCATACAATAATTTTAGTGGCCCAATTCCTCCAGATATTTGCAGGCTCTCCAGCCTTGTGTACTTGATGTTGTCTAATAACTTGCTCACTGGTCAAGTATGTCAATTCAAATATAATAATACATTAGAATATGTTGATTTGAGCCATAACAGTTCCAAACTCAATTTTCAATCAGGTGGACTTGACGGGTCTCATTCTTTCATCAAATGAGAAATTGACAGGAGAAATTCCTTTTGCATTTTGTGAGTTAAAATCACTCCAAATCCTTGACCTGTCGAGTAACAATTTCAGTGGTCCCATTCCACAATGTTTGGGAAACTTCAGCAATAGCCTTTCAGTATTACATCTGGGTATGAACAACTTTAATGGAGTTCTCCCTCAAGTATTTTCAAAAGGCAGTAACGTGAGATATTTGAATTTCAATGGCAACCAACTGCAAGGGAAAATCCCAACATCCATTTCCAATTGTAAAGATTTGGAAATTTTAGATATGGGCAACAATGAGGAACACATTCCCTTCTTTTCTACAAACTCTTTTCAAAAAGTTGCCAGATTCTTACAGCCCTCACGGATCCAATTAGACTCCATGGTTTAGTTGAAAAAGCCACTCCATTGCCCAACTATCCGCTTTCCCAAGCTACGGATTTTGGACCTCTCCAACAACAATTTTCAGCGGACCTTTGCCTTCATATTATTTTTAATAATTTCGATGCAATGATAATGTTGCATCAGAACTATGACATACATGGGAGCACCAAATGGCTCTTTGGAATTATTCTGTGAGCTTGACATTGAAAGGATTGGAAAATTGAAGTTGCGTGAAATCCAAACTCTTCTTACAAACATTAGATTTGTCCAGGGTTTAATAACTTCACAGGAAAAATCCCGAGTCAGTTGGCGAAAGCTTAAAGCGACTTAAGCAGCTTAACATGTCTCATTAATCATCTCACAGGCCAATATTGAAACCATCAATTAGCGAAAATTTGACCAATCTGGAAACTTTAGACCTCTCTCAAATAATCTTACTGAAAAAGGATCCGATCCAAATTGGCAACTTTGAACATCCCTCGAAGCTATTCGTTGTTTCGCCATAATCAACTTGAAGCGACCCATTACCTACAGTGCCCTAATCAACTTGAAGGACCCATACCTACAGGCCCTCAGTTCAACACATTTGATAATAGCTCGTATGAAGGAAACACAAGACTGTGTGGATTTCCACTGCAAAAGGCTTGTAATTCTGGTGAAAGGCAACAAGTTACGAGCCCATCAGGCGAAGAAGATTCAAACTCTGATGAAAATGGATTTGGATGGAAATCTGTTTTCACGGGATATGCATTTGGAGTAGTGTTTGGTCTCGCAATGGGATATCTTGTGTTCAGAACAAGAAAACCTGCTTGGTTGGTGAAGCTGATTGAAGGTGAAGGACATCCAAGGCTCAAAAGAAGTATCAACAACACCTGCATATCTTACCAAAGAAAAAGAAGAAGAAATTAGTGAACGGAATTGCTTTCTGAAGGTAAGTTTTAATATCTATCTTCAGATCTAATTAACAAGATTTTTATTTTATGATGAACTTTGGAATTTGTTAGGTAAATCAAATGATTAATAAGCAGATGGTGCATTTGCATGCGAAGTGGAAAGAAGAGATCTCTTCTGTTGCACCAGAATCAAATGCGCTACTTGGAACATCTACAATAAAGCTGTTTTCAATTTTTGAAGCTATAATTTCCTCTCTTTCTTTTTTTTCTTTTTTTTTTATTGTTTTTCTCTTCTTTTTTCTGTGTGTCTGTAAAATAATTTTAAAGTCAGACTTGATTTGTCACTTGAAATAAAATTCAAATTAACTAACTGATACCTACGTATGTTTAGCTTGATATAACTTACGTATTGTTTAGCTTGCAATAATGTATTTTTGCTAACAAAAGGTCAAAAACTAACATTTTTTCTCTCTTTTTTTTTTTTTTTTAAATTCTAACAAAACAAATGTTCGACTCCTTAACTTAAACTAGTGCTTCTATGATTGCTACTAATTATGCAATCTCAAAGATAAATGCAATGCCCCACGAAATTAAATTGTTCCATTATATAGCAAAGACACAATTAAGCAATTAGAATTTAACTTATATTATATAATTATATTATATATAAAAGTGGGACATGACGGAGGAATAATGGATTACCTATATCACCCTTAATGAAATTTAAAATGTTATCTAACAATACTCTTAATGATGGCCAATTTTAAAAAATTACAGTTTATTAGTGATTGGAATATAATTTATTTTTAAATAAAGTATATATGCATAAATAAGACATTTGAAATTTTTATATTTTTATTTTTGAATTTATTATTTATTTTGATTTTCATTTTGAATATAATTTAAAGTATTTTATTTATAGGAGAGAGATAAACCATAGAAAAATAGTATTTTTTATTGATACTCTTTTCTTTATGTTTGTATTGATTTGATATTGATATATTTTTAAAAAATAAATTTTCAAGCTAGAATAAGTTTTTCAATATTAAATTTTTGCGAAATATATTACCATATAAATATTCTGTTTATTTAATTTTTTTTTAGTTCTTTCTTATTGGAAAAATAATAAATAGATTAAAGTCGGTGTATATTGAGAAGATTAATTAATTATTTTCCTTTCACTTTTCTTTTTCTTATAGACGAATCTCTAAGATATAAAAATAGGTTACGCTATATTTTTATTATAAAAAAGAAATATGAATATTTTTTTTTTATAATTACCTCTTAGACTTAGAAATAATTGGATTATGGCAATAAAGGTAAAAAAATCTTATACAATAATAAGAATAATAAATATTTAATTGATTTAATAGTTTGTGTGAAATCTGATATTTCTTTTAATCTTGTCTTGAATATATTTGTGTGAAATATATATACACGTTTAAACTATTTATCTCATATCGGATAACTAAGAATAGAGAGAGAAAGAGAATGGTAAGTAGAAAAGAATTCTACAATACACTTTGTCAATTTTGCACTTAGTTGGAGTTATTCAATATGTTCAAAAATATTATTATTACATTAATTAAATAAATATTATATTAATATTCAATATGTTCAAAAATATTATTATTACATTAATTAATTAAATATTATATTAATTAATGGTCTAAGATTTCTTCAACAAAAGAGAATTTATAGCCCTTTGTAATTTTAGGGATTTTTTCTAATTTTAAGGATATTAAAATATCGGGTAAAACTGATTTCGGTTGATTTTTAGTTTGCACAGATAAATTGAATTTTTTTTTATTCAGTTTTTATTTTTAGTGAAAGGTTTAAATTGACCAACCTAAAAGTGCATGTAAAACCAATTGAACTAATTATATTTTGAGTTATATTTAATTGGAGGCTATTTTCACTTTGAAAATTCACTTTAATTTTGATTTAATTCGGTGTAATTTTAAATTAAAGTGATCGTGTATTCTCAACTACCTAAAATTAGTTTCAAAAGTTATAACTTATTTTATTAAGTAAAGCCACTTGATTAAAGATGTGAAGCAAAATTTCTTTATAATATCATATAATGATTTTCTTATTTGGCCAAACATGTAAAAATTAAAATTTTTGTGATTATTCATAGGTCCTATGAAATATTAACGATATGATCTTATTTGCCGTCTAAATGAATTCTATATATTTTAAATATAAATATATTTTTCTTATATTTTAGTATAAAGCCGAAAATTCTCTGGAGTTTAAATTTTTTTAATTTATTAAATCGATTTATATTTGAATTTAATTTTTTTTTAAATTTGATAAAATTATCTGCGTTAAAAAAAAGCCTAAATTTTAATTATTAAGGAATATAAATATTTTTACTATTTAAATATTAAATCTATTGCGATAAAATTACAATTATATAATATAAATTCTATTGGATAAAATTATATATTATATAAGATATACATGGTAAGAACATAAAAAACTTTAAGAATTTTAATTTTATTAGTTGAAAAAATAAAGATAACTTACTTTTGAATAATAAATTCATTAGTTTGAAAAAAAATAAGAATAAACTCATTGACTTTTGTGAATATAGTTTATATTAGTTAATTGAAATTTGTATTCTCTTGACAATTAATACATGCAAAATGTTAATTAATTTACTTTAGCAACGGATCAAAATTCTGTTGCTAATCTGTATAAAAATACGAATGGAAAACATTGAATTCCTAAAATGGAAAACATAGTTCCTAAAATGCCCCTATGAACTTTTGATTTAATTGATTAATTAAAAATATCATCAACGATTAATTTAACTTTGATTAATTTTGTTCGTTGAAAAATAAAAGTAGTTTAACTTTGATTAGTTATATTAATTTTCTATTTGAATCTAAATTCTATTATGAAGTTTAATCTAATTATAAATAGAAAATTATCCAATTAATACTTTCATTTTATTGACTGATTAGGAATTTAATATCATTAATGTTAAATTATCCAATTGAATTTGTCCATTAATATCATTCTAATTAAGATTTCGTTATATCATAACTTTCGTTATATCATAACACTATATATATATGTTTAGTTTTAATTACTTTAGACTATCAAGAATTTATTGCTTTTGACTATTAAGAATTATTATATAAAGCTTTTGTTAATTTAAAATTATTGAGTTTGCAATCATATCATAACACTTACATATTTTTAATTTTACTAATTGATTAAAAATATTATTAAGGATAATTTAGTCTTATTCTAATGAGAAAATTGATAATTTTATTGATATTTTATTGGTTGATTAAAAATATCATTAAAAATAATTTAATCCTATTCTAATTAGAAAATTTTTAATTTTATTGATTGATTAAATAATTTTTAAATTGGATTAACTTATATAGTTTTCCTTAATCAAATATTTTAATTAATTAACAAATCTTGTTTGTTTTCACTGGGTTTCTACAAACAAGTTAGAAAACAGAATGAGACTTTTCCGTTTGTAAAAGTTATAACCTGAATTGCATTTTTATTAATTAAACAGAATTTCCTTACTTCTATCCGTTGCTAAGAGTTAGGAAATGCGATACACAAATAGTTTTAGCAATGCGAATTTTTACCTATTTGCCTAAAGTTATAACCATAAAATTGATTTTTCTGTTTTTGTATCTTTTTCTCCTTTTCTCCTCCTTTTATTTTATATTTTATTGGACTTATAAGATTAATATTGTTAAAATAATATCTTTTATTTTTATTTTTTCTAATTTTCAAGTTATTTCGAATAGAAATAGAGTTAACCATTAGAAATTTCAATATTTAAAATATAATATTAATAGTAAATCATAAATTTTTTATATGGTATAGGGAATTCTAAATTTTATTTGTGTTTTATTGATTGATTAACAATATCATTAATTAATCTTAGTCCTAATCCTAATTTAGAAAATTTTTAATTCAATGATTGATTAAAATTTATCATAATAATTTTTAATTAGATTTGCCCGTTACTAATATTCAACTTAAACATAATAAAACTAGCAAATATAAAAATAGAAAACCGAAAATTTTTTTTTATAACCTGACCTTAAATAAAAATCAATTAATCAAATAAAGCTTGAATGAAGATTCAGTTTTAAGAAGCACGAAGCCTATATGCTCAAAATATTTTAATTCAATTGATAGAAAAAACTATATTAAATTTATTTTATATTAATTTAAATTTAACTTCAAAAATTTAAAAATGTTTCAAATAAAACTATTAATAAAATAACTTATTTCTAAAAAATAAAATAAAAAATAATTTGATTTAAAAGATCTAAAAAATAATAAAAATAATTTGATTAAAAGAATTAAAAATCAGTACTTATTATTTAAATTTATTATTGTACTTCAAATAGTTGAAAATAAGACGTATGAGTAATATTTTAATTATGAATAATTTATGAATGATAATATAACTCAATTAGGATCTTATTAAAATACCAATTTACTATATACTACCAATATAAATGTTTAATACTTATAGAAAAAAATCACCATAATAATTTTATTTTTCTTGGCTATAGAGTTTATTATTATATGTCAAAAACTTTTATTTTATCATTTTACTTTTTAATTTTAAAGATATTACTTTACTTGAGTTATGATTGTTTTTACTTTTCATATCGTTTCAATCATAAAGTTTTATTTTGTCATTCAATTTTGATTTTTTTTTTCAATATTCATTCATTTTTGATTTTTTTTTTCAATATTCATTCATTTTGTCTACATATATATTATAATATTTATAATATATAATATTTTAACAATAAAATATTGACTAAAACACCTAATTAAGTATACTTATTTTTTATTCAATAATTTAATTTATTATCATTTTTATTATATTATAGAAAAATCAATAAACTATATTTAGAAAAAAATAAAAAAACGAGTAGGAACAATGAGTTTTAACTTGCAAATTCTTAATACTCCTCCTAACGTGATACGATTAGGGTCAATATAAATACAACCTGCTTAATAATCGTGTCAAATATTTAAACATAAGTACGACACAAAAATTAAACGAGTAACATGAACACAATAGGTGTAACCCGTTTAACTAAATAGCTCATATATGAGTCAAAAAAGTCAATCAAATTTAATTAAATGGATCATATACAGATCAAAACACGATAATTATAATACGTATAGCCCACATAATCCTCTCTCTCTCTCTCTTTCTCTCTCTCTCTATATATATATAAATTATATTTTTATCTTAAAATAAATAAATAGTTAGACGGATTAGATTATCTTAAAATAAATAGTTAGACGGATTAGATGAGTCAATTTGTAGCACGATCCGCTTAAAACTTGTGTCATATGTGGATCACTCGTTTATGACACGAACTTATTTAAATTCAACCTTAATCCATTTAATTTTGATATTAAATAAATTGTATTATCGTGTCATAGACCATGTCACACCCTGACGAGAGCATTTCACATCTGAGAAATGGAAAATTTTGAAGGCTTGAAATATCAATATTCGTTAATATTTATGATTGGAGAAAATATGAGCCGTCAAAAAAGCCTGTGATAGACTTGTGCAAGTCTTTTTGTTTGGACTCTAATGGCTAACTTTATCAAGGAGTTTAGGATTGGGGGCAAACAAAGACTTGAACAAGTCTTCAATCAAGCCATTCTCACCTGCAGGTTCTAAATACTTTTAAAAGTCTCAAAGGGTCTATGCAAATTGCACGTAATTTACAACTCTTTAAAAATTTTTGAAGACAAAAATGAAAAAATGATGTTAACTTCACTTCTTTGCTGGTTTTGCAATAGATTACAAACAAAAAGATATCCAATGTTGATTTCCCTTCAATTAAATCATACTTGAAGAACAAAAAAGTGATCTCAAAACTGTAACAAACAAAAGCGATGGATATAGTCAGTGGCGGAGTCAGGATTGAAGATAAAGGGGACAAAAATTATTTTTTTTTTCAAAAGTTAGGAAGCGCTAAATTAAAAATTATTATATTTTAAGGAATAAAATTGAAAATTTTTAGAAATTTAGAGTTGAATTATTAAAAAAAAAATTACTTAGGAGTCACCCCTGACATCTTGTCCCTCCGTCACTGAATATAATCATATTTTAATCCAATCAATTGAGTCCAAACCTGAGCAACCTGCGAAAATGAGGATTAATTTGGTTTGTTTATCTTTTTTTTCAATAATAGTAGCAAATGGTTCTTTTTTATTCTCTAGAATATAATTTAAATTATTAAACCAAATAATAGGTAATTAATCACTTCCAATTTCAATTTATCAATTCTTTAAAATTTATCAATTCTTCTAATTGCAATAATTTCATTTTATACCTTTAATTAATCTGATAATTTCATTCGTTAACAATTATAAAGAACCATTTTTATCCTAATCTTTCTACGTTATTAATTAATTAATTAAATCAATTAATTATTCAATCTTGTAAATACAAATTAAGTATCTCTCCAATAACTCTAAACACAAAAGGTCAAAATAATTATGACTTTTAACATCATATCTGTTAAATTAATTGAATTAATAGTTGAATCATCCACAACAAAGCTATGGTATATATTAGTTTGGTATTGAAAGATAATTAAGTTTGGTATTGAGTTGTTAACCATTCTTAAACTTTGTTTTATATTTTCTCTGAAAAAATTGAATTTTCTTTTAACTTCTCGCATGGTAAGTTCCCTTCATCCTAAACATTACAAAATAATTTGTCAACAATATATATAATTTTATTTTGAACAAACACTAAAAGCATGTTTGAATGAGGGATAAATGATTTGAGTTTAGGGTTTTAACTCTAATCCCTGATTACAAATGAGATGAAAGAAAATATTAAAAGAAGGAAAATAACAATGGATTATCAATTTTGTTTCGATGGTTATTTTTCATTCGGTGTTTTGTTTGGAAATGAGAAAGATTTGATGCACGCGTACGATATGGCTTTTGGCGGTGGAGGATTTGCGATCAGTTATCCATTGGCGGAGAAATTAGTCAACATATTAGACGGTTGTCTTGGCGGAGAAAATTAGTACAACCAATAATTAGACGGTGTCTTGAATCGGTACTATTATTTCTACGTTCTGATCAAAGGATCTGGGCGTGTTATAAGTGAAATCGGCGTGCCGCTTACTTTGGAGCGGCGGATTTCCACCAGGTACAGCTGTGTAGGTTATTTGTACAGTGGCTTTGTTGAGTTTTTCTTTTTTTTACACGTGGCAGATAGGTTAGTCAAACAGAGTTTTCTCACCTGACCGTGTTTGACGGTTATGCGAGTCGTGGCCACGTGTAACGTTACACTATTTGGTAAAGACAAAAAATTTAGAAAATTAATAAATTTCCTTATTTAGGAAATTATAAAATTTAATATCATTGGATTCTGAATAATTAAGAAAGATAAAAATTGACAGAATGTCAGGATTATATTTAATATTATTGGATTCTTAAAAAAATCATTTCTTTAAGTTAGTTTAAGACTTAATTAATTTTGCTGGACTGCTCTTAATAAAGAAGTTCACTTATAAAAATCTGCAGTACTTAAAAGCTGTGCACTATGTATTTCAAGATGCAATAGAATTAATCAATGTGGTGAATTTTTTTTGTTGAAACTGTTTATGCAATGGTTTATTTTCCATCAAAAATAATCTTTATTTTAAAATTTGGTGTTCATATAACTAAAGTATTTCTATCTCTGTATCGATAAACTTATTATAATGTAGAAGTAATGTCTTGTTCTATGATAAATATGAAACTATAAGGTGAATGTTAGATTTAGATTTTACTATTGTCGGTTTCTTAGCATTTATATATGTAATACTATAATTTTTTATGACTCTTAGTGAACAAAATAGCTTAGAATCACTGTTCTCCTTCTTAAAGATTCAGATGAGTCGATGTCAGTAGATGTAGAAATAGTTTTAAAATTAAGAAAATAGTTTTAAAATTCTTTGATCTGTTCTTAGGCAGGTAAGTTTTAAATAAGTAATTCTGCCTTTACTTTTCAAATTTAATGAAAAGTGGACATACAATTCTCTTCTTCCATTAATGAAAAATCAAAATGAATTAATTGTAAACAATATAAATGGAAGAAAGAGGGTGAGATGCACTTAATTACAAGTCTCTCTTTTTTCCAGTCTCTTGGAATAAGATACCCTATATTAGCTTTATTTGTTTTTAAAGGCAAGTACATGTACCTACACACATACATTTACTTTTGTTACAATGTGTCTTGTCTTTTGGCACCACAAGGAAATATAATACAGTGGCCTCTCTGTGGGTCAACGGAAAAAATTTCTATTTACAAAATTTTTTATTAATTCACAACTAACATTTTGAAAAAATCTAAAGCATAAATTATGGGTTTTCGCCTGGCTTTGCTTTTTTGAATAGCTCATTAATCTTTTTTTGGTCGACTCCTATCTCCTGTTTAAATAGTTTTTTCATATACAATAACGCTAAAAGTTAAACATTATTATACGGGTACTTTTATAAAACGTATCTTAATCCTCTAAAAGTTAATTCAATGCTAATAAACACTTATATTTAATAATTTTAATAACCATTTAAAAAAAAAAGAAATTCTATATTCACGGTAAAAAGGTTTGGCAAACTTTTTTTTTTTTTTTTTTTGTGAATAACAAAAACGGAGCGTGAAATACACATTGCATAAAATACAAACTAATATAAACATATAATTTTTTAATTCTAAATTAAGAAGTATATTGTTGTTGAAATTTTAATTAATTTGTCTTAGAGACAACTTTGGAAATAGGATTCCTTTCTTCCAATTGCTTTAAATCCCAAAATTCCAAACATTTTGTTTTGTTTATTAAGCCTTTAATTAAGTCAAGATTGGTTATATTAATAATTGGAAAGACTAATAAAATAATAGAAGCAACAGGCCATTATAAAATCATTGACTAAGACAAGACTATTCCTTCATTAAGAAATACAAGTAGGTTATCTTCATGCATTCATTGATTCTTGCGCAATCAACTGGTGGAAGAAGCAATTTAAATAAAATTAAACATTATGCCTTGATTTGCAAACGAACAAAGAGATGGCTTAAATATATTTCTTTTTAACAAAATTTAAAAAAAAAAAAAAAAACCATGACTATTATAAATCCATAATTGTGCGACTGAGAGGAAGAAGGGGGATTGAATAAATATAATTTATTATTGAATTAATTTGTATTTCCTTAAAAAATTTTAAAATTTCTGCTAATTAATATCTGATTAATTTATAGTATGATTTTTCGTAATCTGAAATTTATACTATGGTTAATTCATAAATCAGTTAATTTATCAGTATATTAAAATAATAGATAGAAATATCATAAATAGAGCTATTGCAACAACCACCAAGGGAGTGGTTCCTCTAGAATTTTACTTTATCAAATAAATGAAAAATAAATTTATTTTTTTATTTCATTATATCCAAACATAATTATAGAAAAAAAATTAACAATTTCTCATTATTTTAACTAGCAGGTAGCAGCTAAAGATGTTAATTTTTATTTTTTTTTAATTCTTTAGTATTTATTTGATTGATTTATTTTATGGACCTCTAAGTTTTTAATTATATTGATTTATTTTATGGACCTCTAAGTTTTTAATTATCTATTCATTTCATGGACAATAAAAAATGTAATTGTAATTGTCAATTGACAATAAGAAATGTACCTCTAAGTTATAGTAATTAAATCATCGTTTTTCTTAATGTAATTGTCAATTCGATCGTAATCATTGTCAAAACCAACATTTTTCTCTGCTTTTGTTTTTCTTTTTTTTAATCTACATCAAAAGTCACATCCGGACATTGTCAAAACCAACGAATTTCTTAATTTATAGATTAAAAAACTATAGTTTGGAGGAAATATAATCGACGAATATTTAAGTAGGAAGGCTTATATTACATATGCATAACCGTAGCCGTAACGAAAACGTAGCATAATCGTTAACTTATCAAAGAATTTAGAGGCAAAGAGAAAGACTTGCATAAGTCTTCGGATAGTGATTGAATTTGACACAACACTTTAATATCTAGTCGTTCTCAGGCTCACCTATTCACTTGTTGATTGACTTTTTTAATTAGAGGGTTATAAGTGAAATACTTTTTAAAAAATTCCTAATTTTATTTGTTTGGTCTATAAATGAGGTCATGCACCGGATCTAGATATGGTGCATGCATGCAAGCATCGAAAAGTTATTGCCTTCTTGGATGTACTTTCATTTTATTTTGGTTTTAATTATGAGGTGTAAAAAAATACGAAAAACATCAGTCTAGCTTATTATTCTAAATTCTTTTTTTTTTTTAAAAAACCTTGAGGATTCTTCAAAAAGAAAAATGAAAAACCTTGAGAAAAAGATCGATAAAATGAAAAACCTTGAGAAAAAGATCGATAGCGTAGAAATAGAAACCACCGTATAATTTCTAAAAGATAAAATTTAAATTTCTTAATTATTCATCATCAATCATGAGATTTCAACTCCACCGATCTATATAATCCACTTTTGTTAAAAATAATTAGAGTAAAGTATTCTAATTATTAAAAGAAATTATAAAACAAAGTATAGTGTAAATTATAATAACAATAAAAATAGAATAGAATTACAGTGGTAGAAATTAAAGAGCGAATGTTTTAAAATAATTAAATAGAAATTAAAGGAGAGAGAACATTATCATCATTCAAACAAAAAGGGAATCATGTGGTCTATAAATAGGGAGTGATATATGCTGAAATTGATCATAATTAAATTTGGCGAACACAAAACATGGGTTTTGGTTGCTTACTGTGGCATTTTCAATTTCTCTGCCTCCTTCTATTTCACTTCTGTTTTCAATCTCATTCTTCAAATATTACAAATTCCCCTTTCTCAAATGTAGTTTGCCGGCTTGATCAAAGCAATGCCTTGCTCCAATTCAAAAACTCCTTCTCCATTAGCGGGAGTTATCATCCTTTCTTTAATTCTTATCCCAAGACAGATTCATGGAAAGAGGGCACGGATTGTTGCTTCTTTTGGGATGGTGTCAGCTGTGACTTTAATACTGGCTATGTGATTGGGCTTAACCTTTCTAGCAGTATGCTTTACGGTAACTTCCATTCTAATAATTCTCTTTTCGCTCTTCATTTCGCTCTTCATCATCTTCAAAAACTAGATCTCTCTTACAATAATTTCAGAGGCTCCATAATTCCATCTCAAATTGGCCATTTGTTGAGCTTGACACACCTCAATCTAAATCATTCAAACTTTCATAGCCAAATTCCATTAGAAATCGGTCAGCTATCCAATTTGGTTTCTCTTGATCTTTCCTGGAACTTTGGTTTGACATTGGAAACAACTGCTAGTTTTGACAAGCTTATTCGAAACTTAACTAAATTGCAAGAATTAGACCTGAGCGGTGCAGACTTGTCTTTGATTTCTCCTAATTCCTTTATCAATTTATCTACTTCTTTGTCATCCCTCAGACTCTCATCTTCTAGGTTGAGAGGCAAATTTCCAGACAGTATAATTCAGCTTCCATATCTCGAAGTCTTAGACTTAGCGTACAATGAGCTTCCATATCTCGAAGTCTTAGACTTAGCGTACAATGTAGGCCTCAATGGCTCTTTTCCAACGTCAAATTGGAGTCTTTCACTCTATCGTTTGTCTCTTTCTCAGACTAAAATTCCAATATATTTAGAAAATGAATTTTTCAAAAATCTAAATTTGTTGGAATCACTGCAACTCAAAAGTTGCAATTTCATAGGGTCTAATCTTGTATTGTTTGGTAATTTATCAAAACTCACTGAGTTGGACTTATCTTCTAATAATTTCGTTGGTCAAATTCCATTAGAAATCGGTCAACTATCTCATTTGATTTCGCTTGATCTTTCCTGGAACAATCTTTCAACACAAACAACTACTAGCTTTAACAAGCTTGTTCGAAACTTTACCAAGTTGCAAGAGTTGGACTTGAGGGGTACAAGCCTCTTTTTGGTTTCACCTAATTCATTTATGAATTTATCTTCTTCTTTGTCATCTCTCACACTTTCATCTTCTGGATTAAGAGGAAAATTTCCAAATAATATAAGTCAGCTTCCAAACCTTGAAGTCCTTGATTTATCAAAGAATGAAGGTCTCACTAGCTCCACTTTTATATCAAATTGGAGTATCTCACTCAGCTACTTGTCACTTTCTTGGACTAAAATTCCGATTTATTTAGAAAATGAATTCTTCAAGAATATGAAGTTGTTGCAAAATTCCGATTTATTTTAGAAAAATGAATTCTTCAAAGAAATATGAAGTTTGTTGCAAGTACTGGAACTCAATAGTTGGTTGCAATTTTATAGGGTGGTCTAATCTTGAATTGTTTGGTAATTTATCCAAACTCGCTGTATTGGAGCTTAGAGGTAATGATTTGGCTGGTCAAATTCCATCCTCAATTGGAAAACTTGACAAACTCTATCTGTTGGACCTTTCAGAGAATAATTTTAGTGGCCCAATTCCTCCCTCATTTGCAAACCTTAGCCAGCTCTGCTATTTAAATATGAAAAGCAACAATATCAATGGTCGAATTCCATCCTCAATTGGAAAACTTGACAAACTCAATGAGTTGGACCTTTTACACAATAATTTTAATGGCCCAATTCCTCCCTCATTTGCAAACCTTAGCCAGCTCTTCTATTTATATATGAAAAGCAACAATATCAATGGTCGAATTCCATCCTCAATTGGAAAACTTGACAAACTCAATGAGTTGGACCTTTCACACAATAATTTTACTTGACAAACTCAATGAGTTGGACCTTTCACACAATAATTTTAATGGCCCAATTCCTCCCTCATTTGCAAACCTTAGCCAGCTCTTCTATTTATATATGAAAAGCAACAATATCAATGGTCCAATTCCTTTAGATATTTGCAGGCTCTCTAGCCTACTGCACTTGAGTTTGTCTAATAACTCGCTCACTGGTCAAGTATGTCAATTCAAATATACATTAGAATATGTTGATCTGAGCCATAACAAGTTGTCTGGCACAGTTCCAAGCTCAATTTTCAATGAGGTGGACTTGACTGTTCTCATTCTTTCATCAAATGAGAAATTGACAGGAGAAATTCCTTTGAAATTCCTTCTGCAGTTTGTTGTGAGTTAAAATCACTTAGCCCAAAAATCCCTTGACCTGTCGAGTAACAAATTTCAGTGGTCCATTCCAACAATGTTTTGGGAAAACTTCAAGCAGTAGTCTTTCAGTATTACTCTGGGTATGAACAACTTTTAATGGAGTGTCCCCTCAAGTATTTCAGAAGGCCAGTAAATGTGAGATATTTGAATTTCTGGCAACCAACTGCAAGGGAAAAATTCCCCCAAACAGTCTATTTCCAAAATTGTAGAAGATTTGGAAATTTTAGAATCTGGGCAAACAATGAGATAAGAGGACACATTTCCTTCTGTATTCTAGCAAACTCCTTCAAAAGTTGAAAGTTGCAGATTCTACAGCTACGATCCAATAGACTCCATGGTTTGGTGAAAAGTCACTCCATTGCCAACTATCCGTTTCCCAAGCTACGGATTTTTGACCTCTCCAACAACAATTTCAGCGGACCTTTGCCTTCATATTATTTCAATAATTTCGATGCAATGATCAATGTTGATCAGGAAATGACGTACATGGGAGCAAGAAGCGACGGCTCCTCTTATGATTATTCTGTGCACTTGACATTGAAAGGATTGGAAATTGAGTTGGTGAGAATCCAAACTCTTTTAACAGCCATTAATTTGTCAGGTAATAACTTCACAGGAAAAATTCCCAAGTCAGTTGGAAAGCTTAAAGCACTTAAGCAGCTCGACATGTCACATAATCATCTCACAGGCAATATTGAACCATCAATAGGAAATTTGACCAATCTAGAAACTTTAGACCTCTCTTCAAATAATCTTACTGGAAGGATTCCGATCCAATTGGCAACTTTGACATTCCTCGAAGTATTTCGAGTTTCGCATAATCAACTTGAAGGACCCATACCTACAGGCCGTCAGTTCAACACATTTGATAATAGCTCGTATGAAGGAAACACAAGACTGTGTGGATTTCCACTGCAAAAGGCTTGTAATTCTGGTGAAAGGCAACAAGTTGCAAAAGGCTATGTAATTCTGGTTGAAAGGCAACAAAGTCAAACGACCCCTATCAGGCGAAGAAGATTCCAAACTCTGAAAAATGAAAAAATGGATTTTGGATGGAAATCTTGTTTTCAAGCGGGATAATGCATTTAGGAGCAGTGTTTTGGTCCTCGAATGGGATACATTGTTGTTCAGAACAAGAAAACCTGCTTTGGTTTGTTGAAACCTGATTGAAAGTGAAGGAACTGACCACAAGGCTGTTGAAAAGAAAAGAATCCCAACAACACCTGCATTATCTTACCAAAGAAGAAGAAGAGAATTAATGAATGGAATTGCTTTCCTGAAGGTAAGTTTTTTAAATATCTATCTTCAGATCTAAATTAAAAATTTTAATTTCATGATGAACTTTGGAATTTGTTAGGTAAATCAAATGATGAATAAAGCAGATGGTGCAATTTACATGCGAAGTGGAAAGAAGAGATCTCTCTGTTGCCACCAGGAAAATCAAATGCGCTAACTTGGAACATCTAACAACAAAGCTCTTTTCAATGTTTAAGCTATAATTTCCTACTCTCGTCCTTTTTTTTTTTTATGTTTTTTGTTGTTTTTCTCTTCTTTTTTCTGTGTGTGTCTATATATGTAAAATAAAATTTAAAGTCAAACCTGATTTGTACAGTTGAAATAAAATTTCAAATTAACTAACTATACCTACTTATGTTTAGTTTGATAAGTAATTGGTAAATTTGTAAAAAGTCAAAAACTACATTTTTCCTTCCATTTTTTTTTTTGTTGAAATTCTGACAAAAACAAATGTTGACTCATTAACTTAACTAGTGCTCTATGATGCTACTAAAATTAATTGCTATCCAAAAGAAATGGCAATGCACGAAATTAAATGTTTGTTCCATTTATAATGCAAACACACAACTCTTAAGAAATTAGATTTAACTATATATATAAATTTATATTATATATAAAAGTGGGAATGACAGGAGTATAATGGCGGTTCCTATATCACCTCTTAATGAAATTTAAAAATTTTTTTATTTCTAAAAATACTCTTCAAATGATGGCCAATTAAATTACAGTTTATTAGTTGATTGGATATAATTTATTTTTAAATTTATTTTTAATAAATTATATATGATAAATAGAGACATTTTGGAAGTTTTTTATAGTTTTTATTTTTGAATTATTAATTTATTTTGATTTTCATTTTGAAATATAATTTAAAGTAATTTATTTAGGAGAGAGATAAATATAGAAAAAATGTATTTTTATTAAACATACTCTTTTTTCTTTAAATGTTCCGTATGATTTGATTTGATATATTTTTTAAAAATAAAATTTTCAAAGTAGAATAAGTTTTTCAATATAATTTTTTGAATTATATTAACATATAAATATATCTTTTATTTATTTTTTTTTTATAAATATTCTGTTATTTAATTTTTTTTTTAATTCCTTCTATGGAAAAAATAATAAATGATAAACTGGTATATATGAGAATATTTAATTAATTTTTTCCTTCACTTTCTTTTTCTTATAGAAGATTATCTAAGATATAAAATAGTTACCTAATATTTTTTATTATAAAAAAGAATATGTGATATTTTTCTTTTATAATAGTCTTAGAAATAATTGGAGGATGGCAATAAAGGTAAAAAAAATCTTATACAATAATAAGAATAATAAATATTTAATTGATTTAATAGTTTATGTGAAATTTGATATTTCTTTTAATTTAATCTTCTTCTTGATCTATATTTGGTGTGAAATATATATACTACCCTTTAAAAACGCCACTTGTGATCTCAGTATCGGATTAACTAAGAATAGAGAGAGAAAGTGAAATGGTAAGTAGAAAAAGAATTTACAATATACTTTGTCAATTATTGCACTTGTTGGAATTTATTCAATATGTTCAAAAAAATATTATTATTAACAATTAATTAATAATATTGTATTAATTAATGGTCTAAGATTTCTTCCACAAAAGAGAACTCAGAATCCCTTTGTACATTTTAAGGGATGTTTTCTAATTTTATGGATATCGAAAATTTATCGGGTAAAAACTGATTTAAGGTGATTTTAATAGTTTGCACAGGATAAAAGTTTGAATTTTTCTTATTCAGTTTTTATTTTTACGTGAAAAGCTTAAATTGAGCACAAAATTACCATAAAAGTGCATGTAAAAATCCCAATTGAACTAAATTAGAATTTTTGAAACGTAAAACCAATTGAACTAATTAGATTTTGAACTGTATTTAATTTGAGGCTGTTTTCACTTTGAAAGTTCACTTTAATTTTGATTTAATTCGGTGTAGTTTAAAATTAAAGTGACCGTATATTTTCACCTACCTAAAATTAGTTTCAAAAGTTATAACTTATTTTATTAAGTAAAACCACTTTATTAAAGATTGTAAAACAAAATTTCTTTATAATATATGGATACGTGTAACATAAGTACAACACAAAAATTAAATGAGTAACATAAACACGATGCGTGTAACCCATTTAATTAAATAGCTCATATATGAGTAAAAAAAGTCAATCAAATTTAATTAAATGGATCATATACGGATCAAAACACGACAATTATAATACGTATAGCCCACATAACCCTCTCTATATATATATATAAATTACATTTTTATCTTAAAATAAATAGTTAGACGGATTAGATGAGTCAATTCGTAGCACGATCCGTTTAAAACTTGTGTCATATGTGGATCACTCGTTTATAACACGAATTTACTTAAACTCAACTTTAATCGGTTTAATTTTAATATTAAACAAATTGTATTCTTGTGTCATAGACCATGTCACACCCTCAAGAGAGCATTTCACACTTCAGAAATGGAAAATTTTGAAGGCTTGAAATATCAACATTCATTAATATTTATGATTGGAGAAAATATGAGCCGTCAAAAAAGCCTGCCATAGACTTGTGCAAGTCTTTTTGGTGGGACTCTAATGGACTCCTAAATGCTAACTTATCAGGAGTTTAGGAATTGGGGCAAACAAAGGACTTGAACAAGTCTTCAAATCAAAGCCATTCTCACCTGCAAGGGTCTAAATACTTTTTAAAAAGTCCTTCTGAGGGTCTATGCAAATTGCCACGTAATTTACAAAACTTTTTAGAAAATTTTTTGAAGAACAAAAATGAAAAATGATGTTAACTTCACTTCTTTGCTGGTTTGGCAAAGATACAAACAAAAAAGAAACAAACAAAAAGATATCCAATGTTGATTTCACTTCAATTAAATCATACTTGAAGAACAAAAAAGTGATCTCAAAACTGTAACAAACAAAAGCGATGGATATAGTTAGTGGTGGAGCCAGGATTGAAGACAAAGGGGACAAAAATTATTTTTTTTTCAAAAGTTAGGAAGCGCTAAATTAAAAAGTATTATATTTTAAGGAATAAAATTGAAAATTTTTAGAAATTTAGAGTTGAATTATTAAAAAAAAAAATTACTGAGGGGTCACCCCTGATATTTCGTCCTTCCGTCACTGAATATAATCATACTTTAATCCAAATCAATTAAGTCTAAACCTGAGCAATCAGCGAAAATAAGGATTAAACACAAAAGATTGTTAGATATCTTTTCTTCTTTTTTTTTTTTTTTTCAAAGCCTTTCTTCTTTCTTTCTTCTCTTTGCTTCAATTAAGGATTGTTCTTCTTCCTCAACAAGTACTTTCATGGAACTAGGCCTTTAGCAAGTGAAATCCAAAACAAATGAGGGCAACTGAATTGCAATTTTTAATGAGGGCAACTGAATTGCAATTTTTAACAACTTAATTGCAATTGTTCTTCCTTCTGATTTGCTAAATTCATTTTGGGTCATGCCCACCCTACAAAGCCTCATATTTTTATATTTGGTTTCACCAATTCCTCTGCATTTTATCATCTCTTAAACTGCTAATAAAAGCATGTTTAATTTAAACAATGTGATTTTCAGTGATTGTAATGTCATCTTGAATAACTTTTTGAATGTTCCATCTGATGTGTTAGCTGAAGTGTGTTAGACAATCATCGGATTGTGTTACACATTTGCTTGCAACTCAGGCATATATTTGATTTACGAGAGTGGGTCATGTCCCTCTCGATTTGATTTTTAAGTTATAAGAGTCTAATTTAAATTTCCATTTTATCTTTCAAAACAAAAAAAATTAAACAATGTGAAATATACGAGCTCAAAAATAAGTGAGTTTAATTATAAGTCCTTTAATTTTTCAATATGAGATTCACTTCTTAACCATTGATTTGGTTTGTTTACCTTTTCTTTTTCAATTTTCACTATGATAAAAATGACTTTATACAAATATTACTTTATAATATTTAAAATGTAAATTGAAGTAAAATTCAAATATTTTACAAATTCTTATAATATGTGGAAAGAAAACACACAGTAAATAAACAATTGTTGGCCTTTCACTAAACTGGTTTCTGTCTCCCATCCCTATGAATTGTGAATTTCTCTAAGGGTCCATGAGATGTAAGTTGTTGGGATTGCTTGTCTCATACCAAAATTACAAAGGGACAGAGTTAGGTGCCCTAATTTATTTTCCAAGAACCAAACAGATTTGTCGGCATGGACTTAGACCTTTGTCGATCAATCAGTGATCAGACCTATGAATTGTGAATTTCTCTAAGGGTCCATGAGATGTAAGTTGTTGGGATTGCTTGTCTCATACCAAAATTACAAAGGGACAGAGTTAGGTGCCCTAATTTATTTTCCAAGAACCAAACAGATTTGTCGGCATGGACTTAGACCTTTGTCGATCAATCAGTGATCAGAAATCCATAACCTTTCAAGATTTCTATATTCAACAACAAAGAATAGTACAAATTTTGGAAATTGATATTGCATTTTCTATAATTTTCCTGCCACTAGAAGGAATCGAAAATACTTTTTATCTTCATATTGTTTGTAATTTGCATGGTGATGGGGCCAAAATGATAGCATTATTTTGTCCATTACTAAAAAATTTTAGTTAAAAAAATAGTTAAAAAAGTTGGATAAAGATTATATTCATGCAAAAATAAAAGTCTGGTTTGCCAAATCCAATCCTATAAGCTGGCTTGATTTTACATTTGATTTTGGGTTTTATTTTATATTTTTAATTGATTATCTTTTAATTTGTTGTTGAGTTTGATTTTAATATTAATTATTTATTATTTAAATATTCATAGAATTGGAATTAAATTAAAATAAAATTAATGATATCATAAATATGATATCATAAATATGATTATTTTTATTCATATGGATCCATATGAGAATTTATAATACTTAATATTATTATTAATGAATTATATTTTTTTTAAAAAAAATACAATAGTAGTAGCAAATGATTCTTTTATTCTCTAGAATATAATTTAAATTATCAAACCAAATAATAGGTAATTAATCACTTCCAATTTCAATTTATCAATTCTTTAATTGCAATAAATTTCATTTTATACCTTAATTATCTTAGTAATTTCATTAGTTACAATTTAAAAAACCATTTTTTATCATAAATCTTTCTACATTGTTAATTAATTAAATCATTAATTATTCAATCATCTAAATACAAATTAAGCATCTCTACAATAACTCTAAACACAAAAGATCAAAAAAATTATGACTACAAAAGATCAAAAAAATTATGACTTTTAAGATCATATCTGTTAAATTAATTGAATTAATAGTTGAATCATCCACACCAAAGCTATGGTATATATTAGTGGAATTTTATTTATTTTTATATAGAAAGATAATTAATATTGATAAATATTTCTTTAAACATAGGTTTTCAACAATATAAAAGTATGTTTGAATGAGGGATAAACAATTAGAGTTTAGGGTTTTAACTCTAATCTTTGTTTACAAACGAGATGAAAGAAAATATTGAAAGAAGGAAAATAACGATAGATTATCAATTTTATTTCAATGGTTATTTTCTATTCCATGTTTGGATAGAATAAAGGAAAGACAATAAATTTATTTTCTTTTGCTTGGAAATGAGAAAGTTTTAGAAAAAAAATATTTATATTAAAAATTGCTAATTTTATTCTCATTTAAATAGTAGGGCATTTAAGAAGATTTAAAGTTAGTTAATTGATTTGAGGTTTTTCGATAATTTAATAAAAATAAGTGAGATTTTCATTTTTCTCTATTATTTTCTCTTCAAATTGAAAAAATTTAAAACATGTGGATCTGAGTGAAAAATAAGTGAAATTATATTTTCCTCCTCTTTTCTAAATAAGGGAAAATACCTTTAACTAAATAATTTACATAGTCATTTTCCTCCTTCAAAAAAACACTCTCATCCAAACAAAGGGTAAGTTAATAAGGTTGTATAATTCAAAAATTAGAGTTAACATTAAGGAGTATTTAACTTAAAAACATATTATAAAAAAAAAAAAAACTTAAAAACATTAAAAATTGAAATTTATAATTATAATTAATGCATGAGCCTTTTGACAGATAGCCACTAATTAGTAGCTACCAATGTTGACTATAATCGAAGGCGGAGTTCCATAAGGACGGACCTAAGGTGCGTGGTATTTAGGACGGACCTAAGGTGCGTGGTATTTAAACAAAATTATATTTTGATCCTTAAAAATATAAAAAACTATATTTAACCCCTCTAAAATTTTAAAAAATTTTATTTGACTCCTAAAAAAACGATCGTCTTAACTATAATCATGGAACTAAATAGACACTAAATAACCTCATTATCATAGTTGATTTATCACATGATTAAATAATTTTAAAATTTTAGTTTTATGAATGGCAAAAAAAAATATAAACATGTGCGATGCTTATTCTAAATGTAAGATATATTTTGTATGATTGTTCATTATATATGTATGATTGTTCATTATATACATATTTTCAGTTATTATTTGAAATTAATGTATGTCCCTGGAAATGGGAGATAAGAAAAAGGCAAAAGCTGGAACATTTATTAGGGAAAATGAGAATGACCCAACAATGGTACCGAGTCCCATTTCATCCCCCACATCTCCAATTATATGGAAGTTCAGGCCACAATCCACATGGTTGAACCTCCACCTATAAATTCTTATTTCTCTTCATTTGTAACTCATCGTCATCATTAAGCTCTTTTCATTCTTTTACCATTGTTTTTTAGCTCACAAAAAATTCTCTCTCGAGTCTCTATCCGTCTCTCTCCTTGTTTCAACCGAAAAAGCTGAGAAACAACCCACAGAGTTAGAACAGCTTTTTTTCTTAATATACAGGAAACAGAATTTATCGCCGAGAGAGAAAATTACTATTTGGGTTTCAATTTGAATATTTCCTGGTAAGCTTCACCAATTCAAATTCTACAAATTTTTTATGGGTTGATCATCTTCGCCACCTTAGGCCTTCCTCTGAGTTTGGGCTCCTGAGAAGATTTCCTGCAATAATGGGTACTTTAAAAAAAATAGAGCTTTTCAGGTGTTCTCTATTTTTTGAGCTCCTGAACTTAAATGAATGCTCTTTTTCCGGTGACCGCTCATAGTTTCAGAATTTTACATTTCAACCAGTCTGGGTGTAATTGAATTCGTAATTAAGAATTTTGCAGAGGTACTGAAATTTGTTTTTCTGCGTTGGGTTGCTTCATCAATTAAGAACAAAATTTTTGGACAAATGAAGGAAACGAGTCAGACTCGTTTGCACCCAAGTTACAACCTGATTAAAAAGCTGAAGCTAATCTCTCTCCCCGATAAAACGTGCGAGATTTTAACTGTTCTTGAGCCCCATTTCATCCCCCACATCTCCAATTCTGTCTCATATCCTCAATCTCTCTCGCCCTCTATACTGCCTTCTTCTCCCCAAAACCCCTTGCGCTCCGTTTCCCCACTCCAAAACGGAACAACCCACAACCCGAAACCAGACTCGATACCGGACCCACTAACATCGCCCACATCCTTATGGGAATAGGCGGATCAGCAGCCACATGGAACGATCGCGTCCGATACAGCTCTCTCTGGTGGGACACAAAGAAAACGCGAGGCTTCGTTTGGCTAGACAAAATGCCGAAAAACAAGAACAACAGAAAATCCGAAATATCGGAACCACCGTACAGGCTTTCGTCTCCAGACTGGACCCGGTTCAGATTCTCCAGCTCGAGATCAGCGGTCAGGATCGCTAGAATAATAAGCGATAGCTTTAAATCGAGGCTGCCAAATGTGAGGTGGTTCGTGATGGGAGATGATGGTACAGTGTATTTCACTGATAACTTAGTTTCGGTGTTAGCGAAATATGATCATAATCGGATGTGGTATATCGGAGGGAATTCTGAGAGTGTAGAGCAAGATTTGATGCACGCGTACGATATGGCTTTTGGCGGTGGAGGATTTGCGATCAGTTATCCACTGGCGGAGAAATTAGTCAACATATTAGACGGACATATTAGACGGTTGTCTTGATCGGTACTATTATTTCTACGGTTCTGATCAAAGGATCTGGGCGTGTATAAGTGAAATCGGCGTGCCGCTTACTTTAGAGCGCGGGTTCCACCAGGTATGTGTGTAGGTTATTTATACAGTTGGCTTTGTTCGGAGTTTTCTTTTTTACACGTGGCAGATAGATTTGTCAACAGAGTTTGCCTCTCACCTGACCGTGTTTGACGGTTATGTGGATCGTGGCCACGTGTAACGTTACACTATTTGGTAAGGACAAAAAATTTAGAAAATTAATAAATTTCCTTATTTAGGAAATTATAAAATTTAATATCATTGGATTCTGAATAATTAAGAAAGATAAAAATTGACAGAATGTCGGGATTATATTTAATATTATTGGATTCTTAAAAATCATTTCTTTAAGTTAGTTTAACACTTAATTAATTTTTGCAGGACTGCTCTTATTGCAGGACTGCTCTTAATAAAGAAGTTCACTTAAAAAAATCTGCAGCACTTAAAAGCTGTGCACTATGTATTTCAAGATGCAATAAAATTAATCAAAGTGGTGAATTTTTTTGTTGAAACTGTTTATGCAATTTTTTATTTTCCATCAAAAATAATCTTTATTTTAAATTTTGATGTTCATATAACTAAAGCACTTCTATTTGTGTATTGATAAACCTATTATAATGTGGAAGTAATATCTTGTTCTATGATAAATATGAAATTATAAGGGGAATGTTAGATTTAGATCTTACTATTGTCAATTTCTTAGCATTTATATATGTAATACTATAATATCTGATGACTCTTAGTGAACAAAATAGCTTAAAATCACTGTTCTCATTCTTAAAGATTCAGATGAGTCGATGTCAGTAGATGTAGAAATAGTTTTAAAATTTTTTTATCCGTCTTAGGCCGTAGTTAAAAATTAAACTGCCTTCTTTCAAATTTATGAAGCTCAGTGACATAAAATTCTCTTCTTACAATTAAATGAAAATCAAAATGAAATTAACTTGTAAGTACAATATAAATGTTGAAGAAAGAGAAATGCAAGTGGAGATGCACTTAATTAACAGTCTCTCTTTTTCCAGTCATCCTTGGAATAAGATCCTGAATAAAGACTACCCTATATTAGCTTATTCCTATATTAGCTTATTTGTTTTTTAAAGGGAAGATAATGTACCTACACACATACATACATTTAACTTTTGTGACCATGTGTCTTGTCTTTTGCACCACAGGAAATATATAAGTTGGCCTCTCTGTGGGTCTGGAAAATTAAAGTCTGCTATGTCCTTTTTTCCTTAGTACTGCTTTACTATACAAACTTTTAGTAAAAGATGGTTCCCATGCTCTTGACAACTAAAGTAAAGTTTCTTTGAGTGCTTCACCCAATAACATTATTCCTTGTTAAATCTATGGTAGCCACGTAGCATTTGGATCCATTGCTTCTTTTCATTCTATAATAGGGAAAGAGTAAAAAATAATTAGCAGCTCTCCATTAGAGTATGACAAAAAGTACTTCTTTTTAAGATTTCTTCACATGAGTGTGCCTTGATATGGACACATAGCCAATATGGTCTTTACATACAATTGTGGGTCCATTGATGAGTCTATGTTTTCTGTTAATGTTTGAAATTTGTGTAGTTTGATGTGTTAGTTGAAATGAATTATTTACAATTACTATTGATTCTCATCTTAGAAGTTTGTTTCAATCTTAGAAGTTTGTTTTATATTAAAACTTTGGCAAAGGTTTTCATTTTTTTTTTTTTTTTTTAACAAAAGATTTGATTAGTAGAATTCTTACTCAATAACTATCACTTCATTTTCAATTAGGGTCTTACTCTTGTTTATTTTGATTTGCTAGACCACATTAAACTAATTATAGTTACAAAAAATTCACATAAATAATTTAATTGGTCTCTATCATGCCTTCATTTATATTTCCTGAACTTTATGTTGCTTTTCTTTTCTTCTTCTTTTCTTTTTGTACCTTCAACATTTTTTTTTTTTTTTAACAAAAAGATTTGATTAGGTAGAATTCTTACTCAATAATTCACTTCATTTTCAATTAGGTCTTACTCTTGTTTATTTTGATTTGCTAGACACATTAAACTAATTATAGTTACAAAATCACATAAATAATTTAATGGTCTCTATCATGCCTTCATTTATATTTCCTGAAACTTTATGTGCTTTTCTTTTCTTCTTCTTTTTTCTTTTTGTACCTTCAACACTGGACTTTATAGCAATTGGCTATTAGGTTCATGATGACACTTCTTCTTGCAAAATGAATTTGAATTTTAAAGCTTGGGATCCATACTAGCGCAATGAGTGGAAGAAGTATTTTACTTATGACTATTGCTAAATTTTTATGGTGTTTTACTTTTGACAGTTTGATATTAGAGGGAATGCATATGGTCTCCTGGCAGCACACCCAGTAACCCCACTTGTATCCCTCCACCACCTTGATCAAGTGGATTCATTATTTCCATTCCAGAACCAGATGGACTCTCTTGAGTCCATTAACCGTGCATACCGGTTAGATCCACCCCGAATCCTTCAACAATCCTTTTGCCATGACTACAACCGAAAATGGTCAGTATCAATATCATGGGGCTACACCATTCAGATATACCCTACGCTATTGCCAGCCAAGGACTTGCAAACACCATTGCAGACATTCAAAACTTGGAGGAGTTCGAGTGATGGACCATTCACATTCAATACCCAACCCATGAGGTCCAACCCATGTGAACTTCCTGTCGTTTTTATGCTGGAACGAGCTGAGGAAGTGGGCCACAGTGGGTCCCTGACTAGTTATCTGAGGCTTGACAGCAGGCCAGAGAAGACATGTAATAGAACAGATTATGCAGAAGCAATGTCATTAAAGAGAATCCTTGTATCGGCTTTGAAATTAGACCCAGAATACTGGACGAAGGTCAGTCTCTATATGTTTCTCCATCTTAAGTCTTTAAAATTTATTTCTTCATTGTTTATATGTTTATCTGTGTGCCATTGTGGAAAATTTGCAACCAATGCATGGCATTTTAGTTCACAGGAATATATGCTTGAGAATCCTTATACAGTGATATGAAATCTACAGAATAAGGTTTCTGTGACATTGTTTTGTGAGTTGTTATTAAGAAATATATTATATTGGACATGTTGATTAGAGATCATTAATAATAAGTTCCAGGATAAAATTCGTATACTTTAGTTGTAAAAATTTCATGATAGCTAAACAGTGCTCTTAAATTGCTTTTCTAAAAGCATTCAAAATATTGCTTTTGTTCTAAAAAGAAGGAAAAGTTTTAAACTTAATGCCATAGTTTAAATTTTCATTACCATTTTTATATTCACATATGAATAGTGGGGCTAAAAATTTTGGTATGAATGTAGGATCATGCAAGGCGAAGACAATGTTGTGAGCTTAGTAATGGAGGAAGCATAAAGAAGAGCAGCATGCAGATTAGGATTAGAAAATGCAGGCCTTGGGAAACTGTTACTGCTAAGAGGTAGGTCAATCTTTCACATTTTAATTGTAAATAGCCATCTTATGATAATAAGGACATTGGATAAACATATGAAATCAAGAACAGGATTTGCTTTTTTACATTTTTATGCTGAGGAATTACCTCTTTTTTTTTTTTTGGGGGGGTGCGGGTTGGGTTTATATTTTTCATTTCCTACTATTTGCTTCCTCAGATTATTGCAGCCCTTTATTTTGTTCATTTTGTTTTGTGTTGCAAATCAAGAAAGAGTGGCAGGAAATAAAAGATAGAAATAACGGAAATTCTGTTTGAAATTCTGCAGATAATGTCTCTATTTAGTGGGCTGCTTAAAATAGGATAGAGCAACTCGACTGCACAAAATATAGTGGAAAAGTGTGAGCCCCACCCAACAAGAAAGTGCAGCATTTCTGCACCACCAGGGAGAAACTATGATATATAGAGCACCTAACAATAAAATTGGTGGTCAGCTGAAACCCCTTTTCTGGGATTTGACCATGCAAAATGCTTGATGCAGATTGGTATAGTAGAATCACTTGAGATGAAGCAGAAAAAAGGGTAAATACAAATTTTCCAGCACTTGAAGCCTAATTGGAATAATTTTGACTATTCTTGAATATATGAACCACCCAAAAGAAAGAAAAGTGATTGATCATATTGGTGATTAGGAAAATAGTATATATAAGAAAAAGGTGAAAAGAAAAGGCATGTATTACTTGCTTTGTAATGATAAATATAGTTGAATTAGTACAATTAACTTAGATTAATATATAAAATTAGCAGATTTTCGAGGCATTCTAAACTTTGTGGACCTTCTTACATGTTGAATCATTTGCTATGACTGTGTCTAGTGGTTCTGATGCCATATTTTATGCCATAAATATGGCAGAATCATTTACTTTTGACTATTCTTTGGCATGGTTAAATCTGATTCTCCTTTATCGAAAGGTGGAAATGGAACCTATGTATTGATTATATATTTCTTTCTTACAAGATATAGTAATTTAAAAACCTCAGCTCACATGATGAAAATTGCATCTGCTACAGATGTAGTAAAGCAGATGTATTTTCTTTATGGTTCAATACAAAGAATGCTAAAAACATAAAATTAGCTGCAAAGCAATGTATCACGTGTAGCATTTCCAGTTGTTGTATTCACCCTGACAAGAAATGGATATGTTTTTGTAATTATATTAAAAATAAAAGGACAACCTGTTAAAAATATGCAAATATATACAGATATTTACCCATCTGCAACTTTGCAAAGGTAGTCTCTTTGATCGTCTCGCAACGGCACATCTGTGAAATCTGATCAGATAAAAATGTCGATCAACTATGAAGTAACGTTATTAAGATTGGGTTTATTTGAACACCAACAAACAATGTTAAAAATGACTAATTTCTGAATACTTCTCACCTCTGCAACCAAAATGGGGGAAAAAAATCAAAGAATACAAGAACAAGTAATTGCATTACCACTCCAGCTGATAGAAATTCTTGGTGTTTAAAACCCTAAAGTAACTCGTATGCGTACCTGCTCCAGTTATCTTTGAACCCTTAAAAGATGTGTTTCCAGTAGCAAGTGCACCTTCCATATTAGCATTACTCAAATTTGCCTGCAGAAAGAGGTAAATTCATGCGTTAGGACACCATGGCAACTACCATTAGATACTAGATTTAGAAGTGGTTCAGACTACAAGATAACAATTGTCTAAGCTGCACTAAACCATATTTTAAGGCAACAATTACATTAATATTTGCAGATGTAATAAATAACATATGCATGCTAAAAATATAGTACACTCGTATCTGAGGTCACATGCAACAAGATGCTAAAAGCATTCAATCTCTAAGACGCCGGTCAAGTGAAATGATAACTGCGAATTAGCTCTTTTTCTTTAGTTTATTGTCCTACATTCAATCCTAATATTGGTAATCCGTGTTAGGGAGCAATATAAAAAGATCACCTTTGTCAAATTTGCCAATGAAAAATCTGCACCTCTAAGGTCAGCATCTGAAAGATCAGCCCCTGTATTACCCCAAAATAGCAGAAGGGGAAGAGAAGGAAAGGCATTAACCAACTGATATAACACGAAAACCATCAGCTAAAAGTTGTAATATCTCAGAAAGCAACAATTTTAACAAGAACTTACAAGAAGCATAACTGCTTCAAAGCAATCGCTATCACTCGTATCCCACTGACATTATATATATTAAGGTCAGGGGTAAAATCATGCTCAACTGCCTTAATTTGCTACCATTCTAACTAGAAAAAGTGTATGTCAACCTCTTGCCCCTCCATCACCTCTATGACTCTGTTGCTCTAACAGTTATTCCGGTAATGATTCTAACGTAAATGTAATGAAGAAGTTTTCTTAAATCTTAGCTCTTCATTTAAGAACACTGCATGTAAAAGAACCCAATTCAATTACTTCTATAAAAATAAAATAGTGGCATTCAGTAATGATACAGATTCACATTATAAATGATATGTATCATAAATGAACTCGGGTAGGAATTTGAGTTCCGGAAAACACATCAAGAATATTGGCCCAAGGAGCTGCATCAGAAGCACCATCCCACACCAGACAATAGCAACTTTTTTCGAGTAAATCAAATTAATTTGGCAGTTCGCTAACAAAAGATTCGGCCATTTGGCCTCACAACTCAAACCTTTTTCCCCCAAATGCAGCCTCCTGCCTAGCTTAAAGACACCAAAGTAAGGGATTAACAAGCCAAACCAGTTACATAGCTTGATTTTTGTCGCTTCAGAAGTGAAATAAATGTGCTTGAAAAGTGACCACTTCAAGCTTCTTTCTCTATTCCAAAAACCAGGGTATCGCTACAAGTAAACTCTTATGCTTTTTGTTTAGTAAGCTGTTTACATTTCATTACTTGCACATGCAACATCCAAAATCAAAGAACTAAACTTTATGTACACTGCTCTATATGGGTATAGCATAGGGATGGAAGTTTCAGTCAATGGATATCCATTACCCGTGGACACCCTATCTGATTATCCATAATAATAATAATAATATATTTATTATATAAATGTTGGTTTAGAAATTTGAACCTTTGATCTTTTTAAACAAGAGAATAATATTTACTACTAAACTATATTAGTATATTTATTAACTTAAACGATATAACCCTATACTTACATATTAATTAGCCAGAATGCGTGAATTTTTATTAATTATAATTTCTTATTTTATTTTTTTAGGATGGTATTTTTTTAAATTGATTTCTCAAAGAATATATTTTGCTTTTAATACTAAGTAATACAATTTATCAATATATTATAATAAATCAATTTTCTATTTTAACTTTTCAATAAAAATATATACCTAATAGTGATTGAATCCATTAAAAAACTAAATAATATTTGAGCTTTATATATCAATTACATAAATTCCCATGACTTAATATTTTTATTCCTAAATTTATTTATAATTTACCTATGTATCTTTATATTGCAAATACTATCCTTTAAAATATGAATTTAAATCTTTATTTTGGTTCTATCAAGCATTTATAGGAAAAGTAACATGAAAAGTCTTAATTTTGATGTTGTGATGTTAATGTATTTTAATTTATTTTTTTCATCCATAGTAATTTATATTTTTGGCCATTAATAAGTTGTAACTAATTTGATGCATAAATAAATACTTATTAATCTTTAAAATAATAACAAAAAATATTAATTTCAAAAATATTAATTTAAATGATGTTTAAACGGATTGGGGTTCGGATGATTAAAATTTTGCAAGTAACCCATCCGATTTAAACGGATATGAATAATAAAATAATTAAATATTTAAATAGATTTTTAACAAATATGATTAGTATAATTTTAAACAGATACAGACTCAGATAGTTTAAAATTTGCGGGTATCCGCACTGCTACCATCCTAGTATAGCAAAACCTCTCATTTCAATGTCATTAGAAATATATAAAAAAAACTACTCCCAACCATACATTCCTAAAATAGAAGGATAAGGGGAAGGTCCAAAAACCTGTTAAATCAGCATCAAAGAAACTAGCTCCCAACAACTTTGCCCCTTTGAAATTGGCTTGTCTTAGTATAGACTGAAATAAAAAATCAGACTCAATGACACCGTAACATAACGAAAAACAGATTCCAATTGACACATACCGTCTTAAAATCCTGTTTAATTAAAGTCTTGCCACTAAAATCCTTGCCAGTGAGATCTTGGCCCCTCGTCACTTCAGAGCCATACGGCCCTCCTCCCTTTCCAAAAAAAACCCACATTGCAAACTCAAACAGCTAATTAATTATGCAACGAAAGTAAAAGGCAGAAGTTCAAATTTTCTTTTTCAACAGTTCTCAGAAAAAAATACAGAGGAAAATCACACAAAAATAAACTAAAGATTCAAGAGAACTTCAATTCTCTACCTTAAATGCAAGAGCGGGATCAACTAAGAAAAGAGAAGCAGAGAGAGCAGCAAGCAAGCTTGTTTTAGCCAAACCTTCAACTAATTGCTTGCTTATAACCACCTGTTAGAAAGATGGAAATGACATGAGCGAATTTGGACAGAGATAGTGATAAATGAAAACAGACATTGGTGGGTAGCATTACTTGGGATTTGAGAGAAGAGCGAGGGAGAGGAAGGAAATGAGGAATTGGGAAGTGGGATTTGATAGGAGAAAAGCAAAGAGGGGTTTTCTGTGGAATTTCAGTGCAGAAAGAGACGTTGAGAAGAGCCATTGCAAGTGCTAGCTGTTCTGTTTTGTGAGTAATGGATAAAGAGAGTGATCTAACTTCTCATAGGATAATCATTTCTGTACTTGATGACAAATATTAGTCCACGTGGTGCTTTCATTGTTTCCAATTAAGAGCTCTGCAAAAATAATTTTAAAATATAATGAATTTATTTAATATAAAAAATAAAGCGTAAATAAGTTTCATATACTTTTAAACTAAAGAATTGGTCTCGCTGACTAAAACGCTGAAAGCCAGCGCTCTGTTTCTTTTCTCAGTAGTTTTTTAAACCATAATTTTATTTCTCTCTTTTTTTCTAAATTTTTATTTTAATTTTAGACTATCGCTGTTTATCAGCATCAACTCCTATCTCTTAATTTCTATTATTTTTTTCCGTTCACTTTAGATTTATTTTTCTATAATAGATTTATCTTTTTTATTTTGTTATTATTAATTGTTTCTGTATTTAGAGTTTTTTAGTCATTTTTTGTGAGGGTTTAGTACTAAACAAAACTATAATATTTGATTTTATTTAGTTGAAAACTTTAGATATTGATTTTGCAGTGTAATCTTCGATCAATGGAGCTTGATAATACGACATATTCCTCCATTGATGCTATTGACGCATAGCGACGAAAACTCATCCGTATTTGTCATATGTTGCAAATTATTAAAAAAATAATCTGATTATAGAAAATCAAGAGGAGTTATTATGTTGACATCTAAATCAATGAAAGGACTAGTTGTTTTTACGAAGATTTATATCTTTTGTCAAAATTAACTTCAAGTGAAAAAATATAATATTATATATTTTTTAATTTTAGTTTCACTCGAAATGATAGAAATTCATCTGTTTCGTTAAAAGATCAGCGAACTAATAATAAAGTTCTATGTAAGCT
The DNA here is from genome assembly GCF_014843425.1 of Jatropha curcas. The sequence goes on along the minus strand of NW_023591078.1, from coordinate 2,091,177 downwards.
TATTTGTAATTCTTGATATTATTATTAATGAATTATATTTTGAAAAAATACTTTTAAATTAAAGAAATATTATATAGTTTTAAAAATAATTGAAATATGTCAGTATTCATCTCACATAAAAATTTTTTACAAATCAATGAAAAGTCAAAACCAATTAGACCACACAAGTTGAAATCCAAATTTTTATAAAATTAATATATTTTTTACTGAATTTAATTAATATATAAAATTAAAGAGAGAAAACCAATAGAGGATTAAGCCATCAAAATAAACTGAATTTCTTGAAAATTTTTATTTAGAATTGAAGGATTTAAAATATAGAGTCACAATTACTAGAAGATATTTATTTTCACCATTATTAAAATTAAGGAAAAAGAATATCGAGAAATAACAACTAGCTCTGATGGGCTGCCCTCCTTAGGCTGGGTCTTACAATTTTGGGCTCACTCTATTAACACAGTCTCGCGCTTGTGCTGTACCACAAGACCTGAAAGATAGTTACAAATTTATTGACAAAACTTTATTATTATTATTATTTTTATAATTAAGCTAGTAAAAATTATCTGATTGTGATTATAATAGAAATAATTACAAGATTAATGCATAAATTAAATTATATTTTAGAATTAATGTGTCAATTTATATTTTACCCACCGATTACTTAAGCCAATAGAAAGATAAATTGATGGTGAAGTTAAAGTGACAGGTTCCTCATCTTTTTAAGTGACAAGCAACAGAATACAGCTAATAGATTGAACGAACTTCCGTCACAGTCCAAAACTTTGAGTCAATAACGAGCCAACAAATTCTAAATAACAAAAAGGAATTGATATTCGATAAATTCTACTCAAAAAAGTTATTTATTTACCCTAAATCTCGGGACCGTTTCCAATTTTAATTTTATTAAATGACTCCATTTTAAACCCAATTTTTATTTAAGGCCAAATTATTTAGAAAAACTGGTTAGGCAAACCAAAGAGGTTCTGGGTAAGGGAATTGGGTACGTCGGTCCGTTGGAAACCGACGCCCTGAAAACCGGCCTCTTTTTAACCTACGATTTCTAATTGATTTTATTTTAGAAAAAGCCAATCATTTAACTAAGCCCAACCCGAATAAACCGAACCGAGTTCCTATGTGGAAAATTAATTAATCGTTCCAAATAAATTCATTCATTGCATTCATTCATAAGTTAATCATCACATCCACCATTCATCCATAATATATTGCAAAAAAAAAATAATTAAAAGACCTGCTCTTGCCTTATGGTTAAAGGCGGGCCACAAACCGAGTTTAGTAATATAATCAATAATAAACAATAAGTAATAAATCCTAGGGCCATTTTATTAATTAGTGATAAAATTGCTTAGATTTTTTATAGAATAAATCTCAATCTAAGTCTTCAACTTGTAACCTTGGAAAAAAAAAAGGTCATAATTTTAACATTTTGAACCAAAAAACGCCTAAACTAATACCAAATGGATCAATTTAGCTTGATTTATAAGAAATCATATGCATGTAGTTAACACAGCCAACAGATTTAGAAAAAATAAAGAAAAAGACTAGTATTCTATTACAAAGGTAACTTAAATTGAAAAATTATACCTTTTAAAATCCTAATTAAAGTAATCTTTTTGAAACCTAAAACCCAAATACTGAAGTCATCCTTCCATAGCCTCCCTCTCGAGTTGATAGGTCTTATATGCACATAATCCTCAACGGAGTTTTAGTTTGCCGAAATATGATTACAATGATTCACTAAAATTTTATTTTTGTTGGCTCAAAACTCCAAGATGAGTGTCGTGAAGCCCTGAAAATTGAGGAACAAGATTCCACAGCTGTAGATATATTAAAGTAAATTCTAAATTGTTTATTAAAAATTGAAAAAAAAATTCTGTAAATATTTTTTTGGCAATACTGAATAAATATTGGTAAAAATTGCAGCTGAAGAGATGTGAGTATTTCCAATGGTATGATTCTAAGATGGAGCAAAAGATTGTTCATGTTATTAATGAGTTGCAAAATAAGTTAACTACAAAGGAACCAAGGAATAGAAGTAAAAAATTTGCAGATTGCTGTTTACGCTGCTTATGGATGAACAAAGGTAGAGTTAGAGTTGAAATATTTGGAGTTTGGGCTGAGGTCATAGGTTAGCATTTTTGTTTTCCATCCCCGGTATTAACCAAACCCAATAATTCTTATTTTCACAATCCAATCGCTCTTAACTTTTATTTAAGTTGACACGCTTTGATCTCCTCTAAACCAGGTTGAAATTGAATCATTTGATATAAGTTCGGGTGTTATTTGGCTCAAAAGGTCAAATATGACATTTATTTTCTAAGATCACAAGTTTATAAATTGAAATTTATTTTCGAATTTTTATTAATAAATTTAAATCAGTCTAATTTAGAGTCCAAAAATAATTGGAATAATGGGTGTGAATTGAGTTGGAGTATTATAAATTTGAAAACAAAAATTTAAATTGTTAAAATCCCAAGTGTAAAGTAAAGTAGTATTTGATTGAGGACGGCAAAGAGTCATCAGATTAAGGAGGAGGTGGCGTTTTACCGCTTTGACAACCCCAAAAAAATTGTCGTAAAAGTTTTGACAGAGACCGATACGATGATGTGTAAATGTGCATCCACCGCAAATGCTCAGCTAAGAAAGGGCGGCAAGCACAGATTGGCTTCCTCATACGGCGGCTACGGCCCAATTTTTTAAAATTTTTTATATATTTTTAATATCCATTTTACCATTAATTCGGTGTTGGAGCAGGTTAGAATTATTGATTGCATCGAGTTAAATTAATAAAAATTAGTAAAAAAAATGTTGATTAGGTTAAGTTGGTATTTATTTTTACCCTCTCTACGAATTTTTTTCCTGCTTTGTTCAAATCGGATTCGGTAGATACCAAATTCAGGGCATAATCTAGAGATGGTGAAATGCTCTGATGCATAGGATCAAATGAGTTGGGTGCTACATGATTGTAAACGAATCAAAACAAACTAAATTTTAGAAAATTTAGTTTTATTTATTTATTTTTTAAATAAATCATAACAAGTCGAATTTTCTTTAAGCTCAAATTTAAATGATTTAATACTAGTTAATTGTATAATTTTAAATATTATATAATAATTCATAGAAAATTTGTCAATAAAATTAGTGTAAATGAATTTGTAAACGAACAAGTTTATAAATTTTGTATCCTGTTGAATAAATGAACGTAAAATTAAGTTTAAAAATTTTAATTCGATTAGAAAACAAACTCAAACTGAACCGGTTGAAGTATAAATTATATATAATCACCTATTATATTGTATGAATTTGATTGGCGATATCATGAATATTCTACTAGGTACGCTTTATTAAACGTATTTAGTTGCAATTTTATTCATGTAATTTCGCATATACAATACTTTTTATTAATAAAAAATGTAAAGGAATAAAATAAAAGTAAATAATAAAATTTTAAACGAATTTGAAGGTAGATATTTAAATGAATTTATTACATATTAAAATAATAATCTGAAGAAATTCATCCCGATTAGTTCAAAATTCGCCATCTCTAAACGGGACTAGAGATTTCTGAGTGTGAAGAACGGGATGGACATAAACCACCGGCAACTTGCCCCATTGCCAGTCCAAGAGGCAACAAGGAAGATAATCCATGATAACGGAATATAAGAGTCAATACAGAGTCTGATTTTGATGTCACGTCGAGCGAAGGAGAAGATGGCGGACGAATTTCACATCAGACAGATAAGAAAATGGGTGTGAAGTTTATAAGCGTGGGAGCTTTTTACGTTCTGGTAGACTAATAATCTTTTGAAAAGAAGGAGATGTTAGGTAGGTGCTCGGTTTTCGGTGGCCTTTGTAATAGTGTAACTGTGTATTAGAGGCAAAGACGTTGGCTTTCGATCGGCTGTCGGGCCATGTAAACACTGACGTATTCCCACTCTCTATCTCTCTGCACTTTTAACCCCACACAGAATGGAAAGTCATCTTTGAAAGAAATTCTATGAGCACTATAAATGGAACCAAAACCAATTTGGCTTTTTTTTCTATGCTCTTCCTTATCATTACCATCGAAGACCTCCAACACTACCCAACAAAAATAATTCAACTTGCTAAAATTCATGGTTTATCAAAATAAAATTTTTAATCTCCATTTATTTTTAAAAAATTTTTCAGATCGTTTATGTTTATAGTGTTTAAGAAAATATTTTTTATAATCAAAGGAAAGATTATGTTTTTTAAAAGAAAACTACTTTTTCTTTTTAAAAGATAAAATATTTTTTAAATATTGACCAACTTAATTATATATCATAATTATATAAATACATATTTATTATATATTATTAATTATTAATAATATTTTATTACAAAAAAATTATTAGTAATAGTTACTACTCCCTTCGGTTTGGATACTTTAAAGCGTACTAAATGCTATTTTTTCAATATTGTCCTTATTTATATTAAATGCGATAAATATTTTTACGAGTAATTATTAATTTTAAGATAAAAGATAATTTAGTCAATTTATGATTTATTTTGTTATAAAGAGAATTAATTACTTATTTAATCGTTGTGCAAAAACTTTAAATAATTTGCCAATCAGATGATGGTCTGGTTGATATTTTCACTTATGTGAGGAGTACGAAGTCTTGAGTTCGAGTCCTCTCGACCACAGTTGAATAGTCTTTAGTGTTATTTCGGCCCTTAAAAGCGTATAATGAATTAAAAAACTTTAAACAATTTATATTTTGGCTCTATCATCATTACATTTTATCTCATATTTAATTCATTAAATTAAAAATATTAATATTTTTAATTATATTTATTTGAAAATATTTTAATAATAAATTATTTTTGAAAACTATTAAGATTTAATGTTGAAATGCATATATTAATGAAGATTGATTTACTTAGATATTATATTGGTTTATCAACAGACAAAATTAATAAAAAAAATAAAATTTTCCAAAATAAATATAATTTTTATCATTTTTTGAAAAAATAAGGTTAAATTAAAAAAATTATTTTAATTAATATAATTTATAAATGAACTTATAAACTCGGTTTAAACACGTATAATGCTAATATATGGTATGAAAATCACAATTAGCAATTTGTTGAAGAAAGTGGGTGAGATGCATCTATTATGGTATGTGTTTGATGAGTGGTGTGGGCATAGGTAATTGGTGAGATCTTTTATGGTATGTGTTTGTTGGGTACAGAGTAGAAAAGCTCATTCTACTAGAAGACCACAGAACCATTTAACAACTCAGTAGACAACCCAAAACCACTCTCTGCAAAACCGCACGAATCCTTATCGTACGCCCAGCTTCTTTTTTAACGTACGCCCACAACTTGCACAGCAGCTCTTTTTGAATGTCAAAATCCCATTTTGCCCCATGAATTATATAGACTTGGTCACTCTTATTTTAAATAAAATCAATTGACTCCCTTAATTTTAACTTTCTTATCAAATGGATCCAATTGAAAGTACCTGAGACCATCCGGTTCGTAGAAGATAATAAATTGTTTTTACTTTTTTTATTAATTTTATTTTATACACATGCCATTTGTCATCATATAATTGGTTGTATTGTTGGCAGATGAAGCCATATTACCTTTACTAATTTTTCACTGCAATGGTTTCGTCAGTTGCGGTTAAATTTTATCTTAATAGAACCAAAATAAGTAATAAAGTTGGATAAATTAATACTGCAAGTCTTCAATTGACCAAAGTTATATATTTCGTGGGGCAAAATGGGTTTTGCTTTCTTCTCGAGGACACCTACTTTCTAGCTAGAAAAACACAGAGGCTCCACTGCTCTTTGCCGACTTGCCTCACTAACCTGACTCTGTTCAGGAAAACATACGGAGAAAGTGGAAAAATAGTTTCTTTAGATTAACCAGAAGCTTTACACTATTACTGCTCACGTATTCATGTAGCAGGTGAGTTAGTTTCCATTGCCATAGGTGTGTTTTTGTTTTGAAAGAGCTTTATGTGGAGGAGGTGACCTTTTTTTTTTTTTGTGAAGTATTGTGGTTCGATTTAAAGCTGATTGAGGATTAGATCTCTTATGAGTTGTTGGGTTTTGAGAAATGGGTTTTGGCTTTTTTGGTTGTTGGATCTGATTCTTTTTTTTTTTTTTTTTTTTTTTTTTTTTTTTTTAAAGTGAAAAAATAGTATATCTATAGAATACCAGAAGCTTTTACACTATTACTGTGCCACGTATATCAGATTGATAGCAGTGAGTTAGTTTCCTATTGCCATAGCGTGATGTTTTTGTTTGAAAGAGCTTATGCTGGAGGATGGTGACCAATTTCTATATTTTTATGTTTAGTGAGAGTATTGTGGTTCGTATTTTTAAAGCTGATGAGGATTAGATTCTTATGGTGTGAGCTATAAAAATGGTGTTTTGGCTTTTTTGGTTGTTGAGATCTGATTCTATTTTTTTTATTTTTCTTTTTTTTTTTTTTTTTTTTTTTTTTTTTTTTTTTTTTTGAACTTGGAAGTTAATGGTTAGGGTTTTTGATATTCATGCAAAACAAAAGAAACCCATATGTTGTTATTATCTGGGTTTCGTTGATTCTTTGGGTGAGGAATAAAAGATAAGGTTTTGGAATTGTATGTTATATATATATCTATGTTCTTTGTTTTTGGAGATCTCAAGTAAGATAAAAATAAAAGGTGATGAGCTATATTTACACTATCTAGTCTAGTTTCCATTGATGTGTGCTTGTCGTTTTCTGATTCAAACAATGCATTGGTGATGGAGTGAGACAGAAAAAGATAAATAGTGACAATACAAGAAGCATCTTTTCTTTCTTTCTTTCCTTTTTTGGGTTCTTTAATTTTCTTTGCTTTTCTTTTTTGGTTCTAGTTTCAAGAATCAAACATGGCAAATCGCTGGTGGGCAGGAAATGTTGCCACGAGAGGTATTGATCCAATCTCTCCATCTCCATCTCTTCATCTAAGAAACCCAGAGGAAGATGCTGCTGGTTTCAGTCGGTTGGGTTCAAGAAGAGAACAAGATTATATTGACAATACCAAAACAAACACCACCAATAGTATTAATAGCCCTAAAACTGTCTCCATTACCACCACCCCTACCCAAAACCAAGAAGAACAGGAAGACAGCAGAGACAACAACCAAGAATCTGAAGATCTTAATACAGCTCTTGAAACCATTGAACCAGGTGGCGGCGGCAGCTCGTCTCGCAGACCTAGAGGCCGCCCACCTGGTTCAAAGAATAAACCAAAACCACCCGTTGTCATTACTAAAGAAAGCCCTAATTCTCTCCGCAGCCATGTCCTTGAAATCAGCTCAGGCAGTGATATTGCAGAGAGCATTTCTAATTTTGCTCAACGCCGCCACCGTGGAGTTTCAATTCTTAGTGGAAGTGGGATAGTAACTAATGTTACTCTTAGGCAACCTGCAGCGCCTGGTGGGGTTATTACTCTTCATGGAAGGTTTGAAATTTTATCCTTATCAGGTTCATTTCTGCCTGCTCCTTCGCCTCCAGGTGCAACAGGGCTGACTGTATATTTGGCTGGTGGGCAAGGTCAGGTGGTAGGAGGGACAGTGGTGGGTCAATTGGTGGCTGCAGGGCCAGTAATGGTGATAGCTGCAACATTTAGTAACGCTACTTTTGAAAGGTTGCCATTAGAAGAAGAACAGGACGGGCAGCAATTGCAGCAACAGCAGCAAGTGACTTCAGGGACTAATGCTGCTGCTGCTGGTGGCAGCAGTGGTAGCGGCGGTAGTGGTGGTGCTAATAATTCAGGGTCTCAATCCTCTCAGCCTATAGCCGAGGCTGGTTCAATGCCTGTATTCAATTTGCCTCCTAACTTGCTACCCAATGGGCAAATGCCACATGAGGTGTTTTGGGCTCCTCCTCCTAGACCACCTCCCTCTTTTTGAGAGAGAGCGGAGGTAGAGTTGTTAGTTTGGATTAGCTGACTTGATATAGTGATATGTGCAAAAAGTGTTCTTTCTGGACAGTTTCATGTAAGCATAGCAAGGAAAGGTAGGACTTTTTGGATTAGTTCTTGTGAAAAAAAAGAAAAAAATAGCTACCTTTGATCAAACAGGTTTCGCTGTGTGTTAAAACTTGTGGAAGAATCTGTTAATTTTCTCTCTAATCAAAGTTCCTTTTAATTATTTTTGGAAGAACATTCGTATTCATTTGTTTTTGTAGGAAAAGAAGCATATTCAAGAACTCAAGTTGGTGTAAAATGGAAATTTTTATGGCAGGAATCAGAGAAATCAAAAACTCGTTCTTTTTCTTTCTTATGGTAAGCATTTTACTTTACTTTTCTGCATGGAATTGAATGATTATACTGTGAAATTGAGAAAAGTCAAAAGAATTTCAAGTTAGGTGTCAATTTGATCGTAATTAATAATACTTCAGACACGGATAGTAGTGGGGTTGATTCTTGCCCCTTGCCTTAAAATGGATGGTTTGGCTAACTGTTAAATGGCATTGAATTCAAATATTTCTACTTCAGTTCAAATAGATGTAGTTCCCAAAATGAGCTGTACCACTGCAAGTTGATTTTAATAGTTACACCTTCTGATGTGGGTACTTTATTTGACAGAAGGGACCCTTTCCGTCCAAATATCGCCAGTTTGACACATGACCTCTTTTTGTATTACCATTTGAAAGCCATATAAGTACAATTCAGCTTTTAACTCTATTATGCTTGTATTAGTGTTTAGCTTTCCATTTTCTACCGCCCCTGTCTATATGTCCTAAGGTGTGGTGGGATATGTAAATATCTCAACGTAGCCATATGCTATCAGTTTATCATGCCAGGAAAACTTTTGCAGTTCTGCAAATGTGGTAGTTATTTTATCGTCCCTCATGGAGATTCCATTATAGTTTGGATCTTGGTTGGACTATTAAGAGGTTTCGAATTTGAATCCTCGTATGGACGGTTTGTATAGCTCATCCAGTGAAATAAAAAAAAATGTCCCCTTTAGGATCTAGGGTACGAGCTCTTATTTGTTAATATGAAGATGTTTACTCAATGATTTAACAATGGATGATGCAAAATAAATTAATATGAATGAATCTTTCAATATGTTTCTTTAAGTAATTGGGTTTGTTGTGATTAATTTCTTGTCATTAATTTTTGTCTAGTTAACATAAGATAATGTAATAATATCAAAATGCTGACTGTTTAAGTGTCTAACTATTATGTGAAAGTGAAATATTGAAAAGAGACCATGTCTTTACTGTAGTTTCTGCTTGACATAGATTAGAGGATATGGTGTAATAACAGTTACAACTTGGATTCTCAATCAATTATTGTAATTTTATGTGATTGTTTAGTCTTATGTATGATTATTAATTTCTCAAATGTGATTGAATAAGAAAGGGAGAGCGAGTAATCTTGAAATTTACCTCTTACAGTGGCTTTAAGCTGACTATAATAGTAATCATGAGATATACATGCATGGTGAGTTTATTCCATTTATTTAGTATTTGTGTTGGTTAAAGTAGTTCTGGGTTAGTCACCAGTTAGGACTTTTGAGCCACATTTTTACTTTTTTTGGTCAAAGGTAGTTGATGTAATCACAAAGACTTGGAAGTTTTTCAAGGTAGTAGATAGATATTGAAAGGAAGATCAACAAGTGTCTTCCATCTGTCTGTCTATGAGTGACATTAACTTTCTGCAAATTGTAGGAAAATGATTTAGAACTAAAAGGCAAATTGGATTGATGCTTGTGTCTGAATTGGGAAAAGATGGTTAGAAAATTTTCAATGTTAGATATCGAGGTAAAGTGACATCTTAAGTATTCTTTCTTTGCTTGCTTGATCGAAATGCTGCGTATTAAATGATAATATCGTGAATTATTCTGTAATTGACATGCTTATAGATACAAAGTATTGTTTTTCCAACTTACAATGTTATGAATATTTGTGTTCGGAGTAATTCGGTGTCCGATTTGCAGTTCATTCTTAGAATGCTTGCTACTTCAAAGTACCAAAAAAAAAAAAAAAAAAAAAAAAAAAAAAAAAAAAAAAAAAAAAAAATCTTGCTACTTCAAAGTACCAAAAAAAAAAAAAAAAAAAAAAACAAAAAAAAAAAAAAAAAAAAAAAGAAAAAAGGGAAGAAGAAGAAGAAGAAGAATGAAAGTGGTTTCGCTATGGACTTTAATGCTTGCATTTTTTTTAATGTTTATTTTGATTATGGTTAAAGGGTTTCTTACTTTAAAATTTCAAATTGATTTGTATGTTAACCAAGTATAGTTTGGTTGGGTTTTTTGATTCATGTGAGACGTGAAAAGTTTTGAGTTCACAGTCTTTTGTGCACTGTAAGAATTTCACTGATTTACGCGCAGTTAGAATTTTTCTCTCAATTCACAGCTTTCGGGAGAGGAAACTTTGTTAGTCTTGTATTCCTTCGAAAACCTAAATCTTTTTCTTCTTCCTTTTTTTTTTTTTTTTTTTTTTTTTTTTTTTTTTTTTCCTTTCAATTTGGAAATTCTTACAGGAGATGAGGATGATTGAAGCTGTAAAATTGAATTAAACCACAAATTGATAGTTTTATGTGATGTAATTTTTTAAATAGCTTGGTCAATTTAAACTTGGACAATTGTTTTTGGAAAAGTTTGGTGCAGTTTTTATTCAAAAAAACTATTTGAAATTGAATTAAACCATGGTTATATGAATATAAAAATTAAATGTTTACGAACAAAACAAGGTAAATTTACAGTTTTTTTTTTTTAAAAAGGTAAATTTTATTAGTTGACAAATTTGAAAATCTAAATTTTTAGTTTAAAAAAATATTGACAAAATTAAAAACTTAAATTTTAATGTTCTCCATCTAAACATTATCTATATTTGCTTTTGTATTCAGAATCACAAATTCATTCTCGTCTTTCATTTTATTTTTCAACTTACTAATTTTCATAATAAAAATTTTTAATTTTTAATTTGTTATTATTGAGTTTTTCATTAATATTTTTGTTTATATTTATGATTAACATAGTTTCATTAAAGTATTTTCAAATGGAGAAATGACAAATATATTTTTTATTATTCACCAAATGTGACATCCCATTCTTTATTCTAAACAAACAAGGCCTGCACATTTCCCACTTGATCTTTCTGTTGAAGCTTGTCGACAGCAATTTGACTTGGGTCATGAATTGTTTGCCACTTACGACAAAAGTTAGCATTTGCGAAAGTCTCACGTATTTTTCTCTCTTACGTTCCTCTTCTATGAATGACTTCAAAACATGTATGTATTTATTTATAAATGTACTTTTCACTTTTGAAATAAATTTAAAATTGAAAATCTATTTATTTTTATTTTTTAAAATATCATTGATATAATAATTTTAGAAAGCAAGAATGATTGTTAGTTTTGCCATAAAATTTTTAGTTATTTGAATTTGTGAAATTCATTTAAAAATTTTACTTTTTTTTTTTAATAGAAATTGATTTAGTTATATTCAAATCCATATAAGTGAAGTTTTCATTTTCTTTTTATATCAAATATTAAAATTCAAAATCTAAAAAAAATTATAAATTCATTGTCTTAAAATTCTAAGTTAAAATAATAGTGTTAAACTCATTTTTATTCCTTGGCCTTGATCGACAGCAGTGTTTAAAGTAGTATTTAGTATTTTGATAGGATTGAAACACTTTTGGTAATACAATTTTTACCTTAGTGTTTAGAGTTTGAGACAATATTTTATGAAACGTTGTGTTATCTTTATTAAGTTTTTTTATAATTTTTTCATGACACTTATACCCATCACTTGTCTTTACATTATTCCTCGCTTTTTAATCAAATAATTATTTATACCAAAACCTTTTATTCTAAACCGCTATATAATTATTAACCATTAACAGCTAACAATTGATAAAAGCTATTAAAAGAGCTAAATTTACCGAATAAACTCCTTCACATCTCTCATTAATTAAACTTTTTTTTTCTTTATGGGAAGAGAAGAAGGGCCTAGTGGACATGGTGACAAAAAAAAAAAAAAAAAAAAAAAAAAAAAAAAAAAAAAAAAAAAAAAAAAAAAAACACCTTTGCTTTTCATTTTCAAAAGTGGGAGTACTTTTTGAAATTTATATATCAATTAATTCAATGCTTATGGGCTCCATAATGAGGTCCTTAAGGCTTAATGTTTATTTTAATTTTATGTATCATTTTCTTGATATGAAACAATGATTTTCATCTAAATATATACATATATAGATAAAATCTTCATGAAGAAAACTTTTTGTACATAAACAGGGCCGTAAATAAGTCCAATTGAGCTAATTTTGAATTTGACTTCATAATAATATACTTGAATTTAAACTCAGTTTGAGCTTTATTCGAATTTAAAAAATTAAATTTGAGTTGAATTCATTTATAATTTATATTTATTTGTTTTACTATTTTACAGATTCAAACTCAAATTTATTTATCAAATGAGCTTAATTTTAATCCATTAAATTCATAGAATGAATTTTTCAAATCAAGTCTCTAAAAAGTCACAAGCGATATAATTTTGCTAATTTAGAGCTCTAATTATTGGATATCTATCTTTGTTAACTTATGCTTAAAATTATCATTGAAACAACAAGTAATGGGAAATAATTATTCCTTGAAAGTTGAAACCCCAAGATTTAAAGAAATTTTTTAACCCTGTTTTTTTTTTAAAAAAAAAAAAAAAATTGAAGTGTGTAGATTTTTATTTGCTGAACGCATTTGGTTGGGGATAAGTGAACTTGGAAACTTAGATTTTCTGGGAAGCGATGAATTTGATTATGTTTGGTGTTCAAAAATAAAGAATTTCCCGGTCCGTACCAGAAGTTACTTTCTCTCTTTAATCTAAGGAAGTGCACTTCCTGACCTCTAGAATTTAACCATCTCCATCTTGCCATTTTAATAAATTATTTCAATTGTTATATTTAAATTCATGGTATGAGTATATTGTTATTTTATATATAAAATTTCATTAACATAATTTTATTTTGTGGGAATTTAATATATCAACTAAATATATTCACACTGTACTTTTTAAAAAGGAACTTTCTTAGAACTTTATTTCGTGAGAAATGAACTGTTCGAAAAGTAGTTGAATTTTAACCAAATGAAGCCTGAGGATATTTTTCTTATTGGGTAACTAATTAACACATTTTTCATCCGAAATTGGAAGTTAAGTATGATGAATGTCAGTTACTAAAAACAATTGAAAGTTACCAACTTTTTTCATATTATAGTTGGAAAAAAAATTAATATAGCATGACAAAAAGCTTCTGAAAATGCTAGTAAAAATTTAATACGATGTTCCGTTTGTTTCCGAAAAGTAATTTGCACGAAAATAACTTGCTAAAAAATATTTTTATGAAAAATATTTTTCAAATACTTATTTTTCATTGTTTAGATGTAATATTGAAAATTAGTTAAAAATATTAAAATTTTTATTTCATAAGACCATAGAAAATATTAATAATAATAGAAATTTTATAAAATAATATAGAAATTTTATAAATTTAAAATTTATTGGTTAAATATACGAGAATGAAAAAAAAATATGTAATTGATGAACCGGTAGTAAATGGTGCAAAAAAATTGTAAAAATTATATAAGCCGTCGAATTAGTTAAAAATATTAAAATTTTTATTTCATAAGACCATAGAAAATATTAATAATAATAGAAATTTTATAATTTAAAAATTTTATTGTTAAATATACGAAGAATGAAAAAATATGTAAATTATGAACCGGTAGTAAATGGTGCAAAAAATATGTAAATTATATAAGCCGTCGGTAGCCGGTGGTGATGGTCGGTGGTAAATGATGATATATGTTAGTGACTATGATGATTAATAAATTAGAAAAATATGAATTTATAAGATTTGTCAATATCCGAAAAATATTTTACTTTCTAAAAAATGAAAAGTTAATTTTTTTAAAAAATAACTTAATTTTTTTTTAATCTGAAAAATTATTTTTTTATAAATTATTTTACGAAAACAAACCGTGAGTTTGAAAAAGATAAAAAAAAAAAAAGCCTTTTTTTTAAAGGAAAAAAAAAAATACGAACAATCCACGAAAATTGAGACGCAGATTCTCTCCACCAATAACTATAATAATAATACAAAAAAATCAGTCAGATTCTCAAGAAGAAAACTTTACTCAGGCCAAAAGTAGGGTTTTACCAATACACTGCAAAACCCTAGTACTATCTCTGTCTCTCCCCCCTCTTTCTAATACACAATTGCGATTCTAGTCGCAGACAACGAGGTACTTTCTGTTTTCCTGTGTTTTTGAAATTTTACTCCTCCAGTCGCCTCTTCTTTTTTCTGTTTGTAATCATTATTATCGTTGTTGAATTTTTGTTTCTGATTTCTAATTGGTTTACATAGGTTTTGTATAATGGTTGGTGCCCAAGAGATCACTGCTGCAACTCAATTGTTGCAAGTAAGTGCTTTATTTTAACGCTGCTTTCTTTTTGGTTAGTGAAAATTATGTTCTTCTGTTATTCTGTTTCGCTATCATTTGATTAGAACCTGCATTTTTTATGCTTCATTGTTGGTTTGAATTATAAGCTTAAGTTATAAATCGATTTTCATATGTGGGTTCTTATTTGGATTTTCATTGCAGGATGTCTCTAGGCAAACTCTGTTTATGCAGAAAGATTTGCCTATTAATCGGCGAAATCAGTTGCTATGGGGTACACTTCATAGTCATAAGACCCCTTTGGGTGCATTTAATAATAGAGGTGTTTCATTGAGGTGTCGCGCTCAATCAAAGCCCAGAGCAGTGGTTTCTGGTTTGACTAGCAGTGTTGATGAGCAATCTAGTTTGATTGAAAAGACTGCCCAAGAAATTCTCCATTTCTATCGGGTGCCATTGATTCAAGACAGTGCAACTCTTGAATTGCTTAAGTTGGCTCAAAGAAAAATCTCCCATGAGATTGTTGGGTTGCAGACTGAGCAATGTTTTAATATTGGGCTTCAATCTGAAATTTCGAGTGAGAAGAAGCTTGGGGTCCTTAAGTGGATTCTTCAGGAAACATATGAGCCGGAAAATTTTGGTACTGAGAGCTTTCTTGAAAAGAAGAAAAAAGCAGGATTGAATACTGTGATAGTTGAGGTCGGGCCTAGGTTGTCTTTTACAACTGCTTGGTCTTCAAATGCTGTGTCTATTTGTGGTGCTTGTGGGTTAACGGAAGTGACTCGAATGGAACGGTCGAGGAGGTACTTGCTGTATAGCAAGGGAGTATTGCAAGAAGATCAAATTAATGCGTTTGCTGAATTGGTCCATGATAGGATGACTGAATGTATTTATACCAAGAAGCTGACATCTTTTGGGACTAATGTTGTTCCTGAGGAAGTTCGGTTTGTGCCTGTTATGGAGAGGGGGAGGAAGGCTTTGGAAGAGATTAATCAGGAGATGGGTTTGGCTTTTGATGAACAAGATTTACAGTATTATGCTAGGTTGTTCATGGAGGATATCAAGCGGGATCCTACAACTGTAGAATTGTTTGACATTGCACAATCCAATAGTGAGCATAGTAGGCACTGGTTTTTTACTGGTAAGATTGTTATTGATGGAAAGCCCATGGATAGAACTCTTATGCAGATTGTGAAGAGCACTTTGCAGGCGAATCCAAATAATTCTGTTATTGGTTTCAAGGATAATTCTAGTGCAATTAAGGGCTTTCATGTAATTGTATTGCGGCCGGTACAGCCTGGTTTGCCATGTCCACTGATGGCAATCACTCGCGACCTCGATATTTTATTCACAGCTGAGACCCATAATTTTCCTTGTGCTGTGGCACCTTATCCTGGGGCAGAGACAGGTGCTGGGGGTAGAATCAGGGATACTCATGCAACAGGTATGGGTTCATTGATTATTGCAGGTGTAGCTGGTTACTGTGTTGGGAACCTGATGATTGAGGGGTCTTATGCTCCATGGGAAGATAATTCTTTTGTGTATCCATCAAACTTGGCATCACCTCTGCAGATTCTTATTGATTCTAGCAATGGGGCATCAGATTATGGAAACAAATTTGGCGAGCCATTGATTCAGGGTTATACTAGAACTTTTGGAATGAGAATGCCAAGTGGGGAGAGACGAGAGTGGGTGAAGCCAATTATGTTTAGTGCAGGTATTGGACAGATTGATCACACCCACATAACAAAAGGAGAGCCTGACATTGGTATGTTGGTTGTAAAGATTGGAGGCCCTGCATATCGTATTGGAATGGGAGGTGGGGCTGCATCGAGTATGGTGAGTGGCCAGAATGACGCAGAGCTTGATTTTAATGCTGTACAGCGTGGAGATGCTGAAATGGCACAAAAACTCTATCGTGTTGTTCGTGCCTGTGTTGAGTTGGGGGAGAACAATCCAATTATCAGCATCCATGATCAGGGAGCTGGTGGGAATTGTAATGTTGTCAAGGAAATTATATATCCAAAGGGTGCTGTTATTGACATCCGGAAAATTGTAGTTGGTGATCATACGATGTCTGTTTTGGAGATATGGGGCGCAGAATATCAGGAACAAGATGCAATCTTGGTGAAGCCTGAGTGCCATGATCTTTTACAATCAATTTGTGAAAGAGAAAGGTTGTCAATGGCTGTTATTGGGACAATCAATGGTGAGGGGCGAATTGTTTTGGTAGATAGCTTGGCGATTGAGAAATGCCATTCAAGTGGACTCCCTACTCCCCCTCCAGCTGTGGATCTTGAGCTGGAGAAAGTACTTGGGGATATGCCTCAGAAGACTTTTGAATTCCGTCGTGTGGTTCATGCCCGAGAAGCACTTGACATTGCTCCAGGGATCACAGTGATGGAAGTGTTGAAGAGGGTATTAAGACTTCCTTCTATATGTTCGAAGCGCTTCTTGACAACAAAAGTGGATAGATGTGTTACAGGTCTTGTAGCACAGCAGCAAACTGTTGGTCCTTTGCAGATTACACTTGCTGATGTTGCTGTTGTTGCTCAGACTTACACCGGCTTGACTGGAGGTGCATGCGCAATTGGAGAGCAGCCAATCAAAGGTCTGATTAATCCAAAGGCAATGGCAAGATTGGCTGTTGGAGAAGCACTCACAAATCTAGTTTGGGCTAAGGTTACTTCCCTGTCTGATGTCAAAGCAAGCGGAAATTGGATGTATGCTGCCAAGCTTGATGGAGAAGGGGCAGACATGTTTGATGCTGCCACAGCTCTTTCTGAAGCTATGATTGAACTTGGTATTGCTATTGATGGGGGAAAGGACAGTCTGTCAATGGCTGCCCATGCAGGTGGTGAGGTTGTTAAGGCCCCTGGTAATCTTGTTATCAGTGTGTACGTCACTTGTCCTGACATAACAAAAACGGTAACCCCAGATTTGAAGTTGGGAGACGATGGTGTGTTGCTTCACATTGATTTGGCAAAAGGAAAGCGGCGGCTAGGTGCATCTGCTCTTGCTCAAGCCTTCGACCAAATCGGGGATGATTGTCCTGATATTGATGATGTTCCTTATCTCAAAAGCGTATTTGAGGGTGTCCAGAATATTATTGAAGGTGAGCTTATCTCTTCTGGCCATGACATAAGTGATGGTGGACTACTAGTCTGTGCCATGGAGATGGCATTTGCTGGAAATTGTGGCATTGCTATGGACTTGACTTCACAAGGTTACAGTCTCCTCCAAACACTTTTCGCAGAAGAGCCTGGTCTAGTTCTTGAAGTTAGCAGAAAGAATTTAGATGTTGTAATGCAAAAGCTCAATAGCAGGGGGGTTTCTGCTAATATAATTGGACAAGTGACTACCTCACCCTTGATACAACTGAAAGTTGATGGGGTAACTCATCTGAATGAGGAAACTTCTCTCCTTAGAGATATGTGGGAAGAAACCAGTTTTCATCTGGAAAAGTTCCAAAGATTAGCTTCTTGTGTGGACTTGGAGAGAGAAGGTCTGAAATCTAGGAAAGAACCTTTCTGGAAATTGTCATTTACTACTTCTGTAACAGATGATAAATATATGACTGCAACTTCAAAACCAAAAGTGGCTGTGATTCGAGAGGAAGGCAGCAACGGGGATAGAGAGATGGCTGCAGCATTTTATGCTGCTGGTTTTGAACCCTGGGATATTGCAATGTCAGACCTTCTGAAGGGAGCTATATCTCTTCAAGAATTCCGTGGGGTTGTGTTTGTGGGAGGTTTTAGCTATGCTGATGTCCTCGATTCTGCGAAAGGCTGGTCTGCTTCCATTAGATTCAATCAGCCCCTTCTGGATCAATTTCAGGAGTTCTATAAGCGGCCTGATACTTTCAGTCTTGGTGTTTGCAATGGGTGTCAACTCATGGCTCTATTGGGTTGGGTCCCAGGTCCCCAAGTTGGGGGTGCACATGGTGCTGGTGGGGACCCGTCACAACCTAGGTTTATTCACAATGAGTCTGGTCGATTTGAATGCCGCTTTACAAGTGTGAGGATAAATGACTCACCTGCTATAATGTTCAAAGGTATGGAAGGTAGTACGCTTGGTGTGTGGGCTGCCCATGGTGAGGGAAGAGCATATTTCCCTGATGATGGTGTTTTTGATCGCATGATTCATTCAAACTTGGCCCCAGTTAGTTATTGTGATGACGATGGGAATCCTACAGAAGTTTACCCTTTCAATTTGAACGGGTCTCCCCTAGGAGTAGCAGCAGTCTGTTCTGCTGATGGGAGACATCTCGCCATGATGCCTCATCCAGAACGTTGCTTCTTGATGTGGCAGTTTCCATGGTACCCAAAGCACTGGAATTTGGACAAGAAAGGTCCTAGCCCATGGTTAAAGATGTTCCAAAATGCTAGAGAATGGTGCTCATGAGACGGGTTAGTCTCTTTTAATTTAGTTCCTGCTATAGTTTTCTGCATTAATTGATTTCTGATCTCTGATTTTCTTTTTCCAATTTGCAGCATGGATCATGGTTTAGTTCATCAAATGCTACTAAAAGTATACAAAGGTTTCCATTGTCACGGGTGTTGAAAATTTTGAGCTATTTTCATGTTGTTTTTTGCAATATGTTAATGGTTTTTCTTTCACTTGTAATGAGCTAAATGAATAATACTAAATTTTAATTATTATCAATAGATTCCTATGTCCTGTTGTACATATGATGGTTGATTATTATAAAGGACTCTCCATTTTCTTCAAGTTGTTTTTTCTTGTATGATGCATTTTTTTGAGAAGAGCACGGTACAGCTCTTTAGTCACTTAAAAATTGCCGTCTCTGTTTTTTTGTTGACTATCAAAGATAAATTGATGGTGAATATTTCTTTAAACTAATGAAGAGCTACTTTAAATTGCAAAAAAATTTATAAAGGCAATACTTACTGAAGAAACTAAACTTAAATTCTGCAATCCTTGTGATCCTAGTAAGAGATATTTGCCTTTGATCCAAATGCAGAGTTCTTGATGTGTGTACTTTGATTTAAGTGGGAAAAAAAAAATAAAACAAATGCACCATGTGATGGAATATATTTTAGATGATTGTTTTTTATGCTGAAACTGACATAAATCCCATCTCTCAACCTTTAATTCAACATAAGATGATACGAGTAGAAAGCGACTCTTTCAATCGAGAAATTTGTGCGTCTCTTGATGGAAAATAAATGGATATTGGATATGGATCCTAATTTCTTTGAAGTATTTTTATTGGTCGTGTGATGCCATGATATGACAATAGATTTGCAGCAGAAACACACCGAGTTCTATAAAGATGTTCTGTCAAAAAATTCTTGGAGGACTCTACTTTTCATCGCAATAAAACATAAATTTGACCTTGGTTGTATTGTTAAACTAATTTGTCTTGTCATCCATACATGTGATGTATTTCCATGGCTATAAATCCTAAGAAAAATTTCTGCCCCGGTGTGGATATTCTACATCGGTATATTTTAATTTATGAAGCTACCTCTTTGTATTAAATTCTGTGGGTAGATTCTGCTAAATATCTCTTTCTAGCCGCTAAAGTTGGCGGTGATTTTTCTATTTTTAGTAACCTTCCAGTATCAAATTTCTAAACGGGATTCAGATTGTTTATGAATTATGACTATCAACCCACCATCATGGCCATCCAGTTGAGAGTTTGCCTTTGCTAGGCTCAGTATCTATTTTTTTACTGCAGATGTGACAAAAGACATTTTTGTAGACAACAAAAGCTTAGTTCAAACTGGACTAAACCTACATCCTCTTCTTGAAAATTATGGTTATTTACATAATTTTTTCCAGAGCCAAAAGCATGAAGTTGCGCTAGTTGCTAAAAATACTTTTCTTGGTCCCAATTTTCAGCTTCAGTTTGCATTGTTCCCACTGTCCAACCACGCGCAATATGGGGAGAACTCTTGGTCCACTACTTCAAGGAGTCTTTCTAAAGAATTTGGGTGGGAATCACAGAAAAGGTTTTGGTCTTCCCATTCATAACCAGGCAGTTGTACATTCATTTGGCTGTCAAAAGCTTGGTTTCCAGTTGCATATCCTGCATTGTTCACCTGTGCAGCTGGTTGATTCTGGAAATATTGCATGTTGATGGCGTCTTGAAGCGAAGAACAGTTTGGGTTTGAAATTGTTTGTGAACTTCCACGACTGGCAATACCAACTGTGAGATTAGCCATTTGATGCCCAAGAATTTCTATCTCCTCTTGTAAGCTGGCAATCTGCAAGCAAGTCAAAGAATGCATGAATTTGCGTTTTTAGTTAACTGACTTAAATTTAAGGTAATTGTGCAGATGTTGAGGCTGTTGGAGAAATAACATAGAAGGAACCTGTTGTTGGAGTGCAAAAATATGAGCAACACAACCATATATAGGATCCCGCATCCGAGCCAGTGCTTCATATGATATGGTAATAGCAGCATCACTTCGATTCTGTAGAGGTAGGTGCAATAATAGTTTTGAAACATTACTTGCTCCGAACACCTTGTGCACTGCTGCAAAATGGGTTGCAGCCTGTTCATAACAGAAGTAAGGTGCAAAAACACACTCACTCGTGCACTTTCTTCTTAGGAACTTGCATGCTCCACAGGAAGAGCCCAGGCCTGTCATTGTCCTATGCTTTTTTCGCTTATCTGTGTCAAACTGATTTTGCTTGTACTTGGGCTGTGTTTCGTTTAGGAACTAGTGTTGAGATTTGCTCTTTATAATCATCACTTACAAGTGTCACAAAACCCTTTCTGTTGTGCCTTAGGGACATTCTTCACTTTTCTCAAAAGTGGATTTCTTTTGGGTCTCCTTTATGGCCTACAATTGTCATTCTCAAATTGGGTAAGCTTTCCTAATTCGTGCCCTTAAAAGTGCATTTATTCATTAATATAGACCTAATCATCATTATTATTAGTTGGGCTCTAAAAATGAGATGTAATTGCCTTTAATCGTATTTTCTGTTAACAATGTCATTATTAGGCTAATCCAACAGTTATTTGGCCCCCTTCTTTGTCAATTATGATAAAGCTTTCATGTCTAATGACAATGATGGTAAGAAACAACATGGACGCGTCAAATTGTATCGACTTTATAACCTGTACTTTCTGTGCAGTTCCTGCAGATGAAGACCATTTCATTCTGTGATGGTCTGCTGCTGTTTCTGAAAGCAACCCAACTCTCCCTAATAAGAAAAAGGTAACCAGAATATTTATTTGCCAATGTTCACGCTCGTAATTGCTCGCTCTGTAGAACAAAGGACAGTCGAACAATTAGAATTGCCAGTAGTTTAGTAAAGAAATTATGATATGTTATCTGAGAAATTTTTAATCCTTTCTGTCAAAATCAAGCTGTAGGTATTGGTGCATTGCGGCTTTTAAACATGCTCTTTTTATCTTAAGAGAACAAATTTATATTTTTATATGCAGAGTTCATAGCTTAGGCATTGGACATAGAGTCCATGACTCATGACAGCTTTTTGTCTGATTGTAGTAATTCCCTTAATTATGCGGCTTCTAATCCTGCATTATGTGTTAAAATCTCCATTATGATGCATTTTTTATTGCTACATATTATCAGGTTTGGCTGTTGGCCACTTATTAATAATGGGTCGGTGGCTGAAGTCTTAAACAGGAGTCATCTAATTCTTCCAGGGAAACTCACTCACATGCTTATCAGCAACAGTATCAACTTGTAAGTGCTTCAACTTTTTTTCTTTATCTCTTCTTATATGATTTGAGGCTCTAGAAAGCGAGAATGGGCAAATAAGAGAGAGAGATGGGAGACAAAATGCCATTTTTCAATGACATTTTTTCTTACTTTTTGTCTTTTCACAACTGTGTATTTTTTTTGTTTTGAATGAATTGTATGAATGACAAGGGAGAAAGTGTTCTGGGATGGTGGAGGGAGCTTTCTTTTCCCGCTTTCGAGTTTAACGATGAAAGTGTCTTTCTCTATCACGGAAAAATGATCAATTTTTATCCATTTACAGATGCTAGGTTTGCATGCTAGCTCTTATCTCATGCCTATATTTGCATGTCCACTGAACCTGTTTTTTGCAGCAAACTCCAAATGAATAAAGTTCAAGTCTCGTAGGTTATAGGCAAAATAGCAATTTACTTTCCAGTTAGTTTCTCAATAATTCAAGCTATCATCAATTCCAAGACCATACAAGAACAAGAGGGTCAACATCTTATTAACATGATCATCTTCTTTATAATTTCCATTACAGAAAAAGAATTTACATTAACCATTGATGAAGCATATCAGCTTCAATTTTCTCTACGGGATGGTGAGTTCTGTATTATGATTTTGCTCTATGAAACATATCAGCTTAATGTAAATTGGGAAATTTTGAAAAATAATACTGAAGTTCTATTTGGGAATATTTCAATTAGCTAGATTGTTAGGATAAACCATTGATGTAGTTTCAGTTTTCCTGCACATTTGTAGCAGAGAGTACTTCCTTTCTTTTTCTTTTTTTTTTTTTTTTTTTTTAATATACTTGAATTCATATTTTGGAATATTTCATTAGCTAGATTGTATAGATAAACCATTGATGTAGTTTCGTTTTCCTGCACATTTGTATCAGAGAGTACCTTCCTTTCTTTTTCTTTTTTTTTTTTTTTTTTTTTTTTTTTTTTTTTTTTTTGACAAATTTGATACATTTTTCCTCCTTTATACTATATATGTGATTTTTTTTTTTTTGAGAGGTACTATATGTGTGATTTTGAATACTAATAATCAAAAGCTAGAAAGATTGAAGGAGGTATAGCCTAGGTCACTCTGTTTTTTGCATTGAGCACTGAGATCAAAACTGGTTACCACTTCAGATGAACCAATAGCCTTTAGGACTTTGTTTCCTTCACCTTGGAATTGGCCATATATATAAATATAAACATCTATCTCACCAAAAATTTTGTGACACTTCACTTTGTAGGAAATTTATTATGCATCTAAAGTTATGAATTTTGATAATATTGGATACTTGTCGGTAATAGCAACAACAATTTTTAGGATTTTTGAAACAATAATTTTCACATTTTTTTAATTATCTAATAAATATTTAATTAATTTAATTTTATAATTTTGAGTATTCAACAAATTGTTTTTGTAAATTGAATTGTTTAATTTGATATAATTTTATAATTGAAGCATTTAATGGATTAAAATAATAGTGTTAAAATGCACTGAATATATCTTTTAAATAGCTAAATAAAATTATTCATTAGATTAAGAATTATATTTAAAAATAGATAACAGTTAAATATAAATTAGAGTTATTTAAACGTAGAAACATGGTATATATATGTAGAACTAGGCCAATATATATATCTCTAATTCTACATACGTACCATATACATGTATTTATGTATGGAAAATTTTATTTTTCATTTCTTATTATTATTATTATTATTGTGGGTACAAGAGCCTAACAAGCATGGGCTGGTCCATTGGAGGTTCCATCTTGGGCCAAAACTGTTCCCCTGTTTCAAGATGCTCAAAAGTGTTAAGATTAATTAATTAATTAATTAATTAATTAATAATAGATAGATTTTTAAATGTCATACTGTGGGCCTCAAGCTTTCCTTATCTAATCATTCTGTGGTTGCATTTTATTCTGTTCTTTTTTTGAGTTTTGGAAAAACCTTATTGGGTGTCATATGAAGAAAATTTCATTGGCTGGGTGAGTTGCTTATTAGCCATTTGATATTTATTTTTATAAGAAAATAACTATGTATCCTTTGATTCACATAATTTATGAGTTTATTGTCAATTTTTTAAGATAAGATGACCATAAAATTTTTGAAAAATTTATTTAAAAATACGAAATATTATATGGGACCTAAGTAACCTATTGCCCATGCAAATCCACCTTCAATAATTCTTTAAAAACAGACAAAAGAAGAAAGCAATTGAAAATCACAACCTGTTCATATTCACCCTGTCTTTAATTCCATTTTCTATTTCACAAATTTTTAACCAAAAAAAGAAAAAAAAATTTATCACAATACACAAAATGCACAAAAGGGTATTGGTTTATAGTCTTGTGTGGTAATAAGATATCAAAAAGTTTGTGGTAAAGAGACAACCTTAAATACTAACCTCAGAACCAAATGCTAACCTTTCCAAGACTGTTGAGGGCTCAAGTTCTAAGCAACTAACTTTGCGCCACGTGGCATTCAGGGCAATCTTGATTGTGTGGCCGTTAAGAATTTGAAATCCAATTCCAGAAGAAAAAAATTTCTGTTCACCCAAAAAACTGCTATAAGTCTGCACTTCACTCCTCTCTTATCATCAAAGACCACTCTGCATCATTTCCTTGCAAGTGTCTCTCGCACTCTGCAACTTTCCTTACTCCTCTCTAGCTCATAATGGCTGCCACCATCTCCACCGTTGGAGCTGCCAACCGGGCACCGGTATTATAAATCTTTCCCGCCAATTTTAGTTATATGTAGTTTGGAATTCTTCTTCTTGAGCTACACAGCTTATGTTCTTAATTAGTGTTCTTTTAACTGTTTTATGATGTTGTTTGTCTCTTTTCAATTTTGGGTCGTACATAAGTGTTCCTTCCTACATATTTAATTATATATGTATCTTTCTGATTGTTCATGTGCACATAATAATTCAATGGTCAAACAGCAATTTGCAGTTACGGATTCCAACTTCAGTTAAAGCTAAATTAACTAGAAAGAAAAGGAAAATTCGATAATCGAGTTTCTGTTTTGTAATGCAAGATTGATGATCTCATTTCTTTTTAAGAATTTCTTAAGTAAAAAAAGGAAAATAACTCTATTTAGCCAAATTTAGCTAGATGGAAATCAAAGTTGAGATGGATCATATATGTGTTTTGTGCGTAAATTATTGTGAGGGAAACATTAGACTTGGATAAGAATGTGTAACCTTAATTAAGTTTGATTTATTGTCAATTAGTTTTGATTGATTTATATATATGTGATGTAGGTGGCCTTGAATGGGTCTGGTGCTGGACCCTCAGTCCCAACTTCAGCTTTCTTGGGTAGCAGCTTGAAGAAGGTGAACTCAAACAGGTTCACCAACTCCAAGATTTCATCAGGAAACTTCAAGATTGTTGCAGAAATTGATGAGGGGAAACAGACTGACCAGGACAGATGGAAGGGTCTTGCCTATGACATTTCTGATGACCAACAAGATATTACAAGAGGAAAGGGTATGGTTGACCCTCTCTTCCAAGCTCCCATGGACACTGGAACTCACTATGCTGTCTTGAGTTCTTATGAGTACCTCAGTACTGGTCTTCGTCAGTAAGTATTTGCTTACTCTATTGATATAATTCTAGCTGGTAGGATTTTACTTTGAATACAACTCTAATATATTTGAGTTTGTGTCTTTGCCTTTAATTATTACTATTAGGTACAACTTGGACAACAACATGGATGGTTTCTACATTGCTCCTGCTTTCATGGACAAACTTGTTGTTCACATCAGCAAGAACTTCATGAGCCTTCCTAACATTAAGGTATCTTTAGGTGGCTACACGATAGAGTAACTCTGCCGATTCAAAAATTATCAACATTGAAAGGAGAAACCCACTAAAATTAATTGATAGATAGACTCAAATCCAAGACATCTTGCTGCTTGAAGTAGTATTAAGAATAATAAAAATTGAAACAAGAAAAATATTTGATTTTGTCGCAGGTTCCTCTCATTTTGGGTATCTGGGGAGGCAAAGGTCAAGGAAAATCCTTCCAATGTGAGCTTGTCTTTGCGAAGATGGGAATTAAGTGAGTCCACATATCTTCTTACAAACTAAATATATAGCTGAAGCCTGGGATTAATAAAATACAAGAAAAAAAAAAAAAAGCTGTTTTCAACTGTTTCTGCTATACATTTCAGCCCAATCATGATGAGTGCTGGAGAACTGGAAAGTGGAAACGCTGGTGAACCCGCCAAGCTTATCAGGCAAAGGTATCGTGAGGCTGCTGATATAATCAAGAAGGGAAAAATGTGCGCCCTCTTCATCAACGATCTTGATGCAGGAGCTGGTAGAATGGGAGGAACTACCCAATACACCGTCAACAACCAAATGGTTAACGCTACCCTCATGAACATTGCTGATAACCCAACAAATGTGCAACTTCCTGGTATGTACAACAAGGAGGACAACCCTCGCGTCCCTATCATTGTCACTGGTAACGATTTCTCCACATTGTATGCTCCTCTTATCCGTGATGGTCGTATGGAGAAATTCTACTGGGCTCCTACAAGGGAAGATAGAATTGGTGTCTGCTCTGGAATTTTCAGGACTGATGGTGTCGCTAAGGACGACATTGTCAAGCTTGTTGACACCTTCCCTGGCCAATCCATTGGTAAGTAACAATGTCAAATACTTCACTCACATTATACAGAATACTGTGAGCTGATAATGGACGCTATATTTGTGTATATTTTGCAGATTTCTTTGGTGCTCTTAGGGCAAGAGTCTATGACGATGAAGTTAGGAAGTGGGTATCTGGAGTTGGAATTGAAGGCATTGGAAAGAAGCTTGTGAACTCAAAAGAAGGGCCACCTACATTTGAGGCACCAAAGATTACAATTGAAAAGCTTCTTGAGTATGGACAGATGCTTGTGCAAGAACAAGAGAATGTGAAGAGAGTTCAATTAGCTGACAAGTACATGAGTGAGGCTGCTCTTGGTGATGCCAACAAAGATCAAATGGAAAGTGGAACTTTCTATGGTTAGCTCCTTCATCCCCTTTAAAGGCCTTGATGGGAGGTTTGCATCTAGCTTTTTTACAACATTATAGTATTTTTGGATCAACCCTTGAGTTTTATTAACTTTTTATTTTTTTTGTTTTTTATAATTTGCAGGCCAAGCTGCCCAGCAAGTTAATTTACCTGTTCCTGAAGGTTGCACTGATCCAAATGCGAAGAATTTTGACCCAACTGCTAGAAGTGATGATGGAAGCTGCCGTTATCAATTCTAGGCCATTTTAATTAGGATAATATATGTTGTTCTTCGCAAGTGGATAATCATTTGGGATAATCAATTATCTTGTTTTTTTCCTTTCTTTTGAAAGTTGAATGGATTGTTATCCTCTGATTTTGTGTGATAATTTCATTTTCAATCTTAAGAGATTGCTTTCTTCCAATTAATCTCTTCTTCCACCTATTAGTTTTTCATCATTTTATTTTTTTTTTTAATATTGCAATAAATAATATCACAAACTAATTTTCTCATATTGTGTTAAATTTATTTTCTAAACTAGTCGCGATCTCGCGCTTTCGCACGCGGATATTTATATATGTATATCTTAATTTGTAAACTAAAAAAAATTAGATAAACATTTGTTTCAAAACAAAAATTAAAAATAAAAACATCAATACAATTTATCGACTACAAAATATAAAAGTTGAGCAATTAAATTTTTTTAATCCTACCTCAACTTATTTCTTCTAACTAAAAAAAATAACATAGAATAATATATAATCTAAAAGAATTATACACCCTGATTGTTTTTTGAAAAAATAAGAATGAAAAATGAAAAATAGATACATCAAACTATTATAAATAAATCTTAATTTTTAATTGTAAATAAAATATCTATTATATAATAAAATAGAATAAAAAAATCAAAAATTAAGACAGCTGTAGATAATACATGTATCAATAATTTTTCAAATAATATAGTAATTTCTATTAATATATAAATAGAATAAAAAATCAAAAATTAGACAGCTGTAAAATAGAATAAAAAAATCAAAAATTAAGACAGCTGTAGATAATACATGTATCAATAATTTTTCAAATAATATAGTAATTTTTAAAAGAAAAATATTAGATATAATTTTTTAATATATAGATAATAAAATTAAATTTTAAATGATAAGATCAACATTTTAAATATAAGTGATTAGGTATTTGAATTCTTTAAGATATTAAATTCTATTTCTTTTTATTTAAATTAGACTCTTAGAATTTTTTTTTTTCACAAAAATATTTATTTTTTTAATTAATTTTTTTTATATAATTTGAGGTTACCTTAACTAATCTTATCGTGCAGGCTAAAGCTGCTAGCTGCACAACATCCACAAGAACTTGGCGCTAGTTAATATCCACAATACATATATACATGTACTAATAAATATGTAAGCAGGCGCTATTAAGTCCTAATCATGGCCATTTACAGAAATAAAATACATAACCATGAAACATATGTACTGGTTGAGAACTATAAACATGCCAACAATTGGTTTAAATGGCTTAAAGTACTCTCAACCCTCACATTTACAAGCATAAATATTTTTCTCTATATTTTTATCGTTAAAAGATCAAACAATGTCAGCTAAATTACATGATCAATTGGTCTGAAGGGGAATTCTTTGCAGACTTTCCATTTGATTCCTCATCTAATTCGTGACACTACCTTTTGTATCAATAAAGAACTCAAATCTAGTTGTGTGAAATATTTAAAATCACTTACTATTACATACCATTGAATAATACACAGTAATAAAGTCCTAAATCATATGATAGAACAAATTAAAAAGCTCTCAATCCTGACATATATACCTATCAAAACTGAGACTGAAGTTGTTTTTATCAACAAAAGTCTGAAACTTAATTCCTATTCAAAATCTGAAACACATATAAACAAATGAAGAAAGAAATTTACAAAATTTATAGAATAAAAGTCTAAAACTCAATTCTTATTTTAGGGAAAGAAAAAGTATGATGATAAATAAAGAGATAGAAAAGGAGATAAATAAATTCTATTCATTTTAGTTATCAATTGGTTAGAATTTAAATTATTCATTAGTTAGAGATTAAACGTAATTTTTTAAAAAATAATAATTATTTAAATAAATAATCAAAAAGCTATTAAAAACAAGAAAATTTGTAAAAATAAAAAATAAAAGGAAATTTAGTTAACAACAAATTATTTTATTATTGATGCTTCCTTACTTGCATGGCTACCAACTATGCATCTTCTCCTCTTGCTGACATGAATAATTAGATTATCTCTTCAATGCGAGTCTTCATTGGCTAAGAAGCTCTTTTGCTGCCTCCGTCCTTGGCTCAAAGGAAATTATTATTTTTAAAATCCAGATTTTTTATAGTGCACAATACAATATTTATGAATTTTATTATTTTTATAGTGAAAATTCAACGGAAGACGAACTTAAATGATGTTTGACCTAAATCAAATTATAATTATTGTTTTCTAACAGGAAAATGTTTTTAACTTGGAGTCCGTATATAACAAGAATAAAGAATTCCAACTACGATTATAATTAGAAGTTTTCATTTATATGAAAGGCCTCAATTCTACAATCCAAATGTACAATTTGTCTTGCATATGTTGTGGGTCCCTCCGACATGTGGGACCCACATACATTTGAAAAAATAAAATACATGTTTTTTTAGAAGGAATCAAAGTTGGTAGCGAAAGTTATTCAAAGGTTGGCAACCAACCAAATGGAGAGCCGTATGTAACTCACACACGGCTCTCACATTACTTCTCTCATAACCTGCCTATAAATAGAGGCAGATGTGTGTCTAGTTTTAGGAAGGGTTTCCTAAAATCAGGGGAGAGAAAAATAATGAGGAAATTATTATAGGGTGTTTTTGGAAAACACCTTGAGTGCCACTATTTTTGTATTACTCTCTTTATATACCTACTATGTTTTAATAGTGGAAGAATTATTCGGAGTTTTGGAAGCAATTATTCGGAGTTTGTCCTCGTGGACGTAGCCTAAACAGTTGAGGATGAACCGGTAAATTTCTGTGTGTCCCTATTTCTTTTTTCCGCTACGTTAATTTTCTCTTAATTCTTTGTGAGGCCCAATGAGTGGTATCAAGCTGATGTCCAAAATATCAGAGCTGATGCCTAACAAGTGGTATCAGAGCCTGATTTCGGCAGGTCCAGCAGGTCAGATAGTGGTACCGGATCCGTAGATATATTTTGAAAATAAATATACCAAGATGAAGAGAAAATTACAACGAGTCCATTGGTGTTGTCCGCTCGAAAAAACGTTGCAGAATCGACTTAGTGATGAATAGTAAAATAGTAACTCGCAGTTGATGGTGAATAGTTACTATTGGCGTTACTGCTGAGCCCGTCACTGTTAAGCCCAGCACTATTCACGTATAGTACTATTTACGCATACATGTATTATTCACGTATAGTACTATTTATGTGTACAGTTACTATTCATGCATATAGTTACTATTCGAGTTATAGTTACTATTCGAGTAGACTGTTACTATTCATGGTCATTTATTCACGTGTACTACTGTTCACACGTTATACGGTTTATGTTGGTGATGATATCTCTGCACAAGTCAAATGGGCAAGCAAAATAATTAGTCTAAATGGCGGGAATTACCATATATGGAGAAATGGAGAAGATCTCCTTATGGTAATTAAAATGCTTGCCTTTGTGTTTAGTTGAATAAACCAGAAGACGAAGGACTGATGAGAAATGGGGCTTTCGAGCTACGTCAAATCTCGGTTGTTAGATTTGATGATGAAGGTTCTGTAGCACTTTCCAGAAATGGTTCAGTGCAAGCTCACAAAAAGGTTCATTTGTGGTAGGCTAAAACGAAAGATGTACGTGATGCATGGCGAAATCTCCCAAGACACTTTGAGTGTAGAAGAATGACAGTACAGTTGAATTGTGGGCATAAAAGACTACGGGCACATGAGTAAAGAAAACTTTGGCAAGAAAGACGTACTACTGGATTGGATGAGTTCACTAGACAGTGGTCCTAATTGTATGGCGAGAAAGCTAAACAGAGTAGCTTTCAAGATTACCCTCCTTCTAGAATGAAGAAATGTATTAACAATTGATTCCATTTCAATATTTGTGTGGACCAATTGACGATGTCATATGGTGGAAATCGATATTTGTGATATTTATCGATGACATTCTAGGAAGACCTGGGTATACACATGAAGTCTCCTAACGCTGATTGAGAGACATGAGAGACAGACAGGCAAGAAGCTGAAGTGTATCAGGACAAATAATGGTGGAGAATACACTAGGCCATTTGATGCTTTCTGCAAAGAGCATGACATTCGACATCAAACGACACCTCTCAAGACGTCGCAACTGAACGGTTTGGCTGAGATGATGAACAGAACTTTGATGGAGAGAGTCAGATGTTTACTCTCACATGCGAAGTTGTCTAAAAGATTTTGGGATGAAGCTCTTCTTATTGTAGTTCACCTTATAAATCGTTCACCTTGTGTTCCTCTACAGCATGATACTCCAGAAAGAGTATGGTCAAGAAAGGATGTTTCCTATGATCATTTGCGGGAATTTGGCGGGTGTTTGGCTTGCAAAGCCTTTGTGCAATATTCCTAAGGATGAACGTCCTAGCTTGCGTCAAGAACTAGACAGTGTGAATTCATTGGCAATGGCCAAGACAATGTGGCTATAGGTTTTATGACCAATCAAGAAGACCGATTATAAGAAATCGTGACTGCTGTATTTGTTGAAGATCAGACCTATTGGAAGATATTGAAGCAGAGTGCCAAATAGATTCTGATGAAAGAACTCAACAGACATACAGAGAGTCCCTGCCAATATGAATGAAGAACAAATTGGAGATGAAGAAAATGTTTCCACAAGAACAAGTGCCAGATGTTAGAGAAATCCAGAAGTTCCTTAATGAATGAACAAATGAAGATTATGGTGTTCATGTTAAACCCACCAGCACCGGAAGGTTCTCAAATATTTAATGAAGATCTAGTTAAGAGTCTGACAACCATCTACTAGATATCCAGTCATGAAGTATGTACAACGACTGACAGGGGAGAACCTGAAAGCTTTGAAGAAGCTA
This sequence comes from Jatropha curcas, assembly GCF_014843425.1. Next base: position 2,058,933 of record NW_023591078.1, on the reverse strand, counting down.
TGGAAATGAACACAAGAGGAACTGGATTGAAACCATGCAAGATGAAATGAAGTCCTTACATTAGGATGAAACATTTGAGCTGGTGAAGTTGCCCAAAGGCAAGAAAGCTTTAAAGAACAAGTGGGTGTTCAGGATCAAGTAGGAAGAACACAGCTCCCAACCACGATTCAAAGCTAGACTGATTGTGAAAGGATGTGAAAGGATTCAATCAAAGAAAGGGTATTGATTTTGATCTTTTCGCCAGTTGTGAAATGACATCCATTCAGATAGTGCTCGGAATGGCCGCTAGTTTTGATTTGGAAATCGAGCAAATGGATGGAAAGACTACCTTCCTACATGGAGATTCGGAAGAAGAAATATACATGGAGCAATCAGAGGGTTTCGTAGAAAAAGAGGAAAAGAGGATTGTGTTTGCAAACTGAAGAAGAGCCTGTACGGCTTGAAGCAGACACTGAGACAGTGGTACAAGAAGTTTGAGTCTGTTATGGGGGAGCAAGGCTACAGAAAGACTACTTTAGATCACTATGTTTCTATGAAGAAATTCTTGAAGAAATTCCTCTGATGATGACTACATTGTTTTTGCTCTATGGTGGTTGATAGGTGACTGTTGTCAGAATTAATAGCTTGAAATAGCTTGAAGAAACAGCTAAGTAAGTCTTTTGCTATGAAAAGACTTGGGACCAACAAAGCAGATTCTTGGCATGAAGATTACAAGGGATAGAAGAGCCAAGAAACTATGGTTATCACAGAAGAAGTACATTGAGAAAGTACTTCAAAGGTTTAGAATGGAAAACGCTAAAGCGGTTAGTTGTCCTCTTACTAATCACTTTAAATTGAGCTCCAAACAGTGTCCTTCTACGGATCGAGAGAAGGAAGAAAAGGAAAAGATTCCATATGCTTCAGCAGTTAGAAGATTGATGAATGCCATGGTTTGTACACGGCCAGATATTGCTCACTTAGTTGGAGTAGTGAGAGTCGGTTTCTTTCAAATCTGGAAAGGAACATTGGACTGCAGTGAAATGGATTTTCTGATATCGCGATACATTGCAGGGGGAGCCGGTGTCGTGGCAGTCAAGATTACAGAAGTGTTGGTCTGTCAACAACTGAGGCAAAAGAGAAGTCCCTGAGCTGTGTGTCAAATGTGCCAAAATGGAGAATCCACCATGTCGTCGAGATTACAGAAGTGTGTTGCTCTGTCAACAACTGAGGCAAAAGGAGAAGTCTGAGCTGTGTGTCAAAGTGCCAAGAATGGAGAATCCCACCATGTCGTCGAGAGGGGGAGAATTGTTGTGGGGTCCCTCGACATGTGGGACCCACATACATTTAAAAAAATAAAACACATGTTTTTTTTAGAAGGAATCAAAGTTGGCAGCGAAAGTTATTCAAAGGTTGGCAACCAACCATGATATAAATGGAAAGCCGTGTGTAACTCACACACGGCTCTCACATTACCTCTCTCATAACCTGCCTATAAATAGAGGTAGATGCACCTCAACAACACACACAGCAGAAACAAAAAAAAAAAATGTAGAGAGAGAGAGTTATCTAGTTTTAGGAAGGGTTTCCTAAAACTAGGGGAGAGAAAAATAGTGACGAAATTATTTTGGGGTGTTTTTGGGAAACACTTTGAGTGCCACTATTTTGTATTACTCTTTTGTGTGCCTACTATTTTTAATAGTGGAAAAATTATTCGGAGTTTGTCCCGTGGACGTAGCCCTAAACAGTGGAGGGTGAACCACGTAAATTTCTGTGTGTCTCATTTCTATTTTTATGCTGCGTTAATTTTCTCTTAATTCTTTGTGAGGGCCCAATAACTGGTATCAGAGCTGATGCCCAACAACTGGTATCAGAGCTGATTCCTAACAGCATACTGGGAGTAGAACTAAACTTAAATTGGTCAAAAACTCAAAATTTAAATTGAATTTAAATCTCGTTTTGATTTTCATTTTTGAACTAAACAAAATCCAAAATACACATCAAATAGCAAAACCAACCAGACACTCTCTTTCTTTATAGTCGAATCCTCCATTTCTCTACCTTCGACGACCTTGACTACGACTATCAAGTATTCAATGGAATTGAAAATCCAAATTCATTTATGTGGAGCACTCTCATTAGAGCCTGTGTGCGAAGCTCTGATAGTAAAGAAGCAGCTTTCTTGCCGTATAGATGTTGGAGCAAGAAACTGTGTTGCCTGACAAGCATACGTTCACTGTCGTTTAAAGGCTTGTGCTACTTGTTTGCTTTACATGAAGGGAAAACAAGCACATGCCCAGATGTTAAAACTTGGGTTTGAGTTTGATGTTTATGTAAATAATAGTTTGATCCATTTGTATGATTCTTGCTGTTGTTTGGAGTCAGCACAGAATGTGTTTGATAAAATGCCGAAGAGAAGTGTGGTTTCTTGGAATGCTAGTGATTGATGCGCTTGTTCAGTTTTGAGAGTTTAAAACAATGTAGTAAAACATTGGGAAAATAATTATTTTGTCTCTACGTTTGTCATAATCACTAAGTAGTACTCAGTTTTTATATAAATATTTAAAATATCCCCGAAATATGCCATTATCCCATTAAATAGTCCCTCTGTCTATTTTTTTGTATTTTTCTGTTAAAATAGGAAGTAAAAAGACTTAAATACCCTTAAACACCATCACTCCTTCCATTTAGAACTCAACTAAAGAGTTTATATGCAATAAAAGTGAATCTTCATCCCAAGTGAAGCACCATTTAGCAGTTGTATCCTTCTTAGCATGAACTAAACTTTCTGCCATTATAATTTTCTGACTCATAACAAATAGATGAACTAAATTTCTAGATCACCATCATTACAGTCATAACAAATATTCAATTTAAATCTCATTGGTTGTGTAAAGATTAAATACAAATATGTAATTTATTTTGGATAGTGTAGGTTTCTTTATATGAGAACAATTATGTAAATACTTAGTTTGAGAATAACAAGCTATTATGATATCTGTATATGTACTGACAGTTGTAATTAATGAATAGCTTTGAGCATTTGGATTTCTCTTTCTGAAAATATTTTTTCATCGACGTTTCTTGTTCCTCTCGATCGATTGCTTGTTTTCTGGTAAAATTTGTCTTGTTGCTAGAGTTTTAATCTTCAAATTCTTAGATTTCTTCTGGTTTTTTGGTTGTTTTTTGGTAATTTTTGTCTCAGAATCGCAATATTTCTGAGTTTGTCGTCAAAACTTGTCCTTCGTTTCTTAGTTTCTCTCATAGTTGTTGGTTTCATAGTGTATTTTGAAATCAATTTCAAAATATCTCTGTAATCTCATTTTTCCTAAGAATGTCTCTTCATCTTCTTCACCAGAGGACACCAAGTGCAACCATAAAAAGGAAGCCGGTGAATGGTAACAACATCATAGCAATTGCAGGAAATTTTTGATTTTCATCACTATAAATGTTGTCTTATTAACTTTTATTTTGTAATAAATTTGCAAAACTCTAAGAAAACTCGACGACAATTGCCAGAGTCAACTCTTCTTCTTCTTTGAAAAAAAACACAGAATACATCCCTCTATCTCTCTCCCTATTTATCTGCAAAGTCAAATATTTCTTCATTTCTTATACCCTTTACCCACTTAACTGGAAAACCATGGGGAATTTCCATTGCAGGTCTTGCAGCTTCACCTTCTATCTAGTTATTTCTGCTCTTTTTTACGTGGCAAAGAATTATTACTGCAAAACCCAAATGCTTTCTTCAATAAATTTACGTTCCTGCACTTGACCAATCCTCAAAATTTACCATAAAACACCACTCTTTTTTTTCCAACTAGAGCTACAAAATACCAACATAGTTAAGAAAGCCATCAAATCTGGTCAAATTAATGATAACAGGCTTGACATAGAAGCGGTTTTGCCGGCTGTTTCTAATGGGTTGGTGGTTTTCCAAGTATATATGGCAGTTTTGCGGGCTGTCTTATGATATTGGTGGCGCCGCATGTTGTTCTTGAGGCAGAGAGAAGAAGGCAAAAGAGATTGTTCACTTTTTGGTTGTCTTATTTAACTTTATTAAAGGCATATTGGTATTTCAACGTATCTCTCTCCCCCTAAATCCTAATTTCTATCCAATTTTAACAGCAAAAACACAAGAAAAATAGACATAATGATTATTTAACGAGACAGAGGCAAATTATAGAAATATTTTAAATATTTATATAAAAGTTGAAGATTATTTAAATAGTTATGACAAACGTTAAGATACGAAATAATTATTTTTCCTAAAATATTTTACCTAGCTTCTTTATTTTTTCCCCCGTAGAAAATAAATGAGGTTAAAATGGTAAATTTATCGTATTTGCAACATTGGACCGTTTACATGAATTAATTATTATACTATGTAATAGGCAAAAGTGGGCCCTGTTTCATTTTATTGTACAATTCGACTGTCAATTTTATCAGAAAACACCAATTTAAAAAAAAAATTATAAATCCAATATTTAGACACCAAAATAGATAGAAAAAAAAATGCAAATTCAGCATCAAAAATAACATTGTTTTGTTGTTAATCATTGGCTACGTTTTAGAGCTCTAGCTTATTTGAATATTAATTGATTTGAACTCCATTAACTTTAGAAAATAATTACTAATAAAATTTTCAAACTAATATGTTTTATGCTCATTTTAATTATAGTTATTTAAAATAATTAAATAAATTTAATTAATATTTTTATTTATATAATATATTAAAAAAAATAATATATTCACTTTAACAGTAAAAAATATATCTACATTATGCATCATAATATATAAATAATTGAATTTAATATAATTTGATTATCGAATATTAATGTCTACTCTATAACCTAAAGTCCATTTTTCAATATTCTATTCCTTTAAAATACTATTGAATATTATTCTTATACAAGAGAGAGAGAAAAAAAAAGGTAATAATTAACATTTAATACCTATAATAACAAGTTGTGAGTGTGAAAACTCGTATTCTCTAGATCTGTATTTCAGAAATAAATATAAAATTAACAGTATATGCAGGGGTGTCAATGAGTTGAGCCAGCTCGAAAAAAGTTTGAAAAGATTTACTCGAATTGAGCTCGAGCCTGCTCGTTTAACAATCAAGTCGAGTTCGAGTGCAATAATGTTCAGCTCGAAAACTCGTCTCTTATCGAGCTTTTATACATGCATATATATAATATTATTTTAGATTACTCAAGCCGAGATCGAGTTTAAAATTTTTCAAGTTGAACTTGAGCCTGAAATTGAGCTTGAACCGAGTTCGGCTCAAGTCAAAGTCGAGCCGAGCTCGAGACTAAATTTTTAGGCTCGTTGAATTTCGAGCCAAACTAAATTCTATCGAGCCGAGCTTCAAACCTGGTAAGTTCGAGATCGGCTGAGCTCATTTACATCGGTAAGTATATGTAATAACAAATCACTAGTTAAGATCTTTAAACACGTATTTACACTTTTAAGTGAAGCTTGAACAAGTGTAATATGTACTCAAATTAACTAATTTCGACAATAGAAAAAAAAAAGAAAAAAGAAAATAAATCCAAAATTAAAGCCTTGTTTGAATAGGAAATATTAATTAAAATCGCTGGTGGCTGGAAGTTTTAAAATAACACAATTTTAAAAATATAAAATTGATAATGCACTATAGAGTATAAATTAATAAAAGTGACTATTTTGAGTACCAAATATATACAAATGAAGAAAATAAAACATGCATGATATTAAATTTAAATAACCATTCATCTAAAATTTGCATTCATTTAACCAGACTTTTATGAAATTTTAATATTGATATTTTTACATTCTCAAAACGTTATTGTAGTTTTAATATTATTTTGACAAGCATTAATCTTATTTTATCATATAAAACAATTCTTTATAATTTCAAAATTACTCTGGTGAAGATACTCGTGATGCACAACTCATATTTGTAAAGAAAAAAGATTATTGTTGATATTTGATAATTAAATGTTTTACTAATTATATTCATGGCACATATAAAAATATATATTTTTCATTTAGTGATAAGGTGATATGATAATTATCATATTTTACTGCTCCATCTGTTTTTTTACTGTAGAGAAAATATAAAAAGCTTCGAGATTAAGAAAGTAGTTAAACAGAAATCTTTGTCTGTAACACCCTTAATCAGTTTTAAATATATAATTAATGGTGAGGAATTAGTCAAAATCTTTAGGGATTACAAGAGTCTCATCAATTTCAAATTCAGTAGATTTACATTGTTTTCAAAAATAGCGATAGTAAGTAGAAAGTTGTCATCGGACATGACGAACTCAGCATCTTCATATGCTAAGTCCAGAAAGAAAGACATTGAGTTTGTTCACTATAATAATACAAATCTGACACCGTATTATGAAAATTTTTCAAGAAAAATAGTTATATTCATGTCCACATTTGTAAAGTTGAGCATATTTCTATATAACGCATATACACATAGCCCTCGAAAGGATTTTAATTCAATTTGTTCGATAAATTTTAAATTTGTGCTCAGATTAATGAGGTGTAACATCAATATAAATTTTTTTTTTTTATAAGTAGGGTGCAACAATTAAAATGTGTAGTGATATTAGGGTATTGGTCGGTGCAATACTCTTGTTTGTACTGAAATTTGTAAAATTGAACACATTTCTATTGAATTGCTTATAAACGTAGCAATTATTCATATTTTGAAAATATAAGGCCGTTAATTGTCCAACCCACATTTTATTTGCAACTATTCTTGTTAATTGAATCGAAATAAAACAGTAACAAAGCTTATTAAAAGGCATTTTAGACTTTCTTTTTTTGTCATCTTTCTCAAAATTTTCATTTAAAGTAAAATTTTCTATATAAAATAAACACATAAAATGGAAATTTTCTCTAAAGTTAGAGAAACGAGGGAGTACATAACTTTAGTAAGTAGAATAAGTGGTCTATGTGAAATTAATTTTGTGCCATATAATTAATTATATATGTATATAGTAATATTAATAGTAATTAATTAATTATTATAAATAATAAAAATTTCTAATTGCCATGCCATACAATATAAATGTCATTTTTCAAAAAAAAAGTATAAACATAATTTTTAATCATCTAAAAAAAAAAGTAATTACATTATAAAACTATATTATATTAAACTCATATAGTATTAATGTATTATCATTCATACTCTTCAAAAAACATGTATTATCATTCATCTAAACAAATCTTAAACATCTCTGTAATCTTTGCTAAACCTTTTAGCAAAAAAGGTAAATAAAAAAAATGCTTTACAGTTATTAAAAAAAAAAAAAAAAAATTTAAACATCTCTGTAATCTTTGCTAAACTTTTAGCAAAAAAGGGTAAATAAAAATGCATTTACAGTTATTCAAAAAAAAAAAAAAAAAAAAAAAAAAAAAAAAAAAGAAGAAGAAAAAGAAAATTTATGCCATCGATTTGGCATTAAATCACAGGAACTAAAACCCTAAAGACCCTGATGTAAGAACAAATCCTAATAGAATCGATCCCTGCCGTCACTTCATAAATCCAACGGTTCAGATCTGCCTATCGCTCGTGCTTATCACTCGTCTCTTTCCTCACTCCAGACTCTCCTCTCCGTGTCTTTGTTTCTGTTTCGCTCTCTAAAAAACATGGCGGCTTGTATCGTTGATCATCTGCAACACTCTTCACTGTCAATCTGATCTCTGTATATATTACCAAATTTACACTCTTTTAGCACAATATTAGACCCGTAACATACAATCAACAACTTTTTGTTTTTTTGGATTCTTAATATTTTTGTGTTTGATGGGTTCTTCGTTTTGATCAACCGTAATAACTTTTGCGAACCTTAAACACAAACCCAGCTCAATTTTAGCTATTCTCAGCAAAAAATTAGCTCCAAGTTTCAATCTTTACGCTCACATCTAATGATCACAGACACTTATTCGCAGATTTTGCCTGATATATCAATGCGATCAATGCTTAAAAACGAGGATTTGGGCAAACTGATTAGAGAGCAAAGGCTACAACAAGAGGCAGCGAGTGACAGAGAGAAAGAACTTAATATTAACCGAAGTGGGTCTGCCCCACCCACTGTAGAAGGGTCTTTAAACTCGATTGGAGGTTTGTTTGATGCTACTGGCTTAGCTGGTATAAAAAAGAACAGCAAAGGTGGGTTCTTGAGCGAGGAGGAGATAAGGTCTGATCCAGCTTACGTTAATTATTATTACTCTAATGTTAACTTGAATCCAAGATTGCCGCCTCCTTTGTTGTCGAAGGAGGATTGGAGGTTTGCACAGAGATTACACGGTGGTGGAGTTAATTCTGTGGTTGGGGATAGAAGGAAGGGAAGTAGAGGTGGCAACAATGAAGGGAACAGGTCACTTTTCGCGGCGCCGCCAGGGTTTGGAGGAGGGAAGGAGGAGAATGGAAATGGTGGAGGAGTGGAGTGGGGAGGAGATGGGCTGATTGGATTGCCTGGGTTGGGCCTAGGAAGCAGGCAAAAGAGCATTGCAGAAATCATTCAGGTGAAACTTGAATTTTCAGTGTCTTGTGTTGTTTTACCGTGGTTTTGGAGAAACTAGTTCTTGCTCGTGAGATTTTTTAAGCAGCTCCTTTTGAGAACTTGATGATAATGTTGTTTATTTTGCATTGCATTTTGAAGCATAGAGTGCAATTTAATATGATGGTTTTTTCTCTGCATTATGTGAGGTACATGCTGTCTTGGCTTTGATTATAGCATATGAAACAATGATGATCATTTGTCAGCAGCTGTTCGAAATTTTTGGTGATGTTTAGATTCTTTGGCTTCATGATTTTCGTTCTCTCAAATTGTTGCCTAATATGTAAATTTTATGCTTGTTTTCTGGAGTAACCTGTTTAAGCAATCGCTGTGTCTGTCATATAGCTTGTTTACGGTGTTCAGGTTACTGATATATTGCTCTTTAAATTGGTCAGTTCTGATTATTTTTCTGTTACTTTTTTTTTTATTCTATTTCGAGAATTAATTCCCATACCATAGATCTTGATTCGATACTGTGGATAATTTTTCTACTTTTCTATTTATGAAAGATTATTAAATTGTGCCATGTTGGGCTGGTTAGTCTTGCATTATTTATTGCCAATTGTTATTGTTTTTACTGACACTACACTTATGCGTATTTTAGTGTTGAGCAAGCTTACATGGGAGTGGATGGAAGTCTGTTTGCTTGATTTTCGGTTTCCTTTTTTGTAAAATTTAGTGCAGTTGAGTTTGATAGTAATTTGAAAGCCAGTACCTGTTGTTTTGTTCTTCTTGCTATTTAAGTGTTCTTCTTAGTTGCTTTCTCTCTCACAGTTCTAGGCATACCTGGATCTTGTTGAGACACCATCAATGTTTTTTTTTTTTTTTTTTTTTTTTTTTTTTTTTTTTTTTTTAATTTTTTTTATCTTTTTTTTTTTTTTTTTTTTTTTTATTTTTTTATCTTGCATTTTCTTCTTTCTTTATGTATACATTAAGTTTGTGACTTTGGACAAACAAATACATAAACTTATATTTACAAGTTTTTGTTGTTTCTTTTAGGTCTGACACTGCAATTGCTCGCCGTAAAATCGGATTTTTGACAATTCTTCTTTCAATTGCAGCTTGTCATTTATTGAATTTGAAGTTATTGATTACCCGTTCTTTAGACATTTCTTGAGTATCCTCGTCTTTCACTTTCTCCTGGCTTGTTTCCTTGCTTAATGATTTGGTTTTACAATGCAGGATGATATGGGCCATGCAAATCGCATCTCAAGGCATCCTTCTCGTCCAGCTAGTCGCAATGCTTTTGATGATAATATAGAAGCTACTGACACCCAGTTTTCTGACCTTCATGATTTAGCATCTGCTGATGCTTTGCGCTCTGTTGCGAATAAACAGGGTGTTCCTGTGGTCCCAAATGTTGGTGCAACAGGTTCTCATACCTATGCTTCTGCTTTAGGTGCTTCCTTGTCACGAAGCACTACACCTGACCTTCAACATGTAGCAAGAGCTCCTAGTCCTCGAATTCCACCTATTGGGGGTGGCAGATCCAATTCTGTAGACAAAAGAGAATCGAGCGGTTCAAACTCATTCAAAGGTGTCTCATCAAGCTTGAATGACTCTGCTGAGCTAGTAGCTGCTCTGTCTGGATTGAATCTGTCAACAGTTGATGAAGAGAGTCACTCAATATCGCGAAGCCAACATAACATTGATGATCACCATAATCTCTTCAATTTGCAAGGTGACCACAACCTGAATCACGTCAAGCAACAGCCATTTTTGAATAAGTCTACTTCATCTATTAATTCCTATCTTAATGGGCCCTCAACACCAACTCTTAATGGCAGAGGAGGCTCCCCTTCTGACCACCATAATGTTGATAACGTGAATTCTGCATTTGCAAACTTTGGCTTGAGTGGGTATCCTATGAACCCTTCATCTCCATCCATGATGGGAAGCCAGCTTGGGAGTGGTGGTTTACCACCGTTATTTGAAAATGTTGCTGCTGCATCTGCACTGGGAGGAACTGGGTTGGATTCTAGATCATTGAATGCATTGGGACCAAATTTAATGGCTGCTGCTCCAGAATTACAGAATCTCAGCAGAGTTGGAAATCACGCTTCAGGTAATGCTCTTCAGGTGCCCCTTATGGATCCCTTGTATCTTCAGTACCTGAGATCAAATGAATATGCTGCTGCGCAGCTTGCAACTCTCAATGACCCTTCTATGGATAGGGAGTATCTTGGTAATTCATACATGGATTTACTTCAAAAAGCTTACTTAGGAGCATTGGTTTCTCCTCAAAAATCACAGTATGGTGTTTCCTACCTTGGCAAATCTGGTAGCTTAAATCATAATTACTACGGTAGCCCAACATTTGGTCTTGGCATGTCCTATCCTGGGAGCCCAATAGGGGCTCCCCTTCTTGCGAGTTCTCCTATTGGATCGGGCAGTCCTGTCAGGCACAATGACCGAAACATACGTTTTACTGCTGGGATAAGTAATCTGTCTGGAGGTGTCATGGGATCTTGGCACTCAGAATCTGTTGGTAATCTGGATGAAAGTTTTCCTTCCTCTTTGCTTGATGAGTTCAAAAGCAATAAAACTAAATGTTTTGAACTGTTGGAAATAGCGGGTCATGTTGTTGAGTTCAGGTATATATCTCCTGGTCAAACTTTTGTGTTTTTACTTTGGCCCTCGAGAAATTTAATTTTGTTCTTGTACAATACCTTTGGATGAACAGTGCTGATCAGTATGGGAGTCGATTCATACAGCAGAAACTTGAAACTGCTACAACAGAAGAGAAAAACATGGTTTTCAATGAAATTATGCCCCAAGCCCTTTCCTTAATGACAGATGTTTTTGGTAATTATGTGATTCAAAAGGTATTTCTCATTACAAAACTTAATTTGCCTATGACTATGATTGTCATTGCTGCGCCTTTAATAATAATATGTTTTTGTATGCGTGATGAATGACTTAGGCATGGCATAACTGTTTTTTGTCTTCAGTTTTTTGAGCATGGATCTGCATCCCAAATAAGAGAACTTGCTGACCAGCTAACTGGGCATGTTTTGACTCTTAGCCTTCAAATGTATGGTTGTCGAGTGATACAAAAGGTTTGTATATTCAGACCCTCCTTGTGATACTTGCTTTATGATGATCTTTTCTTTTTTTTTTTTTTTTTTTTTTTTGTATATTCAGACCCTCTTGTGATACTTGCTTTATGATGATCTTTTCTTTTTTTTTTTTTTTTTTTTTTAACCCCCCCGTGTTGCAATTCTGATGTTTGCTTTCTTTTTTTTTTTTTTTTTTTTTTTTAACCCCCCGTGTTGCAATTCTGATGTTTGCTTCTGTATTCTTTCTATTAGCTTAAGATAGAGTTGCTACAGAGTGATCTTGCCTTGTACCATTGGGGAGTAAACAGTTTGTTCTTTTTTTACCCGGCTGAGGTGAAAGAATCCACTGAAAGCTGGACTGCCCTTCTTTTCAGTGGTACTTTAACTGACTGAGGTAGCGGAGTCATCTAAAAGCTGGTCCCCAACCCCAAGAATTGTGATTGAGGCATCACTTGTAAAAGATTCTTAAAGAGTCTGCAGGATTCAGGAACCCATTGCCACCTACCCTGGACAGCTTCTTAATAATTGATTTTGCTTAAATTGCCTAGACAAGTTAAAATCATGCCTTTTTTCATATTGCATCCCTTCAGTTTTGGATATTTTCGTTCACCGTATTTGACATATGGTCTTTTGTTTACTTGAAATTCTTTAATTTCTGGAAAACTATGTGATGCTAAGTAACACTTCCTCATGGATTGGATTTTGGTTCTGAAGCATCATTATGTATTTTAGCTCGTTAGTAAGGATATGTTAAGTTTGCTCTTTCCTTTCAGTGAAAATGTCCTTAAAATTTTGATCTTCATAATAATAGAGTGATGTTTTGTTTCACATTAAAATCTTAGATTTCACTTTTTGATAATAATAGAATGATATGTTTGGATTTCACTCTTTGATCTTGATAACCAGGCGATAGAAGTGGTTGAACTGGACCAGCAAACAAAAATGGTGACAGAGCTTGATGGTCATATTATGCGTTGTGTACGTGATCAGAATGGGAATCATGTCATCCAGAAGTGTATTGAATGCGTACCTGAAGATGCTATACAGTTCATTGTTTCAACTTTTTATGATCAAGTTGTGACACTGTCCACTCATCCCTATGGTTGTCGGGTCATACAGGTTTATATACTCTATTTCTATACATATGTGTATATGTATCTATATATAGATTTTGAGTATGTGTTGTGTATATGCACATGTATTTTGCATGTCTATGTATCGTTGTTTGTCTATTTATAAATATATGTCCATCAGTTATGATTCTAATTTGGGTCAAATTGTATATGACAGAGAGTCCTTGAGCATTGCCATGATGCTAAAACCCAGCGTATAATGATGGATGAGATTTTGCAGTCTGTTATCATGTTGGCACAAGACCAGTATGGAAACTATGTTGTACAGGTTTGTTGTACTTATATGAATGATGCTTTTGAGATACATCTATATTATTTCTAGGAAGTATAAGTAAAACCAATCATGTCTTAAGGGGAGTATTTAAGCAGTTTAGCATTTGAGACTGAAATGTGAGAGATTGAGCCCCATCAGTGTTTGTAGGTTGAACTATCACTGCTTTATAGAATTTTTTGCTTGGTGAGATATTTATTCATTCTATCATTTCATTCTTTGATAGGAAAGTTCATTAATCGACCTATGCTTTTGTGGTTGACGTTGGAAAACTTCTTGTGTCCTTCCATGACACTGCATTATTTTGATCTCTCTAACCTCACGGAACCAAGTCGATTCAGTTGATAAAAAAAAACAGATATTCCTTATTAAATGGAAAGCACCTTGGTAGATCTATTAAATGAGCATAAAGAACAAACAACAGCATAGCAGTGAAGGATAGAACTTAAATGTTTCTCATTTTAGTCCTCAACCATTTTTCCCATAGATGAGTTGGTGAGAAAATTGATTATGCTACTTATTTTGCGAATGTGCTACTGAAATATACAATATGTAAATGAAATGAGCTAACCATTCTATCACTTTTTTAACAAGATATCTAATTAATTTACACCACTATAACTTATAATTGTGATGGACTGAAAACGCGAGCGCATAACAGTTTATTTTCAAAAAGACAAGGTAAAGTATTTTTTTTTTGGCAAAATATAGGGGTATGATTATAATTTTCCCTATCATTTATTTCTGGGGCTGGTGTGTACTTCCAGTTCCCGCCACTGACCTACATATTCATTTATTTGGTAAATTACTGACCATGATGTCACATGTAAAAGTTAACGCGAAATATTGTATCACCGTTCAAGTGCCTGAAATATTTGTCAGTATTTTCTTTTGACATCCATGTGATACTCCGATTCGGGATTTAGACTTGAGGTATTTCTTTCCACCTGTATGCAAATTAAAATAATAATAACTACCATCTTTCTCCCCTTCATTTACCCCTGGAGACTTACATCCTATGTCCTTATTTGTTTACCTGTTTTCAACTACGCTGTTCTGATTGATTGCTCCAACGTTACAGCATGTGCTGGAGCATGGGAAACCGCATGAACGTTCAGCAATAATAAAGAAATTAACAGGGCAAATAGTTCAAATGAGTCAGCAGAAGTTTGCCTCTAATGTTATAGAAAAGTGTTTAACATTCGGTACTCCTGTAGAGCGCCAGGCCCTGGTGGATGAGATGCTTGGTACCACTGATGAAAATGAGCCTCTTCAGGTACCCATTAACTTCCTATAACTAATAGACTTAGAATGCTTAAAAGGCTTTTTTGCTTGTAGTCTTTCTCGATTATCTTTGATTTGTTTTCACATGATGGTAGAATCTTAAAAATGCATTGCTGATATGGGAGGGGCCTTTTGTAACATTTTCTCTGCTGTCTCTATGTTCCTTTCAATTGGTATTGGCATTAGTCTAATTTTGCAAATACCAATCATGTATCAAATAAATACGCTAATCTGACACTACTAAGGGAAGGAGGTTGAGTACACTGCATGTAGAAGCAATGGAGTGGAATGTTGTGTTTTTCTTCAAAATAAAGAGTCATTTCTGTGTGCTATTGGAATATTTATGCATTTGCCATTTTAGTCATGGACCTACGATGATGAGGTTGACCTCTCCTCTATCTAGTCCATTTGATGAATCCACTCTTGTGAATGACAAAATTCTCGTTCCTAAAATCCAGTTATTTCAAGTGGTGCTTTCATTTTTGCTAAATATTTTGTTTGGCTCATTTAAGGTGTTCAATGCACCTTATTTGCTAATCTCTCTTGAGGTGATGGCTTCCGAATTTAATTTTGTCTTAAACTAGTATTCATTTTGATTTTTGCTTCTTGTTCTTGCAGGCTATGATGAAAGATCAGTTTGCTAATTATGTTGTACAGAAAGTGCTGGAAACTTGTGATGACCAGCAACTTGAAATTTAATTTTGTCTTAAACTAGTATTCATTTTGATTTTTGCTTCTTGTTCTTGCAGGCTATGATGAAAGATCAGTTTGCTAATTATGTTGTACAGAAAGTGCTGGAAACTTGTGATGACCAGCAACTTGAACTAGTCCTTAATCGAATAAAGGTTCACTTAAATGCTCTGAAGAAGTATACTTATGGGAAGCACATAGTTGCGCGTGTAGAGAAACTTGTTGCAGCAGGAGGTAACTCGTCAACTCATTTTGTCCTGCTTTATAATAATTTGATCTGATTTCAACATATTTGAATGAAAATTAGCTAGGAACTTCCGGTGCATTATCTTTTCGTTGCCAATTACCATGTTCTTTTAGTCCAGTCATTGTTTGACAATTGATTAATGATTTAACTGGGCCAGATGAGTATTATTTAGTGTTCAGTGAGTCGAGAGAACTTACATTAGAAAATATTTATGACGCAGTTGAGCATCATAAAGAAAGAGGAGCTAGAAAATTTTGACTTGTAAAATACTTATTCCTTATGCATGCCTGAAACTATTTTATCATCATTCATCAACTAAGTAAAATTAGGAAGCATAATTTCAGTGTTTTTCTTTTTCTGTTTTTTGTTATCTAAAGCACAAACAATCATGTATATAGCCTTATTAGTTGAAGATTTTTCAGTTCTTCCGCCATGTTTTTCCTTTCCTAATGCTAGTGCTTCTTAACTCTTGATGGGGCATAAGTTGCATATTCACTTCCTAACAAGTGCTTATATCTTTTGCAGAGAGGAGGATTAGCATCCTTACCCTGCACCCTGCTACGGCTTAGATGTCATAGGAGAAGTTGTACAGCTAACTGAGGATAGTACGAGTGCCTCTTCCTTCTCTTCTTTCTTTTGATATCTAGCAATGGCTCCATCTATTTATTTGGATAGATAGGAGCTTAATGAAAATAAAAATTGTCAGTTGTACTTAAAACTGTACATTGTTAGTTTGAGGATATACCTTAGATTCAGGCTAGCTGAGGGTCAGACGGCGAACATACTGATGCTCTTGCAGTTGCAGAGGAGATAAAATTTACTGTACAAGTTTTAAGGGTGTAAAAAAAGGAAGGAGGTAGTGGATTTGTGATCGCGACTGTACAAAATATTTACCTGGCAGAGATGGCCTTTGTGTTTAGGAGAGTCTGGAATTTTTGTCATGTTTGAGATTGTTTATTTCTCTTTTTTAAAGAACTCTTTACCCCCATTTTCATGGTTTTCATGGTTGAGAATGTATCATATGCAGATTGTTTTTCCTTACGAAACCATCTACTTGTTTGTGTTGTGACTGCAATTGCTTTTAGCATGTTGCATCTTTTAGACGTTTCAGTTGAATATTCTACATAATTTATTTTAATTTATTGCAGATTATCTGGACTACTTCCTAATATTTAACATTAAGCAAGATTTACAGTGTTAAATTCTCAACACTAACAATAACAATTTTAAAAGTTTTTGGCTCTTATATACAAAATATTGAGTTACTACAATTTAATTTTTATATTTTTCAATTACTCAATAAGTATTTAATTGATCTAATTTACAAGTTGAAACATTGAATAGAATGATTTTATAAATTGAAGTGTTTAATGTGCAATTATATAATTTGAAGTGGTTCTATAAATGGGATTTGTTTTCTATTTAGAAAATTACTGAAAATTTAAAAGGTTCTGAGGGAGGCTTTTCAGGCAAAAGAGTTAACGAAGAAGAATGCAGGGAATTTTTTTTATGAGGCAGAAGCACCGTAGCAGTTTGAAAAAAATCCTAAATGTGTACTATAGCTTTAATCTATTGCAATGTGCATTTCCTTTCCCCAGTGTTAATATAAAATTACGAAATTCTGACTGTGGACATAGACAAATTATTGAACCACCTAAACTTCTTGTGTTTTATTGTTTGAATTTTTTTTTTTTTTTTTTTTTTTTTTTTATAAAATTACGAAATTCTGACTGTGGACATGACGAAATTATTGAATACCACCTACAACTTCTTGGTGTTTTTAATTGTTTTGAATTTTTTTTTTTTTTTTTTTTTTTTTTGTCTTTACTAACTTTTTCTCATTCAATTAAGAGTTTCAATGGGTAAAATAAATATTGCGAGTTACATAAAATGGTGCAATTTCTCTCTTAACTCATTAAAAGTAGTTGAAAAAACTTTTTTTTTTTTTTTTTTTTTTTTTTGTCTTACTAACTTTTTCTCATTCATTAGAGTTTCAATGGGTCAAAATAATATTGCGAGTTACATAATAATGGTCAATTCTCTCTTTTAACTCATTAAAGTAGTGAAAAAACTTGTGGTGAAGATACTTCATGACTTGAATTTGTATTCAAATGTGAAATCTAGTATACACTTACTACTAGACCAAGTGTCTTAAGTTGCTTATAAATTTTTTTTTTCTTGTTATAGTTTCCATTAATCACATTAAAAAAAAAAAAAAAAAAAACTTGTAATGCAAAAGAAGGGGAAAAAAAAAACGCAGAAAAGAAATTATTGAACTATTTCACTATAATTTATAAAATCACCTTTGATTTGATTAAGAAGTTTCTGAAAAACGGAAATTTAAGGGTACATGTCATTGTCAATGTATTATCTCTAACATAATAGTAGTAGTAAACTAGCAATAAATAATAATAAGTAATCTTTGTTTAGGACTTAGGAGTTGGGAGTAGTTGTTGACTCTATGTAAGATAATGTTTCTCCCATAAATAAAACAACCTTGAAAGGGAGAGACCATCTATTCTTATCCGGTGAATCAATGAGGAAAAGGAATTCTCTTCATTCTTTTAATTTTGGCATTTTTTTTTTTTTACCAACTTTATTATTATTATCAATCAAGCGTGTGAAAGGGTAGAGATGAATTGATACTTAAATTTGGTACTACCAATGCTAAAAAGTTAGTATAAATCAGTTAGCTAACAAGTTTTCCACCCTCATATACCCTTTATTAATATAGATAGGTGTGTAAATGAGTCGAGCTAGCTCGCAAACTGTTCAAGCTCGGTTTGAGAAAAGTTTGAAAAGGTTTGGCTTAAATTGAGCTTGAGCTCTTAATAATATTCAGGTTGAAACTTTGCTGAGCCTTATCGAGCTCTATTGAACTTATATATATATATATAATTGAACTTATTTGAACATCAAACTTCGAGCTGAGCTTAAACTTAATATTTTTTGAGTTGAACTCAAGTCTTGAGTTGAGTTTGAGCCTAGAATTTTTAGGCTCGTTGAGTTTCGAGCTAAATTAAATTCTATTGAGCCGAGCTTCGAGTTTAACAAGTTCGAGCTCCAGTCAACTTATTTACACTCCTAGATGTAGGAAAACTAACTAACTAACGAATTTTTAGACATTTAAAAAAAAAAAAAAAAAGAGATATAAGAAAATAAAACATTAAAAAATAATAAAAAAAGAAAAAATATATGGATTAAATGAATGTTTATATTTAACATGATTTATTAAACAAAATTATTTTTTTGGATTTTCTTTCAAAATAATCCAATATTATGTATTTAATTGAAATAATATCCGTATGAACAAATTAATTAATAAAAAACAAAATTTAAAAACTACAATAGTAAGATTGATATGAAAAAAAATTTTCATAAACCAATTATTTAATTGTAATTTTTACATATAAAAAGAGAATATTAAGATTTGAATTTAAGATCATTCTTCACATATCCATCATTCCAATCTCCTAAAATTTTTTTCAAACTAGTGTACTATAAATAAAACATGATATTATTGCATTTGACTTGTTGAACCATTTTATATTTGAACCTCTCTCTATGTCAACTAATTTATACTGTTTAGCCACACCCTTTTAAGACCATCCCACTCTTAAGACTTTTGTCTTTAGACAAAACAAACTTCTCCTCTTTTCAGTCTAAATTAAGAGCCAAAAAAGAAAATTCAAGAAAGTGCACATAAAAATTTATTGTTGTACTAATTTTTGTTATTTTAGTTATGAATATTGGAGAATCTATACATTATATATATAAAAAACTATTTTTAAATATTATTTGAGTTAAATAGGTTAGTTATGATATTAGGGGTAACATTCATCTTTTTTTTTTTTTTTTAAGCAAAACTTTACTTATAGTGCCTTTTTTCTCGTAGAAACAACTTGGATTTATTTAGATCGCCCACCGTGGGGCTCGAACCCACGACCACAAGGTTAAGAGCCTTGCGCTCTACCAACTGAGCTAGACGGGCTTGTTGTTGTTAATTTATTTTTAATTTAATAAATCACGTAAAACTAAGACACTGTGTTTTAGTTTTCTGGAAACCTCTTATTACTCGTGTTGACAAAAAAATGAAGTAGACCACACTTAATTAGTTACTAATTTCAACAAGTTGAATTTGCTCGGTTTATCTATACACATGCTATGCTTATTTATAATAAGACAAGTCTGCCCATGTGAGGAACAATAATATAATTACATTCTGAATTATATTCGTTGAGAATGAAATGTTAGGATATTGGTTTGGTTTAATATTTTATTAAGGGCAAATATGTTAATAGTACAGTTAGCTCCATCTTCTAAATTAATAAAAAAAATTTATGATATATTTTTTTAATCAGCAAATATAATTTTATTTTATTTATATATACTGTCTAAGGAAAAAATTATGATATATACTCCTCAAACATTTATAGAAATGCCTTTATAAAAAGTAAGAAAATCGACTAAATCATATTTAATTAATAAGTTAATTATAAAATTAAGGATTCTTTTTATCTACAATACAAGATTTAGCTGTGATTGCACATAATAAATTGCCTTAAATATAAAATCCCATACCTATTTTCATAAATTGGAAAATGGAAAAAAAAATTGGAAATTCACAAATTGCTTTAAAAAATTCACAATGTTTGGTTTTTTTTTCTTGAGTTTAATATTCTTTTCACGACAAAGAATATGTATTTAACTACACATTCTTATATCAGTTATGGATAAACATATGACTGACATAATTAATTTAAATAAATAATTAATCAACACCAAACAAATGACTAGGTTTTATTATTATTTTATTTCATATATATCACCAACCTTTTATTTATAAGGCCACTTGTGCTTTGAAATATAAAAACCCAGAAACGAATCAATCTTCAAGCTTTGGACATTGTCGTTTTGAGCATCAATTGCAGTTTCAGAGAAATTTTTGGTGCAAAACCCACTGCCATAGAACACAGTTTTATCAAATACTTAATTTTTGAAATTGGAGTAATGACCATGTTTAGTGCTTGACAAAATTTTGACTTGATTTTCTTTTCCCTTTCCAATTGGCTATTTTTCTTTATGCTAAGTCTATATAATCATAATATAAATCATTTTAATGTGATTATTTTATTCTAAAATATAAGACGTTTAAAGTATTTTTAATAATCAAATTATTCATATTTTGTTAATTCATTCTCAGAAAAATAAAAAATAAAAATGTATGACAAGAATTGAAGCGGTGATGAACTCCTTATCGCAAAGATACTAGATTGTTACTTTCTCCGTCTTAAAATTTAAGTCGTTTTAGAGTAATTATTTTGTCCAAAAAATATAAGACGTTTTAAGAATTTTAAAGAGTAATAAATTATCTTTTTTCAATTTTATCTTTATTTATACTAGATAAAATAACTATTTTCACAATTTTCCTTTAATTTTGAGATAAATGGGTTACCCTTATTTTATTATAATTTAGAAAAATTAATTATTTTTTTAATTTCTATATAAAAATTTGAGATGGAAGGAATAATATCTTTTTTAATTAAGAGTTTGACATAATTATCTCATTAAACAAGAGTAATGTTTTCTATTACAAAATCTCTTTTATTTATGTTACTATATCAAGTTTCTAACTAATAATTTAATACTTTCTACCAAAAATAATTAAGGATGTTTTTGGAAGCTTCCATGAAAACAAATTGGGGGTGGTTAAGTGAGGTGGAGACAATCTAATTCCAAACCACCCTTGTCTAAAGCATTAAATGTCTTTTAATCACTTTTAGAATTTGGCTCATTGCTTACGCATATCTCCCTCATGCAAGTAAACCCTAATTACTATAAAGTACAAATCAACATGATTTAAGCTCAAAACCAAACAATCTAATGTAAAATTTTTAAATTTTCAACCATGATTTAGAAATAGAATTCCGACTTTAACCCCTCAATTAAATTATACTCGTTGATATCTCTACTATAATTAATTAATCCGAGAAGAGCTAATATTGAAATTTAAAATTTCAGTCAAAACTTAATTTTAGACTTTAAATTAGTAATAATTTGTGATTTAATCGTTATTTGTATTTAAATTTTTTTTTTTCCACTCCAAGATATGTTAGGAAAAATATCACTTCAATTTTTGATAAATACAACAAAGAATTTGAAATTCATCACATTGTATTGTCTTTTGATGTGCACCGACTTTTTAAGAGCTCATTGGAAAACACAAAAAAACATTTCCTGTGAGCTGCCTTTGCATAGAGAGACCAATTTTCCAACACAAAATGAGGGGTTTTTGAAGAAAAAGAAATGGTGGAGGTGGTGGTGTTTTGAAGGGTGGAGCCCCCAACAGATAGAGCATAATCTAGACAGCCCCAAAACTCTCTTTTGTACTCTGAAAGGTCTTGTCTTAATGAGTGGTTGTCATCAAGACAGTATGAAAACAATCGATTAAAAAGATTCACTATGTGTATTTTTCTAATTGGACACAAAATTGAATGTGTTGGGAACTACCACAAATTTATTCTGTGCAATATGTGTTGCAAAAACTCAAATTTATGATGTTCATAGAGAAATTTAGAGTGAAGACACCTCATCCTAGTGTTTTTTAATGTAATGTCAAAGTTTATAAAGAAGGATTATGTCTTTATCAAAGTACTATTATATTATATTATTGTTAGGTTTGCTTAGGTTAAAATTATGAAATAATATCTACCTTAATATGAATTAGCATTGATGTCTTGTTGATAATGATACTTCCTATCTATAAATTTGATTAAACAAAATTTAAAATATGAATATATAATTACTGAGAACAACCAAAATAGGGTCTTTCTAAACGGTACAACTATATCTGATATAAATTCAACTCAATAAAAAAAATTATCAATTTAAATCTCCGCAATTTCATTATTTTTCATTTTCGTTAAATTATTTTCTTACAACTGATGAGGTGAGTATTATCCTTTTAAAATTTGCGTGGGATCCAAGTTGGCCAAAAATATTTTTCTATAATTATAAACAACTAAAGGAGAAGATGGTTTTTACTGTTCACATCTCCGTCCCTCCGGCCTGAAGAAATTATGTAGAAGTGATTTGCGTTTAATGCGAAAGTGTGTTGTGGATGAGTTGGTTAACTAAAATGAAATGGAGTCAACTAGACTAGACTTGTGCTAGGTAGTGATTAAGTTAACAAGGAAATGAGAAAATAGTAGACTTTGGTTGTGAAATTAACTCCAAGGACAATATTTAATATATGAGCTTAGCCAACTCAGACCGGCCAAGAATATATAGCAAATATAGCATTTACCTTCCATGTTTTCAAACTAGTGGGTGAAGCCAAAATGGACTCTAGTGCTCTGCTGCGTACAGTCACTGTCTGTGAAACCCCATGTGAGCAATATATCAGATCTCCCCTCCACCATCCAAGAAGCACCCACTAATCTTTTTCTCTTTTACTTCTTTTTCAAAGCCAACTTAAACACGTACAAAAATAAAATGTTACCATAGAACATCCTCTGTTCCAGAACTCTCTAATTCTGTCTATAATGTTCAAGAAACTCAAAGTTTTCTTGTTTTTTCTTCTTTTTCTTTTAAACCCAGTTTTTTCTCAGCTAAATGAGCTCTTCTTTAATGGCTTCAGTGATGCCAAGAACAACATGAGCTTATATGATGGAGCAGAAATTGAAGACAATGGCATACTTCATTTAACAAACAATACTCAACGCTTAAAAGGCCATGCCTTTTACTCCAATCAAATCCAGTTCAAGAATTCAAGTAATGGCAAAGCTTTCTCCTTTTCCACCGCCTTTGCTTTTGCTATAGTTCCTGGATACCCACGGCTTGGTGGCCATGGCTTTGCTTTCACTATCTCTCCTTCGAAGGACTTGTCAGGTAGTCTTCCAAGTCAGTACCTTGGCTTACTCAATGCAAGTGATATGGGTAATTTCTCCAATCACATTTTTGCAGTTGAATTTGATACGGTTAGGGATTTTGAATTTGGTGATATAAATGATAACCATGTGGGTATTGATATAAATAGCTTGGAATCAAATAAATCTGCTCCTGCTGCGTATTTTCTCGATAATTCTACAAAGATTAATTTAAATCTACAGATGGGAACGGTTATTCAATCTTGGGTTGATTATGATTCTTCCAAGAATCTTGTAGAGGTTAGGCTTTCACCTTTTTCAATAAAACCCAGATCTCCCATCTTGTCTTTTGAAGTAGATCTCTCCCCTTATCTCAAAGAGTATATGTTTGTTGGATTCTCTTCATCAACTGGTCTGCTAGCAAGCACACACTATATTCTTGGATGGAGTTTTACTATAAATGGAATTGCTCAGTCTTTATCTTTAGCTTCTCTTCCTTCTCTTCCTGGGCCTAAAAAGGATCATACAGTCCTGATTGTTGCTGTCACAGCTTCTGCTGTTGTGTTTATAATCTTAGTTATTGGTATATCTATTTACCTAATTAGGAAACTCAAGAACGCAGATTTTATAGAAGAATGGGAGTTTGATGTTGGTCCTCATAGATTTACTTATCAGGAACTCAAAAAAGCAACCAGGGGTTTTAGAGACAGAGAGCTTTTGGGGTTTGGTGGATTTGGGAAAGTTTATAAAGGAACTTTACCAAATTCTAATACTGAAGTTGCGGTTAAGAGAATTTCTCATGAATCTAAGCAAGGTGTGAAAGAATTTGTATCTGAGATTGCTAGTATTGGCCGTCTTAGACACAGAAACTTAGTCCAATTGATTGGTTGGTGTCGCCGACGAGGTGATTTGCTACTTGTCTATGATTTTATGCCTAATGGAAGCTTAGACAAGTACTTGTTTGATGAACCTAAAAGAATTCTCAATTGGAAACAAAGATTCAATATCATCAAAGGTGTTGCTTCTGGCCTTCTGTATTTGCATGAAGGATGGGAACAGACTGTGATTCATAGAGACATAAAAGCAGGCAATGTTTTGTTAGATGCTGAACTAAATGGAAGACTTAGTGATTTTGGACTTGCAAAATTATACGATCGGGGTAGTAATCCTAGCACCACAAGAGTGGTAGGCACATTGGGTTATTTAGCACCTGAACTAACAAGAACAGGCAAGCCTACTACTAGTTCAGATGTTTTTGCCTTTGGTGCACTATTGCTTGAAGCAGTTTGTGGAAGGAGGCCTATTGAGCCTAAAGCATTGCCAGAGGAGCTTATTTTGGTGGATTGGGTATGGGATAAGTGGAGAAGTGGTGCAATTCTTGATGTAGTTGATTCAAGATTAAATGGCGAGTTTGATGATCTCGAGGCTATTGTTGTGTTGAAATTAGGGTTAATATGTTCTAATAGTTCACCCGAAAAGAGGCCCACGATGAGGCAAGTCGTGAGCTATTTGGAAGGAGAAGCGTCATTGCCCCAGACAGTTGCGGCCCCAGATGAATATGATGGTAAAAAGGGTGATGGTGGTAGTGGTAGCATGGAATTTGAGGATTTTGTGCACTCGTATCCATTGTCATCAAATTTTGAGAAAGGTAGTACATGGTCTTCTGGAGGTGATTTTGGGGATATTGATGTTGAAGCTAGTTCGGCTTCACCTCTTTCACATTCTGGTAGAGAAGGTAGGTAGTTATGGTAAAGAGAGCTAATTACAATTTTTTTTTTTTTTCCAGTATCAAGATTTTTCTGTACACATATGATGACTATATATCTCTTTCTTTTTTCTTAAATGTAAATTAATTGATTGATATTCCATTCTGGGTTGTAAATTTCCACGTAGATATTGCTATTTTTGAATCTGTCACAATATTTCAAGATATGGGTTTGGAATAGAGAAAGGAGTTTCACATTATTAATATGCTTTTTGCTTTGAAAAATTTGTGTGCCAACCACCAGGCTGCAGACTCTGAAAACCAACCAGTAGTTTTGTCTGAGTGTGACTGAACAAGACATATTCCAAATATACGAATTTCATAAACTTACAACTTGTTGATTAATATTTAAATGGATGAACATTTTTTAATAAATGTTAGTTGCAACCTTGCCAACTACCTCGGCTTCTTTATCTATACTATAGCCTCAGCTTGACCATGTATACTATTTTCTGTTCCCATCTATTTTCATCAAATGAAGCAAGGAAAGAAACAAAAAAAATAAGCATCTTAATTACTTTATCCAAGTAACAGGAAGTTTTAGCTTTTAGATTGAGTGGTTTCTTTCTGTAATATGATTTGCATGCTGATACTGCACTGCAGAAAACTGCGTTGTCCTTGGATTTGGCTTCAGTGTATCTATTCGAGTTTACTTTTTCGAGTTTTAGCCATTCTCTTGTATTGCGAAAAATAGAAAAAGAAAAAGAAATCCCTGACATCCCGAGCGATGAAGCAAAATAATCGATCATTACACTAATCACAAGAATTAACCTTTAGATGTTTCTCATTTAAGTTGAGAAATTGGAAGTCAATATCATTTTTCTGATGACACATGGGGGAGTACACTAGGTTTTTGGTGCCAAAGTTCAGGAAAATCTTGAAGAGAATACTAGATTTGGAAAATTTGTCAAATTAGAATGACCTGAAAGGAAAACCATGAGAAGAGAATTATTACCTCACAGTGGGCAATAATATTAGAGTTTTTATTACCCTGCAAAATCCAATTGGACCAATTCACATTTTCCTGAAGAAAATAGTCAAAAGTTGCTCCCACTAGTGAAAAGGTATTGTGAAGCCACCATTTGACCTTAAAATTGCTAAATGGAAGAGCAGCCAAAACATTGAAGGACATGCATAAAGTAATCCTTTAGGGGGATGGTAGTGGGAAAGGGATGCAATTGCCTCATCAAATAAAGTATTAATTGAAAGAAAGTAAAATCGATATCAAACTTTGCTTTAGACCAATCACGCCTCGAACTTTTCTAAGTATGAAGCAAAACAAGAAAAGAAAGAAATCACCAATCCCTCATGAATTAGTGGCTTACGTATTATCACTTGCTACTTTCTCTAAACATTGATGAATTCTCCACTACATAAAGGTCAATGCTCCAAATGGAGAACAAAAAGGAAAAAAAAAGGACCTAAGTACTTTTCATGATGAGCATGTTCTTCCTCCCTGTCAAATGCTATATAATACATTAAAATAACATGTTCTTAAGACAAAAATCATTAATCTCATTGCATATATAGGCTCAATGTTCTCTAGATTCGAAATGCTTAAAATAAATCTATTTGAATATTTATGAGATGAAGTGTACAATAGCATACTTAATATACAGCCTTTTCTATCTATCTATGGTCTACAATGCACTTTTCTCAAACATCAAACCTACCTACCTACTATTTTGACTCCTCATGGCTTCAATAAGATACTGAATCCACTGCAATCATCAAGCAATAGTTGTGGCATTATCAAATCTTTTTCACCATAATCTAGCCTAATCTTCATAGTGATAATCTCTACTGTTAAAGAAACCTAATCCATTTACATCTTATAATTGTCTCTAATGTTAATGTTTAATAAAGTCAGATAATTAAAAACGTCTCGTAGTGAATTATAGTGGGCAAGCAGTAATCCAATTGCATACTTCGAATAAAATGTTTACTTGAAAGTCGTTCTATTTATTGTCTTCAACATTTTCCTCTTTAGTGTCTTTGATTCTCTTAAAAATCTCATAATCATCAAACCCTGCATATAATAACTTTAATTAGCAAGAATGCATCTCTAAGCAGAATTAGCTTGCCAGAAAAATAATGTTTCCTTAGTAGTGTTTTCACATCAGGAAGAATTACAAGTACCTGAACCCAACTCTTCAACTTCATCATGGAGCCTTGTATTAGAAGAAGGTGGATCAAGTGCCATCCAATCCAAGTTTGCATAGTCTTCTGAGCTGGAATCTTTCTCCCTGATCCAGTTCTCCAAAGTACTAATACTGTCAACTGAAATGGGGTCAATAGAATCTTGTTCTTTGTTCTTAACACCAGTCCTGTAAAAGAATTGGTAGCCAGAAAAATTATACCTTGTTTCCCCCAATTTTCTAGCACCATCAATAAGCATATTCAGTAGCATCGATAAAAACTTACATTTGTTTCAATTGCAAATTATACTGAACAAACACAAGGTCACTGAGTCTTTGACGCTCCAAACAATTCCTTGTATCATGTATTTGTTCAACAGGAATCTGATTTTGCTTATACACAATTGAACTACAGGTTTGACTGAGAATTCGAATAGCTAACCGCACCAAATTTGGGCAACTTCCTCCATACGTTGACCACCATTCAGCTACAGCAAGAAAAAAAATCAAATAAATAGTAATCTAAGAGGTAACATATTATTTGCAACAGAATCCATTCTATTAAAACAAAATTTCTGCACCCGACATAGTGGCAAGACATGCAAAGAAGGTGTTTGATCCAATGTACAATGGACACCAGATTGGACTCATTATTACAAAGTCTGCAATCGGATATTCAACATTTTGGGATTTCGTTGAAGGCTTTATGAAGTACTGATCCTGCCTAGCTAAGCGCTAAAAGAAAAGTGTTCTTGTCATACCAAATATAAGAAGTCATGCACAGTATAAAAATCATCTCCGCTGTGTCATGATCAATTATGCAATAGAAAAAAATGGAAGGTTCCTATTCCCTCTAAACATCTTAGCTCCATGCATGTGCAAACAAAAATTTTAGTCACACTCATCAACCTCCCCTCCTAGGAACTTCTAATCCTTACAAATGTAAGCATATGAATTTTTAAGCAAGAAGGCAATTCAATTAACAAAAAGAACCCTCACCAGGAAGCAGTGTGTCTCTAGCTCTTACTGCCATCTTCCTTCCAAAATCTCCAGCTGCACTTTTGTAAGAATGTATCTCTTTGGTAATTTTATCTTGAATGTCAGCATCGGGAACCAGTCTTTCTATGCAATCAATCATCCCGGACAGAATGTCATTGTGGATATCTCCTTCAATGCTATAAAAGAACTTAGGATTAAGGAAGAAACCAGCAGCATGAAGAGGGAGGTTGCTTTGTTTTTCCCACCAACGATCTATAATATTCCAGTAGACCATATAATCCTCCCTCTTTATAAGTTTCTTCTTAATGGCTTCTTTTGCTCGATACATGCCCACATACACATACCCCATAGCAGGCCTCTTATGGCAACTAACTATTATCAAAAGTCTCAAGAAAGGATATGTTAAATGGGCTATCAGATCACAAGACGACCAAAATGATTGATTACTTACCAAATCTAACATCTCTAATCCCCCTGGTTTCTTCGAATATGGACAATCCACCCACTCCTGTGAAAAAACCATTACCTCCAAAGCATGCTTAAGTTCAACCATTCTTTTCAATGTTGCAAAGTTTGCAGCAGAACTGGTGAGTCCTGGTTCGACAATATCATTGCCACGAGTATACCTTCGCATCATATTCAATACCACACTGTGATTGTATACAAATCTTGTAATAGACCTAGCTTGTTCGATTACTGTATTTATCCATTCAAGTTTTGAAAAATCTTCAAGTATCAAATCTACACAATGAGCAGCACAAGGAGCCCAATATAGAGTAGGAAAAGTATTGGATAACCTTTTCCCTGAAACAATATATTGATCTTCCATTCTAGTTATCACCTGCAAAACATGTCTAAATCCAACTTCTTCCACAACTTGTTTAAGCAATTCATAAAGAGCATCAGATGAATTTATAATATCAGATGCATCAACAGATTTCAAGAATACCACTCCTTCAGGACAATAAACCAAAAAGCTCAATAGAGTTCTGCCAATTGATGTGGTCCACTGATCAACCAAAATTGAACAACCAGTCCTTGCCCAAGTTGCCATGTACTTGTCCATGTCTGTCTTCACTTCTTCAACCGAATTCTTCAATATCCAACCACGAAGATCATGATATGAAGGCATCCCGTCCTCAGATCCTCCTGAAGCAATTGCATTAACCATTGGTAGAAAATAAACTGAGTTCACAGCATCTAGAGGTGCCCCAATATCATATAAAAACCTCCCTATAGCCATATGGGCATGTTCTTTCGATCTTTTAGCACCTGATGCCAATCTATTATTCATAGTACCAGCAGCACTTTCATTTGCAACTGAACCTTTACTTCTTCCCCTCTTCTTCCTCTCCCCACCTTTACTAATCGTTCTTTCTTCTTGAACAACTAACAAACTTGAACTAGGCTCTATCACATTCGAAACTCCAATCAAATCCATCCCATTATTAGCTTCAATATGATTGTTACCAAAACCCTCTATCTCATTGACAACTACAGGGTTTAAATCCGTGATCTCTTCCACAATCTTTTGCTTCTTCCTCTTCTTAACAACAACTCCATCCAAACTTTGTTGCATCATAAGCCTAACATCAGGAGGAACTCGTAAACAAGTTGACGCATTGCCCTTTTGACCGGCTAAATGTTCTTTAATCCTATGAATTCCTCCTCCCTTAAAAATTTTGCTACAATAAATACACTTTAGTTGTACTCTCTCTCCATTCTTGAACATTTGACAATGCTTCCATGCTGGATCATGTTTTTGTGAAGTAATAGGTATAGGTTCTAAATTTGCATCCATCAAAACCAAACCCTAAGAATCAAATAATCATTTATACTTATAATTAAAGCTATAATCTTTTTTGTGTAACAAGGATTTAAGACAAGAACCTAATTTTCCCTGTTGTTTCCTTGATAAAACAAGCTTATTTCACATTACCTTTTAGCGTTGGCTAAGATTCTAACATATAAGAACTAAGAAATCAAAGCCATAAAACAGGACATGAAAAGACACAGAAAGAGCAACAGAACTTACTTGGATTTCAATGTTGTTTTCGAGACAATTGCTAACAAAACCGAGTTAAGGAGGTTGAAATGGGTTATAAACCGAAAGGGTCTGTGACCGGACCGACCGGTTAGGGCTTAACGTGTTAGCCGGTTTAGCTTTAACCATAATTAGTTCGGCTTTTACCGGGTCATCCGGTTAAGTGGGAAGCGGACCGGCTTTGGAAAAGGAAAAGTAAACGAAACCGGAAGTTCCGGTTATCTGGCGAAAAAACCGGAAACGGTTGGAACTTAAATAAGAAGAGACAGAGTGGAGCAGCCGATGACCGGCGATCCTAATTTGAACCGGCGCGAGTGATTCTGCTTCGTGACAGTTTTTTTGAAAGTTGATATTTTATCTTTGTTTTCCTCCATTTTCCCGACAACCAAACAGTTTCTTTTTCTCATGTTAAATATCTATCGTAGCCCATAAAATGTGACAGAGGCTTTAGCGGGATGTGGAGCAATATTTCCTCTGTAGTCACGAGATAAACTGTTTTAGATCATATATGTTCCAAACTATATAAAAAGACGTAAGTGATGATTTGTTTAAAAATATTAATAATTCTTTCTTTTTTTCCAATCAAACACTTAGATTCATTTAAAATGTTGTCTTAGCGTGATTTGTTTTTCATTTATATAATTTTTACCTACTTTTATTTGAAAATTTTATTATATATTTCTTAGGTTTACTAATTAAAAGATTCTAATTGAGATATTTAATCGACAAAATGTTAATTTTAACTCAAAAGAATCTCTTATAAAATTGTAATTTTACTATACATTACCTTTTCATTAGACTTATTTCTTAAGTTATAATTTTTACTTCATTTGTGTAATAAAAAAATATTAAAAGCATTTAAGTAAAAATATTTTACTTAAATGAAATATCTAACAAATATAATTAGTTGAAAGTCCGTGCCATGGACGGGTCAATTTGTAATTCATGTTATATTTAAGGTAAGCTTCTACAATTCTAAAAGTGTACTTGAAACTTTATTTTGTTATTTATATATATTTTACAATAGATTCAAGTAGCTTTAGTTTTGTAATATGATATTAGTGAAATACAATTAATAATAAAAACATAACATAATAGAATATATATTCAAATAAAATTTTAAATAAAAAAGTAGAACATAAAAATGACATGCTAGTCATGTGGTGCAATATGTAAAATATTAATACAGATTGTATATATGCCAATCAGGTAATGCTTAATTAATTTTTCAACGCATAAAGTTTCGAGTTGAAATTCCGTCATTTTGAAAATTAAATCGAGGCCTCTCCACCGTGTTCATAAACCCTGATATAGATCTAAAAATTGCATTTCCCAATGCAAAGAGAGGCTCTTTTTCATGATTTAGCAAAGTATTCCAATTGTTTACTATACTTTTAAGTCTTTCACACAAGCAAAACTGAAAAAATAAAAGTGAAACGTCACCAACTGAGCATTAACGGTTATTTTACACATCCTTTACAGCTTAGCGGACCGTTTTTTCCACAAGCTGTTGTTTTTAAAATCACAAAAAAAATGTCCTTTCTTGCTGCAAAAAATAAGGAGTAACCTCCTATTACCTATAAACAAGAAACCACCAAACTTCCTTTCTCCAAAAAATTTAAATCAAATGTCTATTGCAACTTCCTGTAATCTCTTCCTCCTCTTCTTCTTCTTCTCCATCATTTCCATCTCTTCTTTCACAGGTTCACTCAATAATCTCAATGGCTGCAAGTTTCTAACTACAAATATATTATATTCACTAAAGAACTCCCTTCCTTGCTCTTTTTTTTTTTTTTTTTTTTTTTTTTTTTTTTTTTTTTTGATTTTTTTTTTTTTTTTTTTTTTTTTGATTTCTTAAATTCTTTTTATCTTGGTTCTTGATTCATTGTTTTCTTGCAGATGGGACTGAACTCGTTATAGTAAACAACTGCAAAGAAAGCATATGGCCAGGAATTCTTGGCACTGCAGGCCAAGAAACACCAAGAGATGGCGGTTTCCAACTCTCGGCCGGCGAACAGACAGTTATTGGACTCCCTGAGCAATGGTCAGGCAGAATCTGGCCAAGACAAGGCTGTTGCTTTGATGAAAACACAGGAAAAGGTTCATGTCTGACCGGAGACTGTGCAGGCCTTTTACAATGCAAAGGCAATGGTGGTGTTCCTCCAACATCTTTAGTAGAAATGACATTTGGGACTCCAAATTCCGACTTACATTTTTACGATGTTAGTTTAGTTGATGGGTTTAATGTGCCTGTTTCTATGGTGCCTATAGGTGGTAGTGGTGGCGGAGGATGTGGTGTCGCCGGCTGTGAGGTGGATTTGAATATCTGTTGCCCTGAAAGATTGGCTGTGAAGAGACAAGGAAAGGTGGTGGGTTGTAAAAGTGCATGTTTGGCTGCTAAAACTGATAGATATTGTTGTACAGGGGAATATGCAGATCCTAAAAGTTGTAAACCTAGTATTTTTGCTCATCTTTTTAAGGCAATATGTCCTAGGGCTTATAGTTTTGCATATGATGATGCTTCAGGGCTTAAGACTTGTAAGGCTCCTAGGTATGTTATTACCTTTTGTCCTCCTAATGATGGTGTCGTGATATAATTAAGCACAAGGAGAGAAGCTTTCAAAATGTAGTAGTATTTTTGGTCTTTCATATTTCTATTGTTTAGTAATTTTGAAGTTTGCTAATGAAAACTAATTGTCATCAAGTGTCATCATTTTTCCCTAATCTTTTCCGGATAGGGTTAAACTAATGATTTATTGCTATTGTTTTACCAAATAAAGTTCAATTTATCACTTGAACTTACATGATTTTTTTTTTTTTCATTCATTACTATACAATGATTATTATAAACTATGCACTGTTGACGGCAGTTATACAATGATTATTATAAACTATGCACTGACAGCAGTTATATAATGATTATTATAAATTATGCACTGTTGATAGCAGTTACAACAGTTTCAAAATCCATCATAAAACCCATTAAAGGCATCACAAACAAATTATATTTAAATGATTACGTAGATAAGAATCGAACGTGAAATCAAAAGTTTCAAAAAATGAACTTTTTATATAATTATCGCCTTTAACTTCGCACTAAATTAACAAACAAAAAGCCCTAAATCTTGACAAAAGAATAAAATATTAGTTTTAATAGTTTTAATTGATAAAATTATTATTATTATTACTACAATTATTATTATTAAAAATAAATAATTATTTGAAATTTATTCGTTTAGTGCAAAAACCAAAATGAGTAATTATACAACAAAACTGAATATTTATTGAAAAAAAAAAACTTAATTTTTGAATAAAGTGTATATCACGTTCAAGTTAAAGGAACAACATTGGACCTTATTCCTCATTTTTATTTATTCCTTTCCCATGTGAATGCTTATTTTCATTCATCATTTCCATCTCTTTCCTTCACAGTTTCACTCAACATTCAATAATCGTAATGACTGCAAGTTTGTAACTGCAAATATATTATATCCACTAAAGAACTCACTCATAATTTTTAATTTTTTTAATTGGTAAAATTATTATTATTATCGTTATTAAAGTAAAAATATTAAAAACAAAAATGAAGTGATAATTGTACAAAAACTTAATTATTGAACCTTATTGTGAAATAAAATAAAAACAATAAACAAAAACAAATAAACGTATTTTAATTCTAAAGAAAAATAAACGTGATGCTCAAATAAAATAAAATGCTAAAAGCAATGGGCAGCCACAACACAAACGAGTAGATGGAAAAACAATCTGCATATGATACATTCGCAACCATGAAAACCATGAAAATGGGGGTAAAGAGTTCTTTAAAAAAGAAAAATAAACAATCTCAAACATGACAAAAATTCCAGACTCTCCTAAACACAAAGGCCATCTCTGCCAGGTAAATATTTTGTACAGTCACGATCGCAAATCCACTACCTCCTCCATTTTTTTACACCCTTAAAACTTGTACAGTAAATTTTATCTCCTCTGCAACTGCAAGGGCATCAGTATGTTCGCCATCTGACCCTCAGCTAGCCTGAATCTAAGGTATATCCTCAAACTAACAATGTACAGTTTTAAGTACAACTGACAATTTTTATTTTCATTAAGCTCCTATCTATCCAAATAAATAGATGGAGCCATTGCTAGATATCAAAAGAAAGAAGAAAAGCAAGAGGCACTCGTACTATCCTCAGTTAGCTGTACAACTTCTCCTATGACATCTAAGCTGCAGCAGGGTGCAGGGTAAGGATGCTAATCCTCCTCTCTGCAAAAGATATAAGCACTTGTTAGGAAGTGAACATGCAACATATAATTCATCAAGAGTTAGCAAGTACTAGCATTAAGAAAGGAAAAACTCGGCCGAAGAACTGAAAAATCTTCAAGTAATAAGCTATATACATAAACATTGAAATTATGCTTCCTAATTTTACTTGGTTGATGAATGATGATAAAATAGTTTCAAATGCATAGGGAATAAAGGGCTTATAAGGAAAAAGTTCATTTTAGCAACTCTCGTAAGTATTTTGCAATTGCTAAAGTGCAAAACTTTTCTAGCTACTCTTTCTTTATGATGCTCAACTGCATCATACATTTTTTCTAATGTAAGTCCTTGCTCGACTCACTGAACACCATATAATACTCATCTGGTCCAGTTAAGCCATTAATCAACTGTCAAACAATGACTGCACTAAAAGAACACGGTAATTGGCAATGAAAACATAATGCACAAAAAATTTCTAGCCAACTTTCGTTCAAATATGTGGAAATCAGATCAAATTTTTTTAAATCAGGATAAAATGAGTAGATGAGTTACCTCCAGCTGCAACAAGTTTCTCTACACGCGCAACTATGTGCTTCCCATAAGTATACTTCTTCAGAGCATTTAAGTGAACCTTTATCCGGTTAAGGATTAGTTCAAGTTGCTGGTCATCACAAGTTTCCAGCACTTTCTGTACAACATAATTAGCAAACTGATCTTTCATCATAACCTGCAAGAACAAGAAACAAAAATCAAAATGAATACTAATGAATACTAGTTTAAGACAAAATTAAATTCGGAAGCCATCACCTGAAGAGAGATTAGCAAATAAGGTCATTGAACACCTTAAATGAGCTAAACAAAAAATTTTGCAAAAATGAGAGCACCACTTGAAATAACTGGATTTTAGGAATGAGAATTTTGTCATTCACAAGTGGATTCATCAAATGGACTAGAGGGAAGAGATGTCAACCCCATTGTCATAGGCCCATGAATAAAATGCCAAATGCATAAATATTCCACTCGGACACAGAAATGACCCTTTATTGTGAAGAAAAACACAACATTCCACTCAATTGCTTCTATATGTAGTGCACTCAACCTCTCAAGTCAGCATAACAGTAATCTAATTTTGCAATTACCAATTCTCTCAAAAAAAAAAAAAAAAAAAAAAAAAAAAAAAAAAAAAAAAAAAAAAAAGTCCAGCCATAACATGTAATCTAATTTTGCAATACATTCTCCTCCAAAAAAAAAAAAAAAAAAAAACAAAAAAAAAAAAAAAAAAAGCTAACTGATTACAATTAGGGAGGACAAAAAAAAAAAAAAAAAAAAAAAAAAAAAAAAAAAAAAAAAAAAAAAGCTAATCTGATACAATTAGGGGAAGGACTTCCCTATTTGGGGTGATAGTGATTTAAGTAGCGAAGGGGTTGGACAAGCATCGATGAACGTCTGTTGGATTCCGAGATAATATAAAATTGAAAGGAATATAGAGAGGGCAGAGAACATGTCACAAAAGGCCCCTTCCAGACCAGCAATGTACTTCTAAGATTTTACTATCATGTGAAAATAAATCAAAGATACTCAAGAAAGAAAAGAAGTAAAAAGCTTTAAGCATTCTCAGTCTATTTAGTTATAGGAAGCTAATGGATACCTGAAGAGGCTCATTTTCATCAGTGGTACCAAGCATCTCATCCACCAGGGTCTGGCGCTCTACAGGAGTACCAAATGTTAAACACTTTTCTATAACATTAGAGGCAAACTTCTGCTGACTCATTTGAACAATTTGCCCTGTTAATTTCTTTATTATTGCTGAACGTTCATGTGGTTTCCCATGCTCCAGCACATGCTGTAATATTGGTGCAATCAATCAGAACAGAGTAGTTGAGAATAGGTAAACAAATAAGTACATAGAATGTGTAAGTCTCCACGGGTAAATGAAGGGGAGAAAGATGGCAGTTATTATTATTTTAATTTGCATCACAGGCGGAAAGAAATACATTCAGTCTAATTGGAATATCACATGAATGTCAAAAGCAAATACTGGCCAAAATATTTCAGGCACTTGAAGGGTGACAAATTATATTTTGCTTTAAACTTTACATGTGACACCATGGTCAGTAATTTACCAAATAAATGAATATGTAGGTCAGTGGTGGGAATTGTAAGCACACACCAGCACAAGAAATAAGTGATATTGCTATTAGCTTTATAAGTTATAGCGTGCAGATTAATTAGATATCTTATCAAACAAATTATAGAAAGGTTAGATCATTTCATTTGCATATTGTAGATTTCAGTTGCACAATTGCAAAATGAGTAAGTAGCATAATCAATTTTCTCACCAACTCCTCCATGGGAAAAATGGTTGAGGACTAAAATGAGAAACATTTAAGTTCCGTCCTTCATTGGTATGCTGTTGTTTGTTCTTTATGCTCATTTAATAGATCTACCAAGGTGCTTTTCCTCAAATTTAATGAGGAATATCTTTTTTTTTTTTTTTTATCAACTGAATCAACTTGGTTCCATGAGGCTAGAGAGATCATCAAAATAATGCACTGTCATGGAAGGCCACAAGAAGTTTGCTAACATCAACCACAAAAGCATAGGTAGATTTATGAACTTGCCTATCAAAGAATAAAATGGTAGAATGAATAAATATCTCACCAAGCAAAAAATTCTACAAAGCAGTGATAGTTCAACCTACAAACACTGATGGGGCTGAATCTCTCACATTTCAGTCTCAAATGCTAAACTGCTTGAATAATCCCGAACACTGATGGGTATTTCCTAGCCTTTCTTATATGCAGCAGATATTTACTAACATATCAAACTAAAAAATAATTATCTTCATTTTTAATCGTCAATATTCAGTATCCTCAATCTATATTTCCTAGAGATAACATAGATGTATCTCAAAAGCACCATTCATATAAGTACAACAAACCTGTACAACATAGTTTCCATACTGGTCTTGTGCCAACATGATAACAGATTGCAAAATCTCATCCATCATTATACGCTGGGTTTTAGCATCATGGCAGTGCTCAAGGACTCTCTGTCATATAGAATTTTGTCCCAAATTAGAATCATAACTCTTGGACATTCATTTATAAGTAGACAAACAAGGATATACACACATGCAAAATACACATGCATATACACAGACACATACACAAAAATCTATGTATATGTTGATACATAGATGTAAATGCATATAGTTATAAATACATGTATAGAGGTAAAGTATATAAACCTGTATGACCCGACAACCATATGGATGAGTAGACAGTGTCACAACTTGATCATAAAAAGTTGAAACAATGAACTGTATAGCATCTTCGGGTACGCATTCAATACACTTCTGGATCACATGATTCCCATTCTGATCACGTACACAGCGCATGATATGACCATCAAGCTCTGCCACCATTTTTGTTCGCTGGTCCAGTTCAACCACTTCTATAGCCTGGTTATCAAGATCAAAGAGTGAAATCCAAACATATCATTCTATTATCATGATCTTCTATTATTATCAAAAAGTGAAATTTAAGATTTTAATGTGAAACAAGAGATATCACTCGATTATTACGAAGATCAAAATTTTTAAAGACATTTTCCCTGAAAGAAAACAGCAAAATTAACACGTCCAGACTAACGAGCCAAAATACACAATGGTGCTTCAGAACCAAAATCCAATACATGTGGAAGTATTACTTACCGTCCCATAGTTTTTCAGAAATTAAAGAATTTCAAGTGAACAAAAGACCAGATATTCAAATGTGGTGAACAAAAATATCCAAAACTCAGGGGATGCAACATGAAAAAAGGCATGATTTTTACTGGTCTAGGCAATTTAACCAAAATCAATTATTAAGAAGCTGTCTGGGGAAGGTGGGGATGGATTCCTGAATCCTGCAGACACTTTTAGAATCTTTTACAAGTGATGCCTCATTCACAATTCTTGGGGTTGGGGACCAGCTTTTAGATGATTCCCCTACCTCAGTCAGTGAAGTATCACTGAAAACAAGGCAGACAAGCTTTCAGTGGATTCTTTCACCTCAGCCGGGTAGGAAAAAAAACTGTTTACTCCCAAAGGCACAAGGTAAAATCACTCTGTAGCAACTCTACCTTAAGCTAGCAGAAGTGCACAACTGGGGTTGAAAAAAAGCAAGAATCTCACAAAGCAAGTATCACAAGGAGGGAAAGAATACACATACCTTTTGTATCACTCGACAACCATACATTTGAAGACTAAGAGTCAGAACATGCCCAGTTAGCTGGTCAGCCAGTTCTCTTATTTGGGATGCAGATCCATGCTCAAAAAACTGAAGACAAAAAACAGTCATGCCATGCCTAAGTCATTGCTTTTATGTTGTGTGTATTAAGATTGCAAGACATGATTATGCATATAAAAACATATCATTATTAAAGGCCCAGCATGACCATCATAAGCATAGGCAAATTAGGTTTTGTAATGAGAAAATACCTTTTGAATCACATAATTACCAAAGACATCTGTCATTAAGGAAAGGGCTTGGGGCATAATTTCATTGAAAACCATGTTTTTCTCTTCGGTTGTAGCAGTTTCAAGTTTCTGCTGTATGAATCGACTCCCATACTGATCAGCACTGTTCATCAAAAGATATTGTACAAGAACAAAATTAAGTTTCTCAAGGGCCAAAGTAAAATGACATAAGTTTGACCAAGAGATATATACCTGAACTCAACAACATGACCCGCAATTTCCAACAGTTCAAAACATTTAGTTTTATTGCTTTTGAACTCATCAAGCAAAGAGGAAGGAAAACTTTCATCCAGATTACCACCAGATTCTGAGTGCCAAGATCCCATGACACCCCCAGGCAGATTACTCATCCCAGCAGTAAAACGCATGTTTCGTTCATTGTGCCTGACAGGACTGCCCCATCCAATAGGAGAACTCGCAAGAAGGGGCCCCCCTATTGGGCTCCCAGAATAGGACATGCCAAGACCAAATGTTGGGCTTCCGTAGTAATTATGATTCAAGCTTCCGGATTTGCCAAGGTAGGGAACACCGTACTGTGATTTCTGAGGAGAAAGCAATGATCCTAAGTAAGCTTTTTGAAGTAGATCCATGTATGAATTACCAAGGTACTCCCTTTCCATAGAAGGGTCATTGAGAGTTGCAAGCTGCGCAGCAGCATATTCGTTCGATCTCAGGTACTGAAGATACAAGGGATCCATAACAGGCACCTGAAGAGCATTACCTGCAGTCTGATTTCCAACTCTGCTGAGAGTATGTAATTCTGGAGCAGCAGCCATTAAATTTGGTCCTAATGCATTCAGTGATCTAGAATCCAATCCAGTTCCTCCCACTGCAGATGCAGCAGCAACATTTTCAAACAAAGGTGGTAAACCACCACTCCCAAGCTGGCTTCCCATCATGGATGGAGATGAAGGGTTCATAGGATACCCACCCAAACCAAAGTTTGCAAATGCAGAATTCATGTTATCAACATTATGGGGGTCAGAAGGGGAGCCTCCTCTGCCATTGAGAATTGGTGTTGAGGGCCCATTTAGATAGGAGTTAATAGACGAAGTAGACTTATTCAAAAATGGCTGTTGCTTGACGTGATTCAGATTGTGGTCACCTTGCAAATTGAAGAGATTATGGTGATCATCAATGTTACGTTGGCTCTGTGAAATCGAGCGATTCTCTTCATCAACTGTTGACAGATTCAATCCAGAAAGAGCAGCTACAAGCTCAGCAGATTCATTCAAGCTTGATGAGACACCTTTGAATGAGTTTGAACTGCTCGATTCTCTTTTATCTATAGAATTGGACCTGCCACCCCCAATAGGTGGAATCCGAGGACTAGGAGCTCTTGCTACATGTTGAAGATCAGGTGTAGTGCTCCGTGACAAGGAAGCACCCAAAGCGGAAGCATAGGTATGAGAACCTGTTGCACTAACATTTGAGACCACAGGGACGCCCTGTTTATTCGCAACAGAGCGCAAAGCATCAGCAGATGCTAAATCATGAAGATCAGAAAACTGGGTTTCAGAAGATTCTATGTTAT
The DNA here is from genome assembly GCF_014843425.1 of Jatropha curcas. Next base: position 2,018,578 of record NW_023591078.1, on the reverse strand, counting down.
CATCAAATGCATTGCGACTAGCTGGACGAGAAGGATGCTTTGAGATGGGATTTGCATGGCCCATATCATCCTGCATTGCAAAATCAAATCATTAAGCAAGCAAACAAGCCAAGAGAAATTGAAAGACGAAGAAAATCAAGAAACGTCTAGAGAATGGTTAATCAATAACTTTAAATTTATTGTCAAAATCACGCTTTCCAGCAAGCAATTGTTGTTTCAGCTTAAAACAAACAATAAAAACTTGTAAATATACATTTATGTATTTGTTTGCCCAAAGTCACAAAATAATAGTTGCATAAAGGGAGAAGAAAAAGGCAAGATAAAGAAAATAACATTGATGCTGTCTTAACAATATCCAGGTATGCTTAGAACTCTGAGAGAAAGCATCAAATAAAGAAAAACACTTCAATAGCAAGAAGAATAAAACAACAGGTACTGGCTTTCAAATTATTACTATCAAACTCCACTGCATCAAATTTTACAAAAACGAAGCCAAAAATCAAGCAAACAGGCTTCCATTCCCCTCCCATATAAGATTGCTGAAGACTAAAATACGCATCAGTGTAGTGTCAATAAAAACAATAACAATTTTGGCAATAAATAATGCAAGATTAACCAGTCCAACATGGCGCAATTTAATAAGCTTGCATAAATAGAAAAGCAGAAAAATTATCCACATTATCGAATCAAGATCCATGGTATTGGAATTAATTCTCGAAAAAGAACCAAAAAAGTAACAGAACAATAATCAGAACTTACCAATTTAAAGAGCAATACATCAGTAACCTGAACACCGTAAACAAGCTATATGACACATAGCAATTGCTTGAACAGGTTACTCCAGAAAACAAGCATAAAATTTACATATCAGGCAACAATATTGAGAGAACGAAAATCATGAAGCCATAGAATCTAAACATCACCAAAAATTTCGAACAGCTGCTGACAAATAATCATCATTGTTTCATATGCTATAATCAAAGCCAAGACAGCATCTACCTCACATAATCCAGAGAAAAAACCATCATATTAAATTGCACTTTATGCTTCAAAATACCATGCAAAATAAACATCATCATCAAGTTATCAAAAGGAACTGCTTAAAAAATCTCACGAGCAATTAGTTTCTCAAACACCACAGTAAAACAACACAAGACACTGAAAATTCAAGTTTCACCTGAAGGATTTCTGCAATGCTCTTTTGTCTGCTTCCTAGGCCCAATCCAGGCAATCCAATCAGCCCATCTCCTCCCCACTCCACTCCTGCACCATTCCCGTTCTCCTCCTTCCCCCCTCCAAACCCTGGCTGCACCGCAAAAAGTGACCTGTTCCCTTCATTATTGCCACCTCTACTTCCCTTCCTTCTATCCCCAACCACAGAATTAACTCCACCATCGTGTAATCTCTGTGCAAACCTCCAATCCTCCTTCGACAACAAAGGAGGCGGCAATCTTGGATTCAAGTTAACATTAGAGTAGTAATAATTAACGTAAGCTGGATCAGACCTTATCTCCTCCTCGCTCAAGAACCCACCTTTGCTGTTCTTTTTGATACCAGCTAACCCACTAGCATCAAAAAAACCTCCAATCGAGTTTAAAGACCCTTCTACAGTGGGTGGGGCAGACCCACTTCGATAAATATTGAGTTCTTTCTCTCTGTCACTCGCTGCCTCTTGTTGTAGCCTTTGCTCCCTAATCAGTTTGCCCAAATCCTCGTTTTTAAGCATTGATCGCATTGATATATCAGGCAAAATCTGCGAATAAGTGTTTGTGATCATTAGATGTGAGTGTAAAGATTGAAACTTGGTGCTAAATTTAAGCTAGCAATGACTAAAATTGAGCTGGGTTTGTGTTTTAGGTTCACAAAAGTTGTTATTGTTGATCAAAACGAAGAAGCCATCAAACTCAAAAATCTTAAGGAACCAACAAAAAAAAGTCGTCGATTTTATGTTAGGGGTCTAATATTGTGCTAAAAGAGTGTAAATTTGGTAATAAATACAGAGACTAGATTGACAGTGAAGAGTGTTGCAGATGATCAATGACAGAAGCAGCCATGTTTTTAGAGAGCGAAACAGAGACAGACACAGGGAGAGGAGAGACTGAAGTGCTGAAAGAGATGAGTGATAAGCACGAGCGATGGGCAGATCTGAACCGTTGGATTTATGAAGTTACGGCAGGGATCGATTCTATGAGGATTTGTTCTTACAGCAGGGTCTTTAGGGTTTTATTTCCTGTGATTTAATGCCAAATTGATAGCATAAATTTTCTTTTTCTTTTCTTTTTTAACTATAAAACCTTTTTTTTTTCCTTTTTTGCTAAAAGGTTTGGCAAGATTACAGAAATGTTTAAGATTTTTTTAGATGGATGATAATAATAATACATTAATAATACAGTAGTTTAATATAATAATAATAATAATAATAATAATAATCTTATGATGCTTTTTTGAGATAATTAAAAATTATATTTATACTATTATAGAATGACAAATAGACTTTTTGTTATTTATGATAATTATTATATATAGATGATTAATTATATGGCACAAAATTAATTTCACATAGATAATTTGTTCCTTTTTTTAATAAATAATTTGTTCTATTTTACTAAAATTACATAGTAAATATATTATAATTATCATATCAGCTTACATTAAAAAATTATATTTTCATGTATGTTATGAATATAATTAGTAAAACGTTTTATTATCTATGAGTTTTTTTTTTTAATTTACAACAAATAAGAGTATGTTTGAGTTATTACATGCATTATGAGTCTCTTCACCGAGTAATTTTGAAATTATAATGAATTGTTTTATATGATAAGAATATAACTTGTAAATAAGATTAATGCTTGTCAAAATAATATCAAAACAACAATAACTTTTCGAGAATGTTAAAATACGAATAATGAAAATGAAATTTCATAAGAGTTACTATATAAATAAAAATTTTGAATGAATGAACATTTAAATTTAATGACTAATGCCCCTTCTCGGATAAAAAAATTTTAATATTACATAAATTTTAGTTTTATTTTTATTTTTATTTTTTATAATTCATACTTAAAAATATATATCAAAATAGTCAACTTTGGTGTTTCTATTTTTGAGAAATATTTGTTGTTTTTATTAGTTTATATATTATAGCGTCTTTTTGTATTTTTAAAATTGTCATTTTAGAAGTTCAAGGCACGAGAGATTTTAATTAATATTGCATATTCAAACGCGGTCTTAAATCTTAATTAACTTGGCCTTGTGAGACAGGAGGGTTGTGGTAGGTTGACAGTTGGTTATTGTTGTAATAAACAGGGCCTTAATTTTGGATTTATCATCATTTTTTTCTTTTTTTTTTCCATTATGGAAATTAATCAATTTGTAAACCTGGACAACATAATTCACTGGTATTTATAGTTAATTAAATTAATTATATATTTATTTCAGAAAGACAAATTTGGAGAGTACAAATTCTCGCATTCAAAATTTCGACAAATATTTATTAATGTAGAAATTTTACGTGTCTTTAACATTTTCAAACAAGTTGTAAGTTACATTAATACAATAAATATTGAATATCTATAATTTATCAATTTATAATATATATTATAATATGTGAAAATAACGGAATAATAAGATTTTCTAAATTGACTTTAGTGAAAATTTGTGTAGCATATAATATCTTTAATTATGATCAAGTAAAAAATTAAATTTAAAAATATAAATAAATATTAAATAATTGTAATATTCGATATTTGATTTTTAAAAAATTAAATTAATATGACTAGCTATTTTAATTAATTTTAAAACAAATCAATATGATTATTTATTTTTATTAATCGATTTAATTAATATAAGTTCATATGGTTATCTATTTTTATTAATCGATTAATTAATATGATTTGCGTAAAATAATTAAATGAATATGATTATTCATTTTAATTTTTAATTTGATTAATATGATTTATCTAATACAACTAAAATAATAAGATTATTCACTTAAATAATAATTTCAATTAATATAATTTACTTTTAAAAATTAACAATTCTGACTGATAAAATAAAAAATATCCTATAGATATTTTAAATATTAATAAAAATATATAAATAAAATATTAAATTAATTGTAATATTCGATATTTGATTTTTATCAAAAAAATTTAAATTAAATCTGACGCTAGCTTATTTTAATTAATTATTAAAACAAATCAATATGATTATTTATTTTTATTAACATCCCGATTACATTATAATAATAAGCTTCCATATGGTTTATCTATTTTTTTATTAATCGATTAATTAAATATGATTTGTCGTAAAATAATTAAATGAATATGATTATTCTTTTAATTTTAATTGAATTAATGATTACGATTTATCTAATACAAACTAAAATAATTAAGATTTATTTCACTTAAAAATAATTCAATTAATATAATTTACTTTTAAAAAAAACTAAAACAATTCTGCACTGATATAAAAAAAAAATATTCCTATAGATATTTTAAATATTAATATTTAGGATTATATATAGATATAGTATATATATATATATATTATATATTATTGTGGCCATGTAGGCTTGAAGAATAATCTATCAATATATATTACTTCCATTTCAAAAAAATTAATTAACAAATTTAATCTTAACCTCATTTGTAATTAATAAAGGATTTCTGAACAAATATTCTTTAAAATATTTATTTTTAACACATAATTTAATGATTAAAGATATTTACTTAAAAAATGAAGAAATAATATATATATATATATATTTAAACATACATTTATTTTAGGGAATTTTTGAAGTAAGGTTGTTTACTATCTGTTCTTATCAATTGGCAGTCTGTATTTATACCCAATTTCATAATGAAATCGTGTTTTAAATTATAAACAAGTAATAGAAACTATATATGTGGCCATGTAGGCTTGAAGAATTCTATCAATATTATACTTCCATTCAAAAAATTAAATTAACAAATTTAATTTACCTATTTGTAATAATAAGATTTCTGAAAATATTTTAAAATATTTATTTTTAACACATAATTATAATTTAAAAGATTTTACTTAAAAAAATGAAGAAATAATATATATATATATATATTAAACATACATTTATTTTAGAATTTTTGAAAGAAGGTTTGTTTTACTATCGTTTTATCAATTGGCAGTTGTATTTATACCAATTTCATAATGAAATCGTGTTTTAATATTATAAAAATATGAACAATATAAAAGAAAATTTACAATCAATAATATTATATAAAAATAATTATAGGAGTATAAATAATAAGTAAAAGATTAACAGTGACAATGTGTAACAGACTTCATGTAGAAAATAATTATTTTAAAAACAGAATATTGAATAATAAAATCTAATTTATGAAACAGACATTTACATTCGATTATTAAAATATATCAAATTCAGTTATTTAATTTATATCAAATCAATGATAATAAATTTTATAACCAACATAAAAGTTTAAATTCATTAATATAATAACTTTCTATCATCAAAAACAATAAAATAAAATATGTTCTTCATAAAAAATACGGGGCTAAATCACAATTTGGATTTTTAAAATTTAAATTATATAAGATTTATTAAATACAATTATATAGTACAAAGCTTAAATATAAATTTTTTATATAACCTATAATATTAAAGAAGAATAAATTTATAAAATTGATCTCAAATAATCCACGAATAAAACTCAAATTGTCATATGACGTTTTACTTAAAAAATAAATACATTTTCTCTCTCTCTCTATATATATATATATTTCGTATTTTAAGTTCACATTTATTCAAATGAAATTTTAATTTATTTGTCTTGTATACAGTTTATAATCCTCCTTAGTCTTAAGTATTTGGAGCTGGGCCTAACATACAGCTCTGACTTTTGAAGCATGAAATTCTCACATCATGGGTATTACTTAGTTATTGTAAGCTGTGTTATGTGTTAATTAAATTTATGTTGAAAATCTTATTTATATTAATAATATTTTTTTTTGAAAAAAAAATATTATCAACACCTACAGTTATACCTAAAAGCATTAAATTGATTAAAAATTTTTATTTTTATTTTATTTTTTGAAAGGTTCAGTAATTTTATTTTAATTTCATATCATTCAGTTGTGAATCCATGGAACTAAAACATGATTATATTTCATGGTAGATTTATTTAAAGGATTAAAATCATAAGCAGAGTAGTTATTAGTGTTGTGGAAAAAAAAATAATAAGAGAGTTTAATGAAAAAATCTAAAATTTCGTTTAAAAAAACTAGTAACTTTTTTTTTTTATTATTTAAGTTGAAAAATTAAGTAGAAACATATGATTATAATTCGTAATTGGAGGTTATGATTCTAAAAAATAATAGAACATACTATTTTACTTTTAATTTGAAATTGAGAACCATTCATCGTAATTCAATTTCAATTTTGATTTTTAAATTTTGATCAATTCAATTTTGATTTTGTTCCTGTGTACAAGATAGAATAAATACAGACCTAGAGTTAAAAAAAAAAAAAGATCATTTTATTGTTAAATAACAATAATTATAATTCGATCTATGCCAAACCTCTGCTAAATAATATATAATTTGTATTATTCATCCTATCAAATTTCAATTTTAAAAAAAAATTACAGCATCGTGATACCTATTTGATATAAAAGTAAAAACATAAAAATAAAAATCTATAAAAAAATTGTGATTTTTTCTTTTTAGCATATTGGTTAGGCTTAATCTTTTTGTTTACATGGGGGTGATGGGGCCTAAACAAAAATACGTAGATGCGTATATACGCAGTAGAGACAATCAAGTCTGTTTTGAGCCACGTCACCCTCTAAGAAGCTGTAAAAGTCAAACACAAACGCTCCTCATTGGCGCGTGAGAAATGAATAAGCCACACCTAGCATTCACGTATTTACGGTGCTGGGTAATTGGGTCCCATAATTTTTCTGTTTCATCTCCACGCGCAGTGCTAGAAGCCTTTTGCTTTTGGGAACTGAAAATGACATCGAAATGCCCAATAAATTATATACTAATGGACAATTGGATATGCCCAGAAAATACTTACAAATCAGATAGATATTTCTTGGGTTTTTTTCAATTCTTTTTGTTTTAGTGCTACGAGATTGAGAATCTTTATCCGAACAAATTTTATATAAGATTTTTATCTAAAAATCACTGCTCTAGTAAAAAAAATATACTATCTACGGTTCTATTTTATTTACTTATTATTTATTTTTTAATTTTCTATAATATTCACAAAGGTTTATAAGTTATATATTTAAATAATTATTTTTTCTATTATAATATTTATAATTACTATTAAATGAATAAATTTTATTAATGAGTTATGGATAAAAAAGAGTAAAATGATTTTGTTGACTGAATTATTAATACGCGTGTTTTTATCAAAATTAAATCATATATACAAAATGGGCTTAATGATAAAAAAAAAACCTGAATTTTAACATTTTTATCAATTCTAGCATCTGTTTGAGTTCCGTCAATTTCATGCTAATGTGGCAGTTATATTTCACTAGTAGGCCCTACAACATCCAATATTAGTGTCAAGTCATATATTCACGTATATTAAAAAAACAAGCTTAAATTTTAAGATTTTTATTAAATCTAGTCAATTCTTTTAATTTTATCAATCAATACTGCGTATTGATTAATCTCTATTAAATGATTTTGTTATATTGATATTTATTCAATTGAATAGTTTATTAATTAACTACGCATATTAAATGTTTAACGTGATTAATAAATTAGAATTCAATTTTACTGCATAGTCTTTTTTAAAATGTTATTTTAAAATTACTTAAAAATGTTATCAATTAGTATATTTGAAAATAACATTTTTAAAAGACTCTTCAATAAAATTGAATTCTAATTGATTAATCACATTATACACTTAATATATATAGTTAATTAATAAATAATTTAATTGAATAAATATCAATATAACAAAATAATTTGTTAGAGAAAAATTAGTACGCTGTTTTCATTGATAAAATTAAAATAACTATCTAAATTTGATAAAAATCTGAAAGTTCAGGCTTTTTTTCAATATATATATATGACTTAACACGGACACTGGATGTTGTATAGCTCACTTGAAAGATATAACTGCCACATTAGCATGAAATTAATTGAACACAAATAGAGGCTAGAATTGATAAAAAAAACTACATACGTGGCATTACTTGATAAAATTAAAAAATTAACTAAAATTGATAAAAAAGTCAAAATTCAGGATTTTTTTTTTTCGTTAGGCCTACAAAATGGGATAGCATAAGTATATTTTATCGCTAAGGGAGGACCGACCAACAATTGGTTAAATTAGTTAAAATAAATTGTATATTTAAATGAGCTTACATGCAAAATTACGAATTTAAAACCTAAAATTATTATCAATAGAAAGATTGTATATGAATTCACTTTGACGGAGCTTTTCTCATATATTTAATTATACATTTTAAAATTGATATTTAGATAACTGAACTTCCATAAAGGTAGAAAAATCAATTTATCAATTTAATCATGTGATAGTCTTTCATAGAGAAATTTGTTAATTTTATTATTTGATACTGTTTGATATTGATTTTTGTATTTTTGTTTTTCCACCATAAATGAAACTTTCTTGCTAATTTATTAAAAAAAGGAAGAAAAACTACCATAGTCTCTCTCAATTTACTTCTTAATTTTTAGCATAATATGTAATTTATCCAATAACTAATTTTTTTACAATTGCCACATTAATTTTGCATCAAAAAGACAAAAACACCCAATTTTTTTTACTATTTTTAATTGATAAAATTACTACTATTAATAAAAAGTAAAAATCATGCTTTTTGGCAAAAACTCTAATAAAAAGAACGAAAGGACTAAAGAATTCAATGAGGACAAACCGTGGGATCAACCCCTTATCCAGCCGTGGGATTGTAATCCTTTTTTACTTTCTTCAAAGGCAAAGAGTGCAATTAATACAGGTTTTATCTTTCTGTTATTGCACCATAATATGAAAGTAATATCCCAAAATTGCTAATCCAATAACTATTTCAATATTTCCCATTCTGCTAATTATAAAATGAGTTTCTCTTCTCATTCTCATTTTATCGATGATTATTCGATTTTCAAGATTTTTCTCAAATATTGATAAATTTAATATGACGCATACGCATGAAAACCGACTTGTGATGTTATTTTTACTATTAAAGTTCCGTTTGTTTCCGTAAAATAATTTGTAAGAAAATATTTTTCACAATTTTCCGTTATTTAAGACATTCAAGAAAATAAGTTAATGGAATATATTTTCCCGATCAATGAAAAATCAAGTCATTTTTTAAGAAAAATAACTTTCTATTTTCGAGAGAGTAAAATATTTTTTGGCAAACCTTATAAATCCATATTCATGTTAATTTGTTTACATGAATACATCTACTGTTTCTTTAAAAGGAAGAAGATTTTGAAAATCTTATACATTATAATTAAGGAACTTAAGGGAAGTATAAATGGAATCAAAGGAGAATTACACATAAGATAACTTTGATTTATTTAATAACAGCTTTTAAAAGAAGCATATGCATAATTAAACTATAATATCTTGCTGTGCTTATCCAGCTTTTGCCTTATAATTATTTTTATTTTAATTAAAATGCATGCAATGGATTAAATTAAGATGATTTTGCAGACATGTGAGGCTGTTCAGTGATATATGTTATGCTTAGTTATGAGTGTCACGTGACTTGTCAGTGCTCACTTAACCCACTTCTCAGAATTGCCTATCCCGTTCTCAAGATACATCCTCTCATCTCAAACAACCCTAGCCATGCATGCATCCTCGCTTAGCATGTGAGTTTTTTTTTTTTTTTTTTAATAGAAGCAGACATGTGAGGGCTGTTCAGGTGATATATGTTATGCTTAGTTATGAGTGTCACGTGACTTTGTCAGTGCTTCACTTAACCCACTTCTCAGAATTGCCTATCCGTTCTCAAAGAATACATCCTCTCATCTAAACAACCCTAAGCCATGCATGCATCCTCGCTTAGCATGTGAGTTTTTTTTTTTTTTTTTTTTTTTTTTTTTTTTTTAATAGAAGTGTAATCTTTCTCCGGATTGTAGAGCATAAAGATCTTTTTATCCTTCAAATGAATATATTTTTTGGAAACTGAAATTGAATTTTTTTTTTCTTATAAAAAATTGAAATCGATTACCATTTTAGTCGATATCTTATTATACAGTAATTAATTTTTTTTTATTTTGATTTATTATATATTAAAAATTGAAACAACTACGTACAACTGCAATTGCTGAATTACTTACTAATTAATTTGGAATGATATTATTAAAAATTTATGTGGAAAAAAAAGGGGAAGTTGATGACATGTCACCATAACCATTTTCATGAAGTATAGCTTGGGTTAGTAATTAGTCTCTGAGAATCTCACCTTTCTGCCAACAAATGGTAACAGAAACCGTGTGGGCAATTAGTTAAACAATTGACTGAAATTTAATTGATTGTCAGTCTGCAACTTTACAAACTCATACACCATCCATATTTGCTTACCTCTACGACAAGGGAAATGGTTTGCCCAATCCGTATTGTCCTTTCTTAGATATTTCAAGCGACCAATATACATGTGCAATTAGTGCAAAAGTCTTAGAAGTCTGCCAAAGCAGTAACTTTTTTTTTTTTTTTTTTTTTTTTTACACCCATCATGATTTGCTTACTCTTATACGAGACAAGGGTAATGGGTTTTGGCCCAGATCCGTATTGGCTCCTGTGTCCTTTCTTAGAATATTTCAAGCGAACAAATATACAATGTGCAATTTAGTGGCAAGAAGTCTTAAGAAGTTCTTGCCCAAACCAGCTAGTGTCATCTTTTTTTTTTTTTTTTTTTTTTTTTCTTTTTCTGTTTTTTTTTTATTTTTTTTTTTCGATTTCACAAATAGTTAACTTCTATCTTGACTACCTACCCACCCATCTCGTTGAGCCTTTCTTTGACTTTGCTTTCGTCTCTAGCATATGACAATACCAAAAGAATTGTTCACAAACGTACAATATTTTGAGGATTTTACTCTAAAAAATATCAAGAGATCGATATTTTAAGGTATATCCGCTCTACTTTTTAATTCGTTTAATAAGTATAAACGAGTATAGTTAGTGATATTATTATCCGTAATAGATTCCGGAAAAGAGGTACGAATATAGATTTTTTGTGTATTTACGTTATTACTGCGCCTCTACTCACCCTTCCCATAACGAATTTGGCTGTATACCACAGTTAACCTTAATCATTTATTAGTAAAAAGATAAAATTTAAATAAGTTCTAATTTAATTAGTTTTAAAATTTATGGATATCATACCGTTCAAAAGTAATTTTTAAAACGGATTTGAGACGCATATAAATAAATCTAAAATGAATACGTTTTTTTTTTTTTTTTTTTTTTTCATTTTCACAAATAGTTAAACTTCTAAGCATATGACAATCAAAAGAAAAATTGTTCACAAACAATAGTTTTGATTTTACTCAAAAATATCAAGATCGATATTTTAAGGTATATCCGCTCTACTTTAATCCGTTTAATAAGTATAAAACGAGTATAGTAGTGATATTATTATCCGTAATAGATTCGGAAAGAGTACGAATATAGATTTTTGTGTACCTGTTACTTATTACTCGCTATATTAAACGAATTTGGTCATGTATACCACAGTTACCTTAATCATTTATTAGTAAAAGATAAATTTTAAATAAGTTCTAATTTATATAGTTTAAAATTTATGGATATCATACCGTTCAAAAAGTAATTTAAACGGATTTGAGACGCATATAAATAAAAAATTCTAAATGAATACGGATTTGAAACACATCTAAACAGTTAAATTCTAAATGAATACGGATATAATAATATTATCGTGGTAAGAAATAGAGCTCTCCCCTTCAAATTTATCACAAATGTTCGGTTAGGTTAAACCCAAACCTACAAGCTTTTGATTTGAGTTAGTGCCCTCAGCTTTACCCACTACAATAAAAATGTATTGTTTATAGTATGTTTCTGTTCCTACTTTTATGGGAGACCATGTGAGCTTGCAATAGCGAAAATATAAGATAAAGATTGATAAAAAAAAAAGAAAAAGAAAACATATGTCCCAAGTGGATAAGTTTCCACCTCGGTGAGTTCATTTGTAACGTTGGAAACAACATTATCGCCTACAATCATATCATCTTAGATTTTGTGTTGTTGAATTCATTGGAAAAAAAAAAAAAAACTGCCTAATGATGGGTTAATATCAGAAATTATGGTTAATTAGAAAACCCATTCTTAGCATTAATATTTAACCAATTTTAAAAAAAAACATTTATAAACAATTATTGCACATATTTATAATTATTGACTAAATCTAAAATATCTCCCAAAATAACAATTATTGTATAATCACTACGTCAAATAATAAAATCTAATTCTTTTTTATTATATCAGAAATTTGTGACAGGAAGTGTGTCAAAATCCAAAAAAAAAAAGAAAAAAGTTAATATAACATGACTTTAAAAAAAAAATTGGCTGACAAATTGACAACTCTTGAGTGGATAGCCTAAAATGGGTTTGGTTGGGCTTGATATTTCTCAGTAAAGGCCTTATCTTAAGTGGGTCCACAAAGAACTAACTGGGCTCAAGAAGTTATCATTGAAACGGTATTGTGTTTCTTTCTCTTTCTGTCGTGTCTGTCCACAGGGGGATGATTGAGTAGTCCACATAATGAGGTGGATTCCACCAACTGAGTTATTTGTGTGTATATGCATTTACTTGGTATTTTTAAATAGTTAAAAAAAAAAATCTAAAATAACTCGGTAGTTATTATTTTTTTTTTAAAAAAATTGCGTGGTAGAGAATAAATTAAACATACTAAATAATTTTCAGTGGCAATTTAAACTATATATTTCAAAGATGATAAATATATATTTCATTTATTTTCGAGATATTCACATGCCAAAATTTAAATGTCAAATCTAAAAATACAATACATGCCAGCGCGTATATATATATATATATATATAAGTAGTTAATAATGGCGTCTACGTAACCTAAATGTATAAGATATTAATTCTTGCTCAAACATATGCCAAATTACAACTTAATTAGAAATTAATTAATTCTCTGAGCACTTTATATATATTGAAATTACAAAAGAATACAAAATTTTAATTTTTCCTTCAATTTTAGCCATTTGGTTGGATAAGCTCAATATGTAAGGTTATGCATATATGGACAATTATTCCCAACAAATATCCCTATTTCAAACCAACCTTACCTAACTTATAGAAGAAAATCTCCTGTTGTAAAAATTGTATCAAATAGAGTCTTAACCTAAGAAGTTGAGCAACCTTCTTCATTAAAAAACCCCCCAAAAAAGCAAAATTAAGAGAAAGTTTTTCTAACCTACTTTAATTTCTGCTTGCAAGCATACCTATTACAACCAAATTGCAGCTCAATTTTAGAATTCCAATTAAAAACACGACTTTATGTAGTATTATATTGGAAAAAATAGCATGGATTATTATTACATTTTAAAAGAGAAAATGAAATTAGGTGACTTGCAAGTTGTGATTTATTATTAAAATAATTATTTAATATATGTTCCGATTAGAATTGTCATTGCTGATCTAGCTGTAGACATGGGAACCTTAAACAAAAAAATTATTTTTACAATTGGTTTAGTAGTATTTTATGTATGAAAATTTGTGTTTTAAATCCGATATCGAATAAAATCCTGGTTTTATATATTGATGATTGTGACGATATCAATTTCACAGCAACAATTTGAAACATATAAACTAGCAAATACAGGATAAGTAAAGAAGGAAAGAGAGAGAGAGAGACGTTTACAAAAACAATGGTGGCAAAGAAGTCGGCTGCTATGTTAACATATTGATGGACGTGGAGGGAGAATTTCATCACATTTTTTATAAACCATATGTAGAAAAACAGTTGAATTAATAAAATTAATTATAATTATAAAAACACTTGCGGATAGCAGAATTTTAGGTCAGTAACCTAATTAATGCTGTCCTTTTTGATTGTACATGTACACATAGTTGGACATAAGAACAAATGGGATCATATATATGTTTGTATATATTACATAATAAAAAGAAAATGCAAAGTTTGTTGGGGTTAAGTTATCAATCTTTGTATGGTAACGTGGCGTACAATCCTGTTAAAAGCCTAAATTTAATAATTTGAACCAGTATATAACGAGGTAGTTGTAAACTGATAAACTGCCTACATCTTGTATTAGAGACTAGTCAATCCAAACTATAGTTCTGTAACCTTTTAACCCATAAAACCATCATTCTTTTCACCTTCAATTATCAGGAATAGAAACCAAGATTTTTGAACATTCACAAAAACAAAATAAAGAAACACTAATGGAGCATTCTATTGTTTCGGAACTTGAAGGAACTCTTCTAAAAGATCCTGACCCCTTTTCTTACTTCATGTTAGTTGCATTTGAGGCTTCGGGTTTGATTCGTTTTGCCTTGTTGTTGTTTCTATGGCCGGTTATTCGGTTTCTGGACTTGTTAGGGTTTGCAAACCCTGCACTAAAGTTGATGGTCTTTGTTGCTACTGCCGGAATTCGCAAATCGGAGATTGAAACGGTGGCTAGAGCGGTTTTGCCAAAGTTTTTTATGGATGATATTGATATGGATGCATGGGAAGTGTTTAGCTTATATGATAAAAGGGTTCTGGTTACTAGAATGCCAAGAATAATGGCTGAGAGATTTGCTAAGCAGCATTTAAGAGCTGATGAGGTTATTGGAAGTGAACTTATAGTAAACCGGTTTGGGTTTGTTACCGGTTTTATTAATTGTGGCAATATTGATTCTTTTATCTCCAGTCGAGTTTCTAAACAGTTTATGGATGAAAAACCTGCTTTAGGATTAGGAAGGTGTACTGCTAATTCAAGTTCTTCATTTTTATCTCTGTGCAAGGTGAGTGATACATATTTTCTTGGAGAAAGTAAAAATGATATCAATATAGTGATCTAATTAGTTAAACTTAATTTGGCGTTATTGGAAGATAATTTATTTTGTGTATAACATGTTAATTAACATAATTATATTTTATTAACAGGAACGAATGCACCCACCATTTATTACCAACCAAAAGCAACATGACAACCAGCTCATCCGCCCTCTGCCGGTGATTTTCCACGATGGCCGCCTTGTCAAACGTCCAACACCATCCACAAGCCTACTAATCATCCTATGGATTCCACTAGGCATTGTACTTGCATTACTTAGAATGGTGGTGGGATTAATGCTACCGATGTGGGCTAAACCCTACTTAGCCCGATTATTTGGCGGAAAAGTGATCGTGAAAGGCAAACCACCACCGCCTGCTTCTGACGGTAGTAATGGTTTTCTATTCGTGTGTACTCATCGAACCCTAATGGACCCTGTTGTATTATCCGCAGTACTTAGACGTAAAATACCTGCGGTCACGTATTCTATTTCCCGATTCTCTGAAATCTTATCACCAATTCCGACCGTCCGATTAACAAGAATTCGAGAAGTAGATGCAGAGAAAATCAAACGCGAGTTAGCAAAAGGTGATCTAGTGGTATGTCCAGAGGGAACAACATGCAGAGAACCATTTTTATTAAGATTTAGTGCTCTTTTCGCTGAACTAACAGACCGGATAGTGCCGGTGGCAATGAATTACAGGGTAGGGTTTTTCCATGCAACAACAGCAAGAGGTTGGAAAGCTTTAGATCCAATCTTCTTCTTCATGAATCCTAGACCAGTTTATGAAGTGACTTTCTTGAATCAACTGCCAATGGAGGCTACGTGCTCGTCTGGTAAGAGCCCACATGATGTTGCAAATTATGTGCAAAGAATCTTGGCTGCTACATTAGGGTTTGAGTGCACAAATTTTACTAGGAAAGACAAGTACAGGGTTCTTGCAGGGAATGATGGAACTGTGTCCTATACTTCATTTCTTGATCAGATGAAGAAGGTGGTCAGCACTTTCAAGCCTTTTCTTCATTAGTTATATATCACAGAGAGATGATATATACATATAATAATAAGATTAATTTAATTTGTTTTTGTGTTTCTTTTTTACATTTATTTTCTTTTGTAAATGGCTGGCTTTATAATTTTTTTTGGGGAACCATTTAATTATTTCTGGAATTGATTGTTAAATAAAGTCTCACAGTATAACTAATGTTAATTAGTTATTATGGTTAATGTTAGTTATCCCGTTTTGACTTGGAATGGCAAATAATTATTTTTTTCTCATTTTTTTATTTGTGGTATAATAGTTAATAATACTTGTATTCATGTGATATCACTATTTTCTCATAAATATCTGTTATATATTATATTGTTTTTTATCAGCAAATTAAGTAAAAAATAAAACAATTAGGAAATACTCTATGTATTTTCAATTTTAAATTAATTTAATAAGAGTCTAACTAATCCAAAAGAAAGGAAAAAGAAAAAAAAATCAGTTTCCACCTGCAACTTGTTATATTGTTTTGGAATATAATTAAAAAATGGCCTAAAAAGCATATGCAAACATAGTAATATTGTTGCTAAATAGCTAAATGCAGTTTACCTAAACAGGAAAATGCAACATTTGTCAATTTATTTTTATTTGCAAAAAAAATTATTAATTACGTATAATTTATCTCTCAAAGAATAAAAAATTAAGTATTATGTAGTTATTGAATATAAAAGACCTATTGGTGCAGATTAAATTTCTTAAATTTTTTTTTTTTTTGAACAACAAAGAAAAATAAGATTTTATTAGTGAAATTAAGAGAAAGGGTAGGAAAAACTCCACAACACCGGGAACTATACCAAAGCCATTAGGCTTTCCACCTTACACCCATTGAATCTAAACCTAGAGTGCAGAGAAAAAAAACCTCCACCTTACAAGAACCATACAGAAGCTGGACAGATAGTAAAAAGCCAAAAGCATGTTTCTAGTCTAATTAATATAATAAAATAATTTTATTTTGATGATAAAAAAAAGTTAAAAAAGATAGACTTTTAAATAAATGGAATTCAGTGTATATATAAAAAATATATCAAAATAAATTTTCCATAATTTGGTATTATAAAATATGGATAGTCCGTCTAAGTCTTATCCTATCAATAAAAACTCAGAGTATAAACAGTGAAATGGTTGCATTTAGGGAGCATCAGGCTGACGAGATGGTTGTGGTTCGTAAGTAGGGCTAGCAACCAGTCCAACTCAAACTCGAATTAATCTGAGAAATTTAGTTCAATAACGAGAATAATTAATGAGAACATAATTTCACTACAAAAAAAACGCCTTTTTGCGACCGACAATGGGTCCTTTTTCAGTTTTAAAAAAAAAGAAGAGAGATGTTTTGTTGAAGCAAAATCCTTTTTTTCCTATTTCATAATCATGCATACATATCTTTTCACACTACAAAAAAAATGCCTTTTTGTGGCCGACAAATCGGTCGCAAAATGGCTAATATCAGTCGCTAATTTTACTTAGCGACCGATCTGCGACCGAAATAGTCGGTCGCAAAAACGCTGGTCGCAAAAAAAATTTTGCGACCGATAGACGATCGGTCACAAATTAGAGACCGATATTATCGGTCGCAAAATTTAAAATCGGTCGCAAATATTTGGTCGTGGTTTAATTGAAAATTCAGTCGTAAATTTGGTCGCAGAAAATCGGTCGCAATGTTTTTAAATCGGTCGCAAATTGTAAATTCAAAATTTTTACTTTTGGTATCAAATCGGTCGCAAATCGGGTCCGCAAAAATTGGAAAAAAAAATAAAAAAATTAATTAATTATTATGAAACCAAAATTTTTTTCCGCACCTGTGAAAATTGACATAATATATATTCTATACTATATATATATAATATTATATATATATAATATATATATATCGACACAACGTGCTGACTCAATTCAAAGAATAAATTATAAAAAATGTAATTTTTATTGTACTGAACAAATTAAAAAATTATCAATTACAAATGAAAAACTAAAAAAGGTCCAAATCAATCCTTATGCTGCTGCTCATCTGCAGGATCCGATGTCGGATCTCCACCATTGTCGGATCTGCCGAGAGGAGTACCTGCTGGATGTGAGTGTAGCGCCAGAGGGGTTGACCGAAGGTATCGTCTCAAGCATCGGATCAGGCAGCCGGTTAGTGGCTGCTGCTGGACGTCGAAACATGTTCGGTCTGTAGCAGGCGCAGACAGGATGAGGAAGAAGTACCAGCACGGGGCTTCACCGGACAGCCGCTATCAAACATGCCGCTCTAAGCTCTGCAATCTGTCTCTGCTGATCGCAAGCTGAGCCCGTATATGTCAATCATCATAGTGCCGAAGTCAGTGTGCTCGGGCTGTGGTGCTCGCCGCTGGCGTAGAAAGGGAGCTGCTTGAGTCGCAGTAAAACTGTAATGCCTGAGACCCGATGCGTATACCTTCCTCTTCTTCTGGCCCCTACAGCCTCGAGATAAAGCGCTATTCTCGTCAAATTCTTTGACTCAGCTTCGGATTATCGGTCTGAGAGGTAACAAATACGCTCCCGAGTTGTAGTATAGTTCTCCTGAAAAACAAAAAATAAAAATTAATCAAAATGCATATTGCAAGCTTTTATTTATTTCGACTTTGTACATGCTTCGCAAATTATTAGATGGTAAAATGTAAATAATTATTAATTATTACTTACATTGAACGCTCAGTGCACGTCTAATCGACAAATGTATTACGAATCGTGGTCCTTTCCGTGTGAGTGTAATGGTAAACACCTCCATGGTGTGATCGGTGTGGGCTCACGACCTAATTCTTTAGCCTGTAATGAATTTTTATGCATGATATATTAATATATATATTGTCCTTTCATTAAACATCAGTTTCTTGCAAAGGGACTAGTTCACTTACTAATAATCGAGCTGTCTCTATAGCAGATATAGATCCGCCTGTGTGTCGCGAAGGTCCTGCTCCATCCCCGCCAGTCTCACTGCGCCTGTTTTGTGCAAACATCTCCCGCTTTCTCTTGAATGCAGGATCCTCCCAAGCCTTTTGCCAGCTCTCCCATATCTCCTGAGACACGCACCGTTGTTTCTTACCGCTTCTTCTCATCCTATAGGTGAAGTCAGCGTATCGATCGGCGCATATCTTCTCCCAGGCTACTTTCAGCATAGCCGTAATGGTTTTTAAGTTTAAGTAACTAAATAAGAATTTGTTGGTTATATTAAGTATTATGTCTGAACTCTACATATCATTGCAATATAAACTTAAATTATTCAAATATAAAATACATATAAAACAAAAATTGCAGATTATTTTTTAAACCAAACCAATGGGATCAATTCTAAGAACTGCATCACATTTCCAATTTCGGATTAAACCAAATGTGTCCTAAGAGTATATATAAGGATTCTCGTTCTTGTATTAGTGAAAATGGAATTAATTACCATAGAAGAACCATAGAAGAACCATGCTACAATGGAGTGCCAGGAATCAAAATAAGTAATTGCAGAGATTACAGAATTCAACAATTAATTGAAAATCTAGATTCTTCTATGACAGGCCTTTTGTTATCAGCAGACAGCAACCAAGAAATGCATGACCTAGCACTTAAATATCTCATACGATGTCCATATGAACTAAAAGGTACAAAGATACATCTGATGCCATTTACGATTTGAAAATTATATAAAATGAGAACCCATATCACTGAATAGACACACATCCATTTTCTATTAAATATTATTCTTTGGCTATACTTTTTCATTCTTCAAACATGCATCAGTTGAAATTAGCAGTAAAAAGTCAAGAACGGATTTTTTTTTTTTTAAAAGTAAAAATGGTGATTAGCTATTTTGCCTGAGCACTACTGAAAAATTTAGGGTCTATTATTTTCAACAGGATCATAATGAAGTTTTAAAACTGAGTAATTCATGTAGGCAACCCTAACTAGTTTGTGTTCTTCTTGTACTGAAGCTATGATGTTACAGTTACAAAAATCGTTTACAGAATTCTAATGTAGCTTCTTATAAATATTCTATTTTTTCACCTAATTTTTCCTCAAACGATCATAAAATTTGTGTTTTATTTAAAATATATACAAATAAATTGCAAATAAAAAAATTTAAAGAAACAGAAATCGCAAAATACCTCAAATTATGTCGAAGAAGACGGGTGGAGTGAGGCGGGCTGGTGTGGCGTGAGGAGGTGCTGCAACGGCGTCAGGAGGACTGGTGTGGCGTGAGGAGGGGCTGGAGCGGCCGCGGCCTGCGAACAAAGGAGAGGAGAGGAGGAGAAGAAGAAAGAAAGAAGAAGAAAGAAGAAGGACGCGTTTAAAGCCCTAACAATTGCGACTGACAAGTTGGTCGCAAATTCATTATTATCGGTCGCAATTTTTTACACTGCGACGTTGTTTTAATTCACAGATAATTTGCGACCGATTTGCGACTAACACTTTCGGTCGCAAATATTCGATCTCAAATCTGTCTCATATCGGTCGCAAAAATTATACCAAATTTTGAACAGCGCAATTTTGCGACGGAATAACCCGTAGTCTCAAATCGGTCGCAAAGTCTCAAATCGGTCGAAAAATCGGTCGCAAATCTGTCGGCAGAGTACGGTCGCAAAAATTATACCAAATTTTGAACAGCGCAATTTTGCGACGGAATAACCCGTAGTCTCAAATCGGTCGCAAAATCGGTCGCAAATCTGTCGCAGAGTAGTCGCAATATGAGAAATAAAATCGCGGGAAAATTTACCGCTAAAATTTGCGACTGAATGTTCTTGTGTATCAAATTGGTCGCAAATTTGAGACCGATATTTGTCGGTCGCAAATATCGGTCGCAAATTAGTGTTTTTTTTGTAGTGTTTTGTTTTTTATACATTAAGAGATTTAATAGGTCGAAATAATACTGCGAACTACGCGGATTTGAGATTATGTGAGAAAAACAACCGGTTCAATAACCTCGTGATTTCAAGAATCCAATAATTATAAATGAGGAAGCAAAATGAAAACCAATATTGTATCTTGACAATGTCCATTGACATGTATTACCAAAATAAGATTGAAATTAAGTTGATGAATGATTATACTCACTAATATTGTAAATTCCAAATCCTACCTTAGATTTAAATATATTATTTATTTATTTATTCTGAAAAGGTTAAATTGAAATAATATTATAAATTACATGATAGAAGTAGAAATTCCTTTTTTAAATAAATCTCATTAAATTTGTTAAAACTTTTTATAGAATGATAAAAACTATTAATTCAAAAGAAAGTTTATCACCTCTCATAAGAATAATAGTCCGTCGGTATGGATGAATTTGAAATGCAGAAGTCATCGTAAATGAATCGAGATGTATATTTTTTTTATTCTAAACACAAAATTTAAATATTCTTCTATGAAATTCCTTTGTTTCAAAGGGAGTAAACTAGCAAACAAAATTTAGCAAAAATAACATAAATTCAATAAAAATTAAGAACAATATGCTAAACTATTTAGGGTCCAAAATTGCGTCTTACATGTGATATCGTAAAAAAAAAACATTTTTAAAACAAACAAAACAAGGAATAGAATTTACTTCCACTACAACAAACCATACATAGTGACAACCCTCAACTGTAAAAACTAAAAACAGTTATGTAATCTTTTCCTTTCATAGTTGCAAAATATGATTCACTGTTATATGCCATCTTTTTGAAAGTCGTGCTCAATATAAAATATTGACCAAAAGTGTTTGATTCCTTATTATTTTTGTTAATGGGTTCATTTTGGTCCCAAATTGGACCATTTAGAGATGGGTATATAATATAATCTGATGCAATGAGACCATTTGCCATTAACATCTTTTGACGTACGCATAAGAATTTTGCTTTTCCATATACTCTTGTTTGGTGGATGGGTTGGAATTCAACTTTTGCTGTATATTTATTTTATGCTTGTTTTGCTTTTCCACTTTTCCTTTTTCCTTGTTTGGTGAGGTTAGCTTTTGACGATTTTCATTTCTCTACACCAATTTATAGAAGTTGTATACAATTTAATAATCTTTTTACCATTGAAATTTGATTTTTTTTTTTTCAAAAAATAAATTCAAATTTACCGGCAAATTTGAATAAGTTTTTTGAGGTATGGGTGGATGCTATATTCTCACCTCCTACTTTTGCCACGGACCGTTAAATTAGAATTTTCCTGAATATCATCTCCGGCTTAAATATAGAAACACGCGTGTAAGTCGAATAAAAAGTAGCAAAACTAACTCCTTATTAGACCTTTTAAATTTAGGTACAAGTTAAAAATAACAGATTTGAAGCTAGCCTAAGACTATGGGTCTATTTGATAAAATTAGCTGTTTTGGTAGTAGTTAGCTTTTTTAATAGCGTTTAGCTGTTAATTATTTAAGTAAGTTTTCATAAAACGCTAAAAATTAAATGTTATATGAGTTAACTTTTCACAAAATACTACTCTAACATCTAAAAGTTAATCCAAATACTATAATACCGCACAGTTTAAATAGCGTTTTAGCGTTTTAATTAAAGCTACTTGTTATTGCGGAACACAACTTATATTTTATTGATTGAACCAAGTCATAATGTCATACCTAAAATCATTAACCTGCGCCTTTCAGGACTTCTTTTTCTTTAATGTTGCTAAAGTGCAACCATATCCGAGCAAAAGATATACATACCTTTGTATGATTGATTGGACGAAAATTCTTTTTTTAATAGGCTAATTATTAGTCAAAACTCAAAATTAAATAAGGAGATTAATTAAATTAAACTATCAACTTTGATAATTTGAAATTAAAAGTTCTATGGAGTATTTATTATGTTTGTTCTTTTGAAGCCAACGGAGGACCTAAACTAATACCTAGCTATATATATTCTACCTACATGGTTAGCAAGTTGCAAGCAGCATGCACCTTGAGTGATATTTATAAACCAAAATTATATTAATTTAAAATAAAATTGCAAATTAAAAATTGGGCTAATTCTTATATTTTGAGCTAATATATATAATAAAGTGCATGTTGTCTAGTAGCTTATAGGTGAGCTAATTGTATATAAGAGAGAATATCTTAAACATAATCACAATTAATTTAATTAGAGAAAGTCTATTTTTCTCTTCTTTGAAAAAAAAATATTTTTGGGGAATTTATTCTGACTTTGAATACAGGAGACAATAAAAGAAGTTTCTAAAAAAATAATTATTATTTAAAAAAATTATTTTCTTGTTAAGTGATTTTGGATACGTCTCCAATGTTGTGAAGTTTGCAATTTGTACCTGAAAATTAAAAATAAATTAATAAAAAAATAATAACTATTTCAGTCTATATATATATATATATAACTATTAAGGATTTTGATGCAAAGAAACTTTAATGAAAGGTGATGTTTAGTTTATAAATAATATTCTCGTAGTGCATTGGTCAAAGCCATAATTTAAACTTTTGAAGACATATTTTGTTCTTTAATATTAAAAAGAGTTATGCTTAAAAGAATAGAATGAAGAATATATATGTATTTGCGTATGAATGTTTTCTTTTTAGATCTAGCATATGAGTATTGATTTATATATAATTTGTGGCCTTTTTAATTTTTATTTATTATTAAAAAAAATTTACTTTAATCCATAGACTATTTCAATTTATAAAATTGCATATATATTTTTAACTTGTAAAATTATTTTATTAAGAATAGCATTTGTAGTGTTTGGTCTTCAGCAAGTAGCTAAGTGCTTGTGGGTACCCTAATTAATAATTCATCAATGGAAGTTTCTTGGCGATTGCTTATGCATGTGGGTTTCACGTGCAGTCAAACTTTTGCCAAAGAAAAAAAAGACAAAGGGAGAAGAGAAAGAAAAGTAGATAAAAAGGAGGAGAGGAAGTCTTTGTTCTCAAAAAAGAGCACAAAATTGCAATATTCCAATACACTAAGGCTATATTTCATATCAAGACATTTTGGAGGAGATATTTTGAAATATTTTGTTAAATATTTTCCTTTGACATAATAAAAATAGAGTACATTATTTTGATTTGTAAAAACCATTTGCAAAAGAGAGAGTTATTAATTTTAAAACGAAATTAATTTTATATTTAAAAAATATGAGAAATTTCATACAGAAATAATAAATTTATGAGTTGTTCAAATCTTTTTTTCTAGTAGGGTCAAGACCGGACCCATGGAACAGCCCATTTTTTTGAGTAAGGAAAAGGGTCGCCCTCTTTTCAACCGTAAAGTTTAAAGGTTTTTTGTCCGTTTTCAATAGATACGATTAAATTGTTAATGTTCAAATTTGTGTTCTCATGGAGATCGAGACAGTTAATATATTGGTAAATTATTCATATTATATTGAATTTTGATATAAATTCTAGGTGAGGTAATATTTTGTCAAATATTTCATTTTAATAAAAGAAAATTTTTCTAAAGTTTTATTTTATTATTGAAATTCATATATTTAATATAGATTTACAAGATTTTGATAAATTTTATAAATTTTGAAATCTCAATTAAACATTCACCAATGACAAAGCAGCACAAACATACAGGGGAAAACCTTTCTTTTCAGCCTTTGGTTTTTAGTTGCTAATATAATGGTTTTCAAAGGGTGAGAATGAGATATTTTTAATTTCCATCCTAATTTTTCCTTAGTATCTTTCTAATTTCATTTCCCCTTCGTTTTGCTTGAATATGTTCGAAAGAAAAAAGGTAATAATGCTTTTAAAAAATATGTACAGATGAGTAATTATTATATTGAAATAATAAGTAAGAATTAATAAACATTATTAAAAATAAAATAAAATTTAATAAGGATATAATAGACCATTTAAAGATTAATTATAATAAAAAAGAAAATAGACTATATTTTGAGACTAGTCAAAAATAAAAGATGAACTATCTTTTTAAAACAAATGGAGTACTTTGTATTGATATTAATCAATGTTGGGCATTTGTTAATTTTCATTTCCATTCATTCATTACATTGTAATAACATATGAAGTATGACATTAAGGAAGTCGGTCTGAGTGAAAACATTTAAGTACATCACGCCGGGTGTTAGATTTTTGTGAGTGGATACAATTTTGCTAAAATAATGTTTCCATTGAGAGCTTGAAGTGGAGTCGAGTCGACTAGAGACTTTTATGGTCTAACATAAAAAAAGAAAATGAAGTATGATAGTATTACAAGTAAAAATTTAGGGTATCGGCAAAATTAACTGTTTTAGTACTATTTAGTTGTTTGAGTAACTTTTCATAAAACATTAAAAACTGAACGTTATAAAGATTGACCTTTTATAAACGTTATTAAAACTTCTAAAAGCTAATTCAAACGTTATATTATTGAACACAATAAAAAATAACGTTTAACATTTTAATCAGTCAATAAAACCTTAGGTGATTATAAAAAACTAATTTTGTCTAAATATAATTATTGATTTTTGGGTTCATATGAGGGTCAATATATGAACTACAGAGAAGGGTAGTCAACCGTTAAATAACATTCCCTCAATTGAGCCATTGTATTTGGTCATCCTTTGTAGGTAGTGTTGCTAGATGTCTTGTGATTATTGGCTGATATAATATTTAATTGCTAATTATATTAACACTACTATTAAAATTTAAATATTGTAATTAGCATTTAAATTCTACTTTCCTAATCAGAAGCCCAGCAACTTGATCACGTGGGAAAACTCTGACCTAAAATTTTATATATTGATTTTCTTAATCCAGGTGATATAGACATGTAGTTTATTGAAAACAAATTCCCATTGTTTTGCCTTGCAAGTTTTGGAGAAAAAAAAATATTAATATTAAATCATTACTTACCAAAGAAAATATTATTAAAACGCCATAATCCGACCCTAATTGTTCTGATTAGCATAATCGATGACATCATAAGATGTGATTATTTATACTAGACAGAAAGCCAGGTCACTAAACCACAAATTCATTACTTAGAATTTTGAAATTGAGAATCAAATCATTTAAATAACCTAAAGCAATTTTTAAATGAGGAAATAGTTGGTCTTCTTGTGAATTATTATTTAATAAAATTATATAAAATGTAACATGAAATAATACAAGTTGCATACATCCAATGATAAACTAAATAAAGGTTTTCCATATTGATAATTATTTTTTTTATTTTCTTATTCATTGTTTTTAAAAGCTAAATGGCCGGAAATAATAAAATTTTCTTACTTTCTATATTAATATAGAAATTAGAAGTAATTTTGACAAAAAAAGAAAAACAAACCAAACACAGCCTTAGTAGAGGTAGGGGGACAATGCGATATGGGCAGATTATGACGTGTCAGATGAAAGCGTGGTCCACCTCCACCGAATCATAATCCTGAGCTTTTAGCGCGTGCCACGTCTTAGTGTTCCCAAGGCACTTGTCCGCTCATAACTTTTTAGTAAATAAAACACTACACATTAGTACTATACTATTTGATAACTTGTTTGGAGAAAAACAATTATTTGACAATAAAAATAAATCTTAATTTGATTAAATTTCCTAAATAAAGAGAAGGTTAAATAATTGTTTAATGTTTAAAATTTAATTATAGTTATGCTTATCTCTTTATTTAGTAAATAAATTGATGTTTAAAACTTAATTTCATTAAATTGTTTATCATTCAATTTAATAAAGTTTAGTTTGTTAATATTTCTAGAAATGTCAATAATTTTGGAGATAGTTAGCAAAGAAAGTTATTGATTCTGTGTATCCTTTTGTAGCTTGGATTTAACGTCGATGCGGTATTGCCGTTAACATTTTCTTATTTTCAGTTTTTACCACTTTACCCTATTTTATATATATACACACCATTCGTATACTTTTTCTCTCGTCCTCTCATTTCCTCCTCAAAATTCTCTCTTTCAAGGAAGGTAGAGAAGAGAAGGGGACACACATAGAAAAGGAAAGAGAGGACTTTTTTGCGATTTCATGTCATCACCCACGGCGTCGTATTGGTGCTACAGGTGCAACGGTTTCGTTCGAGCATGGAGGCAACAAGACGCTGAGGAAATAACAACTTGTCTTGATTGCGGAACCGGATTTGTTGAAGAACTCGAGATCCGAGAAGACGCCGCTGCCGCCGCCTCCCCGTCAGCCTCTACGGCTGCTGCTGCCGCCACTGCTGCTATGTTAATGACAGGTATTCTTCCGAATACAGATCATAATAGTCCTCTTCGTAGAAATCGTAGGAACGCCGGCGACCGTTCTCCGATTAATCCTGTTATTGTTCTTCGTGGAGGAAGTATAGGCGGTGGAGGTTTCAGCATCGGAGGACAATCCGATGGCGGTGAAAGCGAAGTTAGTGGACGTGGATTCGAGTTATATTACGACGATGGAAGTGGTTCCGGTTTACGACCGTTGCCGTCGTCCATGTCGGAGTTTTTTTTGGGATCTGGATTTGAGAGATTATTAGATCAGATATCACAGATTGAAATTAATGGAATTAGTAGATTCGAACAACCGCCGGCGTCGAAATCGGCGATTGAATCTATGCCGACAGTAACAATAAATGAATTTCACACATCAACGGAATCTCATTGTGCGGTGTGTAAAGAGCCTTTCGAATTAGAATCAGAGGCGCGAGAAATGCCCTGTAAGCATATTTATCATTCCGATTGCATACTTCCATGGCTTTCATTTCGAAATTCATGTCCGCTCTGCCGCCACGAGTTACTTGGGGACGATGAAAACGAACGAGTCATGGCGGCAGGGAATAATAATATTAACAATGAAGAAGAGGCGGTGGGGTTGACTATTTGGAGATTACCGGGTGGTGGATATGCGGTTGGAAGATTTACAGGGGCAAGAAGTGGGGTGAGAGAATTGCCCGTGGTTTATACGGAAATGGACGGTGGTTTTAATAATGGAGGTTTGCCTAGGAGAATAACGTGGTCGACAAGAGGAGGGAGTAGCGGAAGAGGAAGAGAGAGCCGAGGTAGCGGTGGAGGTGGTGGTTGGTTTGGTCTGGGTAGGTCTATAAGGCATTGGTTTGCTTGTTTTGGTGGTGGCGGTGAAAGCTCAAATTCAGATTTGAGGAGTAGGGGTTTTTCGATTTTTAATAACAGTGCTTCTTCAAGAATAAGAAGATGGGATGGGGAGGTTAATGGTGGAAGAAGAAGAAGGTAAAATTTGGGGCAAAAATATTATAGTTTTCTTAATTTGTAAATATTACCATACTAGAAAGATTTTTTTTTTTTTTTAAATTGAAGTGGGAAGAAGTTAATTTAAATAAAGGGCAATCAGAAGAAAATGAATTGAGCATTTGGAGAGGAGCTAAGAGGTAACGAAACAAAGCTATCTATTTTAGTTTTTTTATGTATATTTTTTTGTAATTTTTAGTCAGAAGAGGCTTCTTTCCTTTTGCTGCAATTTTTTTCCTAGAAAATCTATGAAAAATTTCCAGTATTTAAAAGTTTGAAGCCTGGTGTTAGAGCTGTTGATTCTCTCACTGCCGCTGTTCTGCAGTCTGCTTTATCAATGAAAACGTGCAAATTTGGAAAAACTTCTGGGAATTATCATCAATTTTCAGTATAAAGTATATGATGTTATATAGAAGATTAATTTTTCTTCATCATAAACGATCTGCATGCGTACTTTATGATTATGAAGCCTCTCGAAATTTGATTGGAGGATAACTATGACTATAGCCTTTGGTAAATTTACTAAAGATGAAAATGTTGTGTTCTGATGATTTATGTTCTGATGTTATTCAAAGTTCACTGTATTTAATATGAACTATAATATGAGATGAGTGAAAAAATAAAGTGAAGCCATGGAGAGAATATCATACACCACCACCTCCGAGTATTAAAAAAGCTTGTGGAAGATATTAAAGCTAAAGTTTCATTTGTTTTCATAAAAATATTTTTGGCTGTTTGGGACGTTCAGAATCAAAGGAAAATTAAGTTTTTTTTTTCTTTTTTTTTTAGAAAAAGTTTTTTTTTTTTTTTAAGAAAAATAACTTTTCATTTTTTAGAAGCAAAATATTTTTCGATATTGATAAATATTATAAATTTATATTTTTTAATTTATTAATTATCATAATTATTACCAACAGTCACCATTTACCACCGATCACCATCATCATCGTCTACTACCGTCGGCTTTCATAATTTACATTTGTTTTTTTTGCAATTCTTTTGATATTTAAGAATAAAAATTTTAAATTATAAAATTTTTATTATTATTAATATTTCACCATTTTTACCACCGATCCACCATCATCATCTCTGCAGCTTACCTACAGCCAGCCCAAGAGACCGCACTGCGGGGATCTCCCAGGCAACATTCACTGCAACGACTGGTAAACGCAGTCTGGCGGTCACACCCGATGCCGCCATCCTATCCACATTCTCACACCGGTAGTAGGTGCTACCGTCGGCTTTCATTAATTAACATTTGTTTTTTTGCAAATTCCTTTTTGATATTAAAGAAATAAAAATTTTAAATTATAAAATTTTATATTATTAATATTTTTTTTATGGTCTTATGAGATAAAGATTTTAATATTTTTAACTAATTTTCAATATTACAATTAAATAATAAAAAATAAGACATTTATAGAATATTTTTCAAGTAAAATGTTTTCCATGAAAATATTTTTCAGCAAGTTATTTTCCAGCAAGTTAATTTACAGAATGGAGACTAAATTAGAATTTGGTGAAAGAAAAAACGACAATTATAGAAATGGAAAATATCTGTATATTAAATTTTTTATATATCTAGTCAATAATTGAATCTATTATTATTATTATTATTATTTTATCTTTAAATATATATTTAGTTAATAGTTGAAATTGGAGATGGTATATACATTCATCTCGTTAGATATTCATTCAAATTCGATTTAAACAGAATAGAAAAAAAAGAAACTCATTCATTTAAATAAGGTATAGACGAACATCTTACATTTAAATATGAGACAACTATTTAAATTTATTATATAAATCTTACATAAAAAAAATCTTTTTTCTATCCGGAATTCGGATAAATATCTTTTTGTGAGGTTAACGTTGCATTGGATATGGCCCAATAAAAGACGGCCAGCAAACCAAACCATACTTTTGGGCAAGTTGGCAACTTCTACAACAAAGCCTAGCATAGGGTAGAGTTGTCAATTGCTCCAATATTCTCACCGACTGATTTATTACTTTGCAAATTGATTCTTTCTGATCGATTTCTTCTTCTTGTTCTTATTATTCTTCTCATTACTATCATTATTTTATTCATTCCAATATCCGATGAATTGAAATAATAATATATTTCATATCATAGGAGATAATTTTTTTTAAATTCATCAAATTAATAAAAAATTTTATGATAAAATAATTCAAATTTGAGATTTCTATTCTTAACATTTTATAAACGCTTTTCTAATTGTTTATAAATAAAGGCCATAATTGATATAAAAAAAAATTTCATTCAAAGTATCAATTTCCGAAACTAAACAAATTGGCCAAAATTAAAAAAAATGTATAGTTTTCATTTGTAATTAGGGCCTAAATGAATAATAATATATTTATAAGTGACCAAATGGATATAACATTATGAAGTTAACAAAGTATCAAAAAAATCTATTCATTTAAGTGAAAAGTATGATTTTTAGTTATCACTTGAAAAAATCTTTTAAAACAGCTGTATAAATAATTGATTATTCAATCGATATATCAATAATTTAATAAAGCAGGCATTAGATATTCAACTTTTCGAATATGAACATTGAAAGTCTATCTTATTTGATTTGCAAAATAGAATAAAAATAAATAATTATTCTATAAAATCGGATATTTATTCTTTATTCGTCAAATCTTAAAAAGAGTTTATTGCATATAATAATTATTACATACTTAGAAATTTATTAAAATTTAAGGTTAAAATTTTTCTGTTCTATAAAATAGTTCTTCTATTTTTAAATTTAAATTAAAAACTATAAATATCTATTCATGAAATAACTAATTCTATTCTCTAGCTATTAAATATTATTCCTTGAATCAAATAAGGCAAAACGTTTATTATCAAATTCACATTATTTCGGACTGCTCCCTCCATTCCCAAATGCTAGTCAGATTTAAAATTTCACATTTTTTAAGAAAATCATTAAATTTATTTAAATCACAGTAAATTATTGTGTGAATTAAATATACTACTCTTAGTCCGTCTAAGTTACAATAAATTTTTGAGAAATCGAGCAATCAATATTGGTCATATACAATGGATAAAAATGAAAAAATAATAATTTATTAGTTATAAAAATTATAAATATAATAAATATTTGGGAACATAATACTTTATCAAATGTCACAAAGTATTTAGGAACTGGGTGAGTATTAGTTAATCTGTTTTTATTTATGTATAAGATGCTGGTTGTGAATGTATCATCACTCTCTCTCTCTCTCTCTTTGTTGACACCGGCCCATTAAGAGTATAAAATGACTATATGTAGATATAGTCCAACTTTACTGGGCCAACTATTGCGAGAAACTTTTATCCAGCCCACTAAGAAGAAGCAATCCACCTAGGAATTGGGCTAAAACATTCTGCAGAAGCCCAAAACAATTTAGGAATATACGCACTCAAATCAATTATTATCTGAAACAAGAGCTACGTATGAACATGCATGCATTATTGAGCTAGGAATGGATAAAATAATTAAGAAAAAAAATATAAAATATTTGTTCTTCATATAGGTACATAATTTATTAGTTCCTGATATGGGGTAGTTAAAACAGTTGAAACCTTCATTTCTTTTTCTTTAAATTTGTAAATTTCTACTTTAGTGTAACCATGCATCAATCTCATCAAGTTTGATTATTGTACTATGTTGTCGGTGTTATCTTCCATCAATTTATGATATTGTTATAATTTGAATTCTTAATTAATGTTTTAGAAGATATAAATTGATTAGGGCACGGAGATTTTGTTAAATTTTGGCTCGAAATCATAATCAAATTGAAATTATAACAAGTTTGAAATGGAACTAAAATTAAGTATGATATGATTGATTTTCTCACTTATGTAAAGAGTGCGAGGTCTGAGTCCTCTTAACTAAATGAGAAGTTATCCAAATTCTGTAGCCCCCTGCATCATTTCGGCCATGGAAACTCCAATGGAAAAAATAAAAGACTAGGACTAAACGAGGATAATGTTTGCACGTATACTTTTGAAATCAATAATTATTTGAGATCGGTATCATCTTAATATTTATAATTTTCATTTACAGAACAGTTAAATACACGTTCATTCATGCATCTATCTAAATTAAATGAACCTTGACATAATTTGATTTTTCATTAGTTTATTTTGTTTTATTCAAACGTGTATTAGCATTATTTAATTGTAAATTGTAATTAACTATGATATATGAACAATATTTTTTAATATTCAAATAAAAATTGATGCCCTAATAAAAGGGGTACCAAGTTGGACCATCTGTCGTCAAGGTCAACAATAAACAGGTTGGTAGGGACTAAAGTTTGGACATATTTGGATGAGTGTTTGTAAGATTGAAAGCAATGATATGGAGCCAATGTTTGTATACATTTAGTTCTCAAAACCTAATTTTAATCATGCTGGAGTGTTTCAAATGGTATGATGTATTTGAATTCAGCGAAAAAAATATGTGAAAATACTCATAAAAAATTCAAAGAAAGTTTTTAAATGCATATGAAATATAAACAGTATTTTGAGTTGTAAAAATTAAATACTTCCAAATAACAAAAAATCTATTTTATATATATATATATATATATTTCAGCGAAAAAAATAATTGTGACAATAACTCATATATATATACAAAAAATTCAATATATAGAAAGTTGTGTGTAAATGTCACGTATGAAATATTAAAACAGTATATTTGAGTTGTAAAAAAAATTAATACCTTCAAATAACAAAAAATCTATTTTATAGTATATATGCATATATATATATATATACATACCCATATTATATTTTTCCAAATTTTTAATATTATGCATCTTTTTTGTTTTCTTTGTTTGTGGAAATTTAAAAAATTATATAAAAAGTTATCATATCAGCCCAGCGAGGAGGAAGTAGAAAGGGAAAGCTGGTTGAAAGTGAAAATGAGAAGAGCAATTCACAGGGGGTCCAGGTGGGAGAAGTACCCAGAGTGATCTTAAAAGATTTTGAAGGCAAGATCAGGCTGCAATCAAAAAAGCTTTGGCGATCAAGCAGGGGGACCAAGGACCAGTTTAAAATGTATTAATTGTGAAATGAATGATATTTTCAAAAAGAGAGTTTTTCTTAATGATTGGAAGATCCTTATGTAGGTGAGCAGGAAATAGAAGGACTAATTATTATAATCTTAAAATAACAATTAGTAAATATTACCAAGATAATTTTTCAGCCTATAAATAGTTTACATATTTGTTTTTGAATTATATTAAAAAGCGATAAAATTTATTTAGACATCGGAGATTTTTTAAAGCCCCATTTATTGAACCAAACCGAGGTGGCGCCAGTATTATTATATATTTTAAAAATTTATTCTCACTTCAATAATTTTTTTTCCCAGTGATAATAAAAGAAAATAATCGCGGATTGTAAAACATAATACGCATATATTTATACATTTTTCCTCTCTCACGTTTAGGATCTATAATGTCTACAGACCCACGCGTGCTCAGGAAAGTCATTTTTCTGCAGATCACAGTGGGGCCATGAAACTGTCTGACTCTTTACTGAGGAAACCGCGGTATAGAGAATCAAACTCTGCATGCTTCTGTCATGTGAGTGTAATGGGTTTGGTTTTTGTGGATGTGGTGAGAAAGCACAGGGCAAATTCTTTTGTTTTTGGTGTTTGTACTTTCTTTTCATTACAACATTTTTCTAATTCTTGTCTCGCCGAGATATACTCAAAGAAACTTACATTAATGATATCGATAACTCTCTTAATTAATTTTCTCATACAATCTCTTTTAATTTAAACGGAATAGCATTCAAGAGAGTTGATGCATAAAATTATCATAATAAGAATCTTAAATAAATGAATCAGTTAAAATACCAATTTTACAGTCATGGGCATTTGATTTTTACAATCTATATACTATGTAGCGGGGTTAACCGGGGTTATGTGGGATTTATTATATTAACCATAACCGCAAGTTAATTTATTTTCTTAGAGAAGATATTCATCTTGGAAAGTAATTTATGCCTAGGGTTAGGTAACCCATTGGATGGTTCGCCCTGCCAATATCCAATATTTTCTTTGGCTAGAATAACCTTTTCCGAATAATAGCTGAGAAAGCTGTTAGCTCATTCAATTATGGCATATTATGACTTGAAAGTTGATTGTGGGTGTGGGGAAGATTATGTAGCTCAGAAGTTGGAAGAAATACACACGCCTTCAAAATTTTCATTTCTTGATGAGACAAAAGTAAGTGTAAAGACGCCCAATCCAATAAGCTGCTTCAAGCAATTTTGAATTAAGGTATATGCGCAAGTTTTCACAAATCTAAGTTAAAGGAGACAAATCCTTTGTGGTGGACGGATGTCCAAGACTGTGCATTGGAGAAGCATATGGGAGTTGTACGGGCGTCTGCTCCCGTTGCGAGGGGACCAATATTAGAGCCATACGATACCTAATTTGTGGAGAACAAAATTAAAATAAGGCTTTGCCTCTAAGGGTAAGCGGGAGATTAATCAGTCGGTTTGTGAATCGTTAAAAATAAAATTACGGGCCTATATACCTTATGTAAGTATTAAGAAAAAAATAAATTAATGCTAGTTTTGAGTGATTTTAAATGTGGTTTAGAAAAATAATTAGTGTATTCTGTTTCTTTTCCTTTTTCAATTATTGCGAAATGAGAATTCAAATTTAGATATTAAATGTAGTTGGATACTTCATTGTTAGGTATAAAACCATATATATAGCGAGAGTGGGAGAGTTAGAGCTTTTAATTATGAGTTTAGAGTAATAATATAGTCAAGGGACACAAGATTGTGAAATAACTTCAGTAAAATTACTTTTAAATTATTTTTATTTTTTATGAAATTAACCTATGATAATTTAAATAAAAAAATTTATAAATTATGAACCTAAATTAATTAAATCCTAATTTCAATAAATTATCAAATGGACGGGTATTAACTGTATATATATATATATATATATACATACCATTTATATTTTTCCAAAATTTTTATATTATGCATCTTTTTTGTTTTCTTTGTTTGTGGAAATTAAAAATTATATAAAAAGTTATCATTTTTATTTAAAGTTTAATGTGAAAATAATGATTATTTCAAAAAAGGAGTTTTTCTCATTGATTTGAAGATTATGAGTACAAATAGAAGCTAATATATAATTAAAATAACAATTAGTAAATATTACAAGATAATTTTTCAGTCCTAATAAAATAGTTTCATATTTGTTTTGATTATATATAAAAGGATAAAATTTATTTAGACTCGATTTTTAAGCCCATTTATGAACCAAACCGATCGCCATATAAATTTTTTAAAAATTATTCTCACTCAATTTTTTTCCCAGTGAATAATAAAAAATAATCGCATGTAAAAAATACATATATTTATACATTTTTTCTTCGTTTAGTCTACTAATGAGTCTACAGACCAGGTGCAGGAAAGTCATTTTCTGCATACAGTGGGGCCATGAAACTGTCGATATTACTAAAACCGCGTATGAGAATCAAATTCTGCATGCTTCTTCCATTATTAATGGGTGGTTTTTTGATGGAGAAAGCACACCAAATTCTTTTGTTTCTTTGTGTTTGACTTCTTCATCACATTTTCTAATTTGTTTTGATTACTAAAGACTTACATAATGTTCGATACCTACCAATTAATTTTCTCATAAATCTTTTTAATTTAACAATAGCATCAAGAGATTGATGCATAAAATTATCATAATAAGAATCTTAAATAATAATATTAAAAATAATTTTACAGTCAAGTTGCATTTGTTTTACAATCTTATAACTTGTAGCGTTTTAACCGGTTAATTAGGATTATAATTAACCATAACCAAGTTAATTTTCTTAGAAAGATTATTCATCTGGAAAGATTATCATAGGGTTAGAAATTGGATGGTCGCCCTCCAATTCAATATTTTCTTTGGCTAGAATAACCTTTTCAATAATAGCTGAGAAAAGCTGTTAGCTTCTTCAATATGGATATATGACTGAAAGTGATTTGGTGTGGGAGTTTTGGTAGCTAGATTGTCACACGCCTTCAATTTCATTTCTTGATGAGACAAAAGTAGTGTAAAGGCCAACAATAGCTGCAGCAATTTGAATGCCAATTCACAAAATCTAAGTTAAAGGAACAATCCTTTGTTGGAGAATGTCCAAGACTAGTCATTTGGAGAAGATATGGGATTGTACGTTGCGAGGGGACCAATAATAGAGCCATACGATACCTAATTTTGTGGAAGAACAAAATTAAAATAAGGCTTGCCTCTAAGGGTAAGCGGAGATTAATCAGTCGGTTTGTGAATCGTTAAAATAAATACGGGCCTATATACCTTATGTAAGTATTAAAAAAAATAAATTAATGCTAGTTGATTTTTAAATGTGGTTTAGAAAAATAATATGTTTCTGTTTCTTTTCCTTTTTCAATATTGGAAAATGAGAATTCAAATTTAGATATAAATGTAGTTGGATATTCATTGTTAGGTTAAACCGATATATATAGCGAGAGTGGGAGAGTAGAGCTTTTAATATGAGTTTAAGTAATAATATAGTCAAGACACAAGATTGTGAATAACTTCAGTAAAATTACTTTTAAATTATTTTTATTTTATGAAATTAAACCATGATAATTTAAATAAAAAAAATTATAAATATGAACCTAAATTAATTAACCTAATTCAATTAAATTTCAAATGAGGTATTAATTGTAAAATATATAACATGAGATACAATCCCACGTGAATTAAATACAATATATTTTAAGACAAAGTATAAACTTAAAATTTATAATTCAAGGATTGAAAATATATTTTTTTTAAAAAAATTATGTTTTTTTTAAAAAAATAGTTAGATTTTAAGTCCTAAATCACCTAAATCAAAAGACAAAGATTATTTAATCACTTTGCAACTAATTGAATAGCTTAATTAGTCTAATTTTTGGGTTATATGTATTGAAAAGAGATGGAAGTGTTTTCTTGGTTTCAAATATGTAGCTAGTCTCCATCTTTTGAGGTAATAGACGATCGAAGCAAGAAGTCAGTAACCAAATTGATGGATTGAGAGAAGACATGTGGGTGGAACAGGAAGCTTCAGCAGAAGATGAACAATTTTCAGCTAATGGACACAATTAAATTAATTGTGCATTTTGTAAGATTCTTCATTTTTCTACATAAATTTTATGTCTTTTGCCGTCAAATTTGATGTCTTTTTGTGCGTAGAGACGTGTTAAATAATTGTGAAAAAGACAACAGTCATAAATTCTTGGTGTGTCATTGACAAAGAAGGGTTATTTGGATGAGATGTTAGATAAGATTGAATAATACAAATAATATAATCGTCCATTAAATTTTTTCAAGCAAAAATATTTTTATTAATTTAATAAGTGAAGAAAAAGATTATCCGTATTATATAGTTTATAATATTATTTTTACCATTTAAAAACTATTTGGAAACTATAATGCTTGAATGTCTATCGATTATCCATCAAATCAAAACTTTAGAATTGCTTCATTGTGATAAAATTGACATGATTAGAGAGCATTAGAGCTGGCTTCTTCCAAAGGCCAAGTCAGAGTTATCCTCTCTAAACCTAAAGTTTCAAACTTTAATTTAATTATGTGTCACAGTCACCAATAGTTTGTCTTCCTTTTTTAATCTTGACATAACAATTTCCAATATAATACGCAATCAACTAGATTAATTAATTTTTAATTAGTCATAATTGCTAACAAGTCAAGGTTTAAATAAGAGTTTCCCATATCCAAGCAAATGGGTTTTTGGTGGCTGTTGTTGGGTTATTTATTGTTCTTCTCCTTGTTTTGATAGAATTGTCCACTCCACTTTTTGTCCCTACTTGTACCTTCCCTATGATATAGGCACTTCTTAGAGGGGCTCGTTGTAATTGTAAATGCTTTAACATGATTGGGATTTGTCCTAAAACGACGCACACATGAAAAGTTCATAGTTACTAAGTTGAACTAGAAATAGTTTCTTATTGATGTCATGTTTTGGTCATCCATAGAAGAAACTTATATCCTAAGAAATGAGACGAGATAATAGACGGTTATTTTCTATTAATAAAAAATTTTAAATTTAAATTTTAGATATAAAGTTCCTTTAAGCACTCGAGAGAGAGCAATTTATCATTTTTATAAGCTAAACCTAAAGTGAATCTAAATTAGTCGAGCAATGGACTTCAGATATCATACGGTTAAAATTAAAAAAAAAAAGAAAAAATTATTTGAAAGCTCCTTTTTTATATGTTCATATAGAACTAAGGAACAGTGAATGCCGACGGTTAAAAAAAAATTATTTGAAAGTAGTTTTCTTGTATAGGCACGTAAAACTATGGAAGCATATGTCATATTATATACACAAAACACTATGACTATGTTGTGGCATAAATCCAAGCAAAGGGAAGCATCAACTAAGGTCTAGAAGAAATTTTTATGGAAATTTCAATAAACTAAACTTGAAATTTTGACCTATTGTTGGGAAAAGTAGGATCGAGATAAATTTTCAAGATGCAATTGCTTTGTTATGTCATGCATGGAAAATCTTTGTAATAGGACATATATATTAGTTAATAATCCAACATGCTAATGGTATATTGGTTTTGGCAATAAGACTCAAGATCTATTATTATAATAAAATATTTTAAAAGAAATAAATTGATTTAAATTTAAATTTTTGACCTCATGCATTATAAAATAAATACTCGATTATATTACTATTATTACACTAAGATCATATTTTAATCTATCAATTCTTCATAATCTATTTCTGTTTTAAAAGAAGTGTGTAACTATACATATACATTTGTATGAAATAATCTTTTATAAAATGAATTAGTGGACTTGAAGTTGCTATTAGATTGTTTATTTAAATACTCATACATATGGAATAAGTTTCAATCATAGAAAATATAAAATTACATGTATAATCATAAATTTTAGCTAAAATATAATTTTTTTAAAACTTTCCTTTTAAGAATAATTATCCGTAAAATATACTTGTCTAACTACTCAACTACACAAATGCACTCATCCTCCTATATAAATAATTATATGGATTGGTCACATATAGGCTTATTATTAGTTATAACGAACATAATTATCTTAATTAATCTCTAAGTGCCGTGATTGAATTTTCATATATATATATATAGAGAGAGAGAGAGAGATTTGTCATTTTGTTAAAGAAAGTAGCCCTTCTCCAACCCTTAAATCTCCCTATAGCACTCAAGTTCTTGCTTCTAAATGTCCCAAAAATTTAAAAACTTGGTACAAATTTAATAAATCTTAAACCTCTTTCAATGCTTACTATTTAAGCAGGCCTAAATATATTACTTTGCAACCCCACAAAAATTAAATCCAAAGTCCTTTCTTCCCCACCTCTCTCTCTCTCTTTCTTCTTTTCCTCATATAGGGAGGAAACACCAAGAACAGCCCCAATGGCCTCTTCTTTCAATTTTCTTGCTAAACTAATTATATTTTCCTTCATTGTCTTGCAAACCCAAGAATCTCTTGCTTCAAATAATCAAACTTCATTAGTATTGCCACTCAAAACCCGTAAACATTCTCATTTTACCTCAAGACTCGTCACCACCGACTCCTCCCCCGCCAACAAGCTTTTATTCCACCATAATGTTACTTTAACGGTGTCTCTAACGGTGGGTACGCCGCCTCAGAACGTTACAATGGTTCTTGACACCGGCAGTGAGCTTTCTTGGCTTCAATGCAAAAAAGCTCCAGGCTTGAACTCCATTTTTAACCCTCTGGTCTCCAAAACTTACTCTAAGGTTCCATGTTCTTCTTCAACCTGTAGGACCCGAACCCATGACCTTACCTTACCTGTTTCCTGTGACTCCGCTAAGTTCTGTCACGTTATTGTCTCCTACGCCGATGCTTCCTCTCTTGAAGGAAACCTCGCGTTTGATACATTCCGAATCGGGTCATCCAGTAAACCCGGTACAATTTTCGGGTGCATGGACTCGGGTTTCAGTTCAAATCCAGAGGAAGACGCGAAAACGACTGGGTTAATGGGTATGAACCGTGGGTCATTATCATTTGTTAACCAAATGGGTTATCCGAAATTTTCTTATTGCATATCGGGTATTGATTCTTCCGGTGTTTTACTTCTCGGAGATGCTAGTTTGCCGTGGCTGAAACCTCTGAGTTACACTCCTTTAGTCCAAATATCAACCCCATTACCGTCTTTTGATCGGGTCGCTTACTCAGTTCAACTCGAAGGTATTAAAGTTAATAACAAAATTTTATCGCTGCCGAAATCGGTTTTTGTACCGGACCATACCGGAGCAGGACAAACCATGATGGACTCGGGTACCCAGTTCACATTCTTGTTAGGACCGGTTTATACAGCTTTAAAAAATGAGTTTTTGTTACAAACTAAAGGAGTTTTAAGAGTTCTAAATGATGATAATTTTGTATTCCAAGGTGCAATGGATTTGTGTTATTTAATTGATTCCTCCCGGCCGAGTTTGCCAAAATTACCGGTTGTGAGCTTGATGTTTCAAGGGGCCGAGATGAGTGTATCGGGAGACAGGTTGTTGTTTCGGGTACCGAGTGAAGTTAGAGGGAAAGATTCAGTGTGGTGCTTTACATTTGGGAACTCTGACTTATTGGGTGTAGAATCATTTTTGATTGGTCATCATCATCAACAAGATGTTTGGATGGAGTTTGATCTTGAAAAATCAAGGATTGGATTGACTCAGTTTAGGTGTGATGTTGCTAGTCAAAAGCTTGGCTTGTCCATGTAAAGACAGAGGAAAACTATTTTGTTGCAAGAGAGTGTTGGGGAACAATTGTACATATATACATGAGATTTTATGGACAATTTTCTGGTCAAAAGTATACCATGGATGATATATATATATATATATATATATCGCAAAATTACCGGTTGTGAGCTTGACCCCTGTTTCAAGGGGCCTCAGAAATGAGCTGTATCGAGATAATCAGGTGTTGTCGGGCGGTACCGACGTGAAGTTAGAAAGGGAAAGATTTCAGTGTTGTGCTTTAACATTTTGGGAACTCTGCTTATTGGGTGTAGAATCATTTTTGATTTGTCATCATCATCACAAGATGTTTGGATGGAGTTTGATCTTGAAAAATCAAGGATTGGATTGACTCAGTTTTAAGGTTTGTGATGTTGCTAAGTCAAAAGCTTGGGCTTGTCCAGCTCTGTTAAAGACAGAGGAAAACTATTTTGTGCAGGAGAGTGTTGCGGGAACAGAGTAACATATGTACATAATAAGTACATTGCGATTTTATGCGCCAATTTTTAAACTGGATCAGA
Source organism: Jatropha curcas (assembly GCF_014843425.1). The sequence continues at coordinate 1,977,023 of NW_023591078.1, read as the reverse complement.
ACTATTTACCATGGATTGGGATTATATACCATAAAATATAAGTATAAGTATATAATTAACTGTGTTTAGGCTAGAATGCATTCTTAAGATTTCACGAGGGTTTTCCTATTTTAAAATAATAGAGTGTATTTATTTTTATATATATATATATATATATTACTTTTTAGCTAAATTGCATTTTAAATTCACAATTTTCCTATTTTAATAATAATTATTATTTAGCTTATACTTAGATTAAAAGTGGTATTCAAATAAAATCATTTCAACAGTGACAATTCTAGATTTCGAACTATTGAAAATTATATTAATACATTATCTGATTTAATTTAAATTTGAGCTGTTGAAATTTTAATGCAATTATCGTTTTGTAGTTTAAGCATGGATAGATCTAGAGATGGATTTAGGTATCTATGTGATCCGGTTGATAAAAATAATCAACATGGACAATAGTTTTTTAGTCTAAGTTTGGTTCATGCTAAGCTTGTAAGTTGTAATGAACTCTATTTAATTTGGATTGGACATATCTATCAAAATTTGGACTATGTTTAAATAAAAATTTTTCAAGCAGCCTAGGTTTGGATCTAATCAAAAAGATTTGAGCCCATCCAAACCCCAGTTTAAATAAATCTAATCATGAACAATACTTTGTATAAAAAAAAGTTTTTATTTGATTTATTTTATGACCACGGTAAGTCAATTTTTCACGTGCTATTAATAATTAAATGCTTAATTTTTATGATGGGCCCCATTGTATAATTTAGGGCCAGAGTATGAATAGAATAGCAAATATATTGCTAACCAATCCAAATATAAAAAATTCAGATAAATTATTATTTTATCTTTTAAATCAATTAATAGACTATTTGTTTTTATAAAAATTTATATTTTTTATCAGGTAATTTTCAAGTGTAAAGATCTAACTTTAATTTTGGTTTTATTATTTAAAAGAATATAAATTCTTTTAGTTTATTCAAAAAATTAGGAAATCCTGTTAACTATTGATAGTACTATTATATGAATATTTATAACACTTGATATTATTTTTAATAAATAATATTGAAAAAAAATGAAGAGAAAATACAATTTTCATGGTATTCCTCGAATCTCTGTCGGGTTTGGTGAAGTTGAGGACAGAGAATAAAATATTGGTTAGTTGTTGGTATAATATTTTGGAGCAGGTAATTTGTGGTTATGGCTGCCAGCCCATTTTGTTTTGGTTTTTGAAGGGAACTATACAATACGGATAGGTGCTCTGTTTTCATGGTGCATTAGATTTAGATCACATCCATCTACGAATCTGTCAAAATGTCTATATATATATTATATATAATTGAGTAGTTAACAAATAAATTAACAAGAGCACATAAAAATCAAATAAAACATTTGATAAAATAAATTATTAATAAATATTCTTTTAGGAAGTTTTTGAATCTTAATTAGGAAGTTTGTTCAATCTTAATTAGAAAACAATCCTAATTGGAAAGTTTTGTCAAATATATATATTTCCATTAATTGATGAAATAAATTACTAATGAATATTATAATATTCGGCTAGGAAGTTTGTTCAATCTTAATTAGGAAGTTTGTTGAATCTTAATTAGAAAAATTATAATTGGAAAGTCTTGTCAAATATTAAAATAAGAATTAAACTTATTACAGAAATTTTCTCATATCAAACCATACATACATATATATTTTTATTGCAGAAATTATTAATATATTTTATTGAGAAATTATTAATATATTATATAATATATATATATATTATTTTTCTTTGGCAAAAAAAAAATCAATTCTAACAATTTGATCTTTGTATTAGTTGCATAAAAAAATAAATGAATTAATAATTATTTTTAAATTAGTCTTAATTTGATTAGTTATATTGGTTTTACTACCTTAACTTAAAATCATATTTACATAAAAAATTAAAAAAAGTTATTTTAAATTATATTAATAAATTAAGTGTTGTAAATAAAAAAAATATAAATATATATCATTAAAATTCACATGGTTATGACTAATTATATATTCCATATAAATGATTATTTAACAATATATTTTCTTTGTGCAAAAAAAAAAATCAATCTAACAATTTGATCTTTGTATTAATTGCTAAAAAATAAATTGAATAATAATTATTTTTAAATAGTCTTAATTTGATTAGTTATATTGTTTTACTACTTAACTTAAAATCATATTACATAAAAAATAAAAAAGTTATTTAAATTATATTAATAAATAAGTGTTGTAAATAAAAAAAATTATAAATATATATCATAAAATTCACATGTTATTGACTATTATATATTCCATATAAATGATTAATTAACAAATAAATTAACAAGTAAAAGAACCTCAAGCAATTTTTCAAAAAAATTTATTTTTCAAAAAAATTAATTAACACTATATATATATGTGCGCGCGCAAAAAAAAATACCACTAACAAATTTGAACTATGTATTGGTTGCTAAAATATAAATTGAAGAATAATTATTTTTAATAATCTTTAATTTGATTAGTTATATTGGTTTACTACTTAACTCAAAATCATATTGCATAAAAAATAAAAAATTATTTCAGATTATATTCATAAATAAGTATTGAAAATCAAAACATTTTTTTTTATAATATATATCATAAAATTCAAATGTCGTTGACGATTATATATTATATACAAATAAATTAACTAGTAAGAGAACGTCAAGCAACTTTCTTTTTTTTTTTTTCTTTTTTAAAAAAAAACATCAACAAAACGTGAAAACTTATTAAATAAAATATTTGATAAAGTAAATTTCCAATAAATATTAATAATATTTGGTGAAAAAGTTTGTTGAATCTTAATTAGGAAATTCCTAATTGGAAAGTTTTCTCAAATATTAATTAGGAATTAAAATTTATTGTAGAAATTATCCCATCACACCACTATATATATCTACACTTTGTACAAAACAAATCACTACTAAATTTTATTCAGTTTGGCTATCAAAGAGTTTTGCTATCCGTAATTTTGTTTGTCTCGCTATCAATTGTTGGTTGGAGCTTCTCGCCGTATTATTGTTCGTCATTTATGTTTAATTTAAATTTTTATTATTTTATACCAGTGTAAAAGATTTTTTTTTTAATTTTGATATCAAAATTTTTTTATTTTTGCTATATAAGATTTGGTTTTGATTTCATAAAATCTTAGAACTTCAATTAATATTAATGTATATATTAATTTCTTTTATTTCTATTTGGATTGCAAATATTATTTCTACATATCACTTTTTAGATTAGCATTTTGTCATTGACCTATTAAGGTGAGAGAGTAAACCTAACTTCATTAATCAATTAATTAAGTATAATTGTAATAGAAATTATAAATAGCTAAGTGAATTATAAAATTTCATAAATTTTGATTTTATTTTTTATTTTTCTATCTAAAAGGCCTTACATCTTCTTTGGGTAAAAATATAACAAACAAATGATTAAGCATTTAATGTAAATATTAAGATTTGCAATTTATATAAAATTAGCTACTGATAATAAAATTAACTTTTTTTAAAAAAAAAAATTACATATTTAATAATATTAATTTTTAATAACTTATCCCTTGCAAAAATATTTTAAATATAGAAAATTACTCTGATTATTTCTTTTAGCAATAATTAATGAAAAATCTACAACCACTAACAATAAAAGACACGTTGTTGGTACAGGTGTGTGTGTTGCATCTTCGGAGAGACTATGCGACGTCGTTTCCCTGTAAAATTCAAGCATAATTAAATCGAAAAAACAACAATTCCCACAAGCTTTTACGTGAGCGTGTTGGATTTAGGCAAAGACCCAAACCCAACGCGTCTGAGTCAAATCGCTCCCCTCTGACTCGTCGTCATCTTCTTCAATTTTTATCAAAAAAACATAAAAATAAAGAAAACAAAAGAAAAGAAAAAGGAAAATACTGCTAGCAAATCACCAGGAATCGATCCATACAATCAGATCCGGCGTGGTTTTCTCCGGTTAAATGTAAGTCCTCTGCCTCCTTTACCATTTCTGCATTTGACAAAATCACAGATAATTTTGCTTCCAACTCGTTTTTACATTTGTTGTTTCGTGTAAATAATTTGATTTTTGAGTTGATCAGGTTGTTTTAATATCGCGATTTGTGAATTAGGGTTTGACATTTGATTTCTTGCTTTGAGAAAAAATAGATATTGGCAGAATTTCTTTTCCTTTTGTTCTGTTTTGTATTATTTAGCAATCGATTTCCATTTTAATCAAAGTCATTTTTTTTTCAGTGTATATTACCGGAAATGACAGACAATGATCACATTTCAATTTATGAAGAATAAGAATTTCAGCTGAAAAATATATGAACTTGTTTAAATCAATTCTGCTAATATCACCTTGAAATTTAAAGCCTTTGAACCTTTTTTTTTTTTTTTTTAAATGTAGGTGTATTTTTTCTCATATCAGATTGTTTAATGCATGGAATTTTTTTTTTTTAAATTTTGATATATTAATTTTAATTTATTTATTTCTTCAAGAAATTGCAGTGGACCTGAACATTGGTGGATTATACATTATTGGAGAAGCTGATATTGTAATTATAAATAAGCATGAGTTTTGTATTTCGAGGGACTAGAGCAGATTTAGAAAATGGTTTCCCAGGATTTATCCCTGAACGGAGAGCAGTGGTAATGTTATTATTTTTTCTCTGCTAATATTTTTGAATCTGTATGTCCTTTTTATTATTTGCATATAGTTTTTTTTTTTTTTTTTCAATCTTCTTGATAATTATGTTTTATGTTGAATCTGGTTTTTGTTATCAGCGTGTCCATGCAGCACGGCCTGTTAATTCCAACTCCCTTGTTTTTCTCGTTACAGGTACTTGTTAATCATATGAGCATCCTTTTTGCTGATTAATTATTTAATATCAAAATTTTTAACTTGTTTTTCTAATTTCTGTATCTTTTCTTGCTGTGGCAGTTCTTTTATTGTTCATGATTCTGAATTCACAACAGATGTCACCTAACTTTCTCGTAAGTTTTTCACTGAAAATGTAAATGTGCATCTTTTGAGTTTTCTGGTTAATAATATTGTAGTTTTTGTATGTAGCTTTGGTTAGTGCTTGGTGTATTTTTAATGGCTACCACTTTGAGGATGTATGCAACTTGTCAACAACTTCAAGCTCAGGCTCAAGCCCATGCTGCCATGGCCAGTGGCCTTCTTGGTCATACTGAGTTGCGTTTGCATATGCCACCGTCCATAGCACTTGCAACTAGAGGACGTTTACAAGGCCTCAGACTCCAACTTGCACTTCTGGACCGGGAATTTGATGATCTAGGTGGGTCATACATGGCTATAATGTGTTTCAAAACGCTAATCATGAGTTTCAAAGAGTGATCATGAAATACAAACTGTCAGTTACCAGAAACTGTTTAGTTTTCCCTTATGGCATGCTTTTATTAATTAATTAAAATGATTATTCATGTAATGGAAACTTTTAACTACCTGCAGATTATGAAACTTTGAGAGCATTGGATTCTGACAATGTTCCCACCACTGCGGCAATGAGCGAGGAAGAGATAAATGCCCTTCCAGTTCACAAGTATAAGGTCGCTGCTCAGCAAAGGTATTCATGCTCTGTACTTCAGCGCTACTTTTTTTATGCTAATGTTAGATGGCAACATTTGAGTACAATGTTGCACTCTTTTTGGGAATTGGTGTACTTTTGTGTAATTGGCTCCTTGTGTGCCTTTTCCTTTGTGTGTAAATATAGGCAAGTAACTCTTGAGGTTCTTTTTTTTGGTTCTTTTTTTTTTTTTTTAATATTTCCAAATGCATCATTATGGTTGCTAGATTCAGTGGCAGATGCACATTTAAAATGGGGGGTAAATTGATCCCTCTTTTTTAAAAGATTTCCTTTATGTACCTTTGATATTTTCAAATATACCCCTCTTGAAATTAATATAAATCCTTTTTATAATACTTTATTATATATTGACCTGGAATTTTTTTATTTTTTTTTTTACATCTGCCACTGGCTAAATTCAATTATCCGCCCTTTTTTAATTGTCGGACAAGTTCCATTGGGAAAAAAATATTGCTTTTCTTGCTTAATACAATGAGCTTTGTTTTTCTAGGCTTCGATCATGCAATGAATTATTCTTTATGATACAATTTTATTCTATTACTTTTCTTTTATGTACTAGTCTTGGTCTGTTGCTTTTTACTAGAGATGCTTGTCCGAGTGTTTGTGATAGTTCTGTTGATGGTTGCAAAAGCACATAGGGTAGCCAAACTTATAGAGACAAAGGGGTGTTTTGTATAAATATTCTGCCCATGTAGCTATGGTGTGGCGCCCATGTAGCTATGGTGTGGCCATGCCTAGGAGAACTATATTCTACCAAATATTATGCTTGTGTGACATTGAAAGTGGAAAAATCTTTAGGTCAGCAACCTGGACATTTGTAATCCGAGTAATAGGGGGATGTGACTGTGAGTAACAAATTTTTGAGTTTTCCATTGGTAATTCAATTTCTCTGCTTATTTATAAAACATTTACTTCACAAAAGCAGTTTGAAAATACAGTATGCTTGTTTCATGGTCCTTTTGCATAATTCTTTTTTCCAAGGTTAAAGGGCAGAATTCTTTTTTTCCCAATATTTTTGAAGTGGTGTATTTTAAGTTATCTTGGATTTGGGGTTATTGATAACTTACACTGGGCTGGTTTTCTTGACAGTGGTGGCTCTTCAATCCAACAAGCTTCATCTTCTGACTCATTTGAGGTATAAACTATACTCTCTCTCTCTTTTTATGGATAAGTTCAATCTTCACGTTGGAACAAAGTTTATGTCATGCACATTGAGATTGAGATTTAAGACTATTGATTTTTTGGATTATTCGTCTGCACTAATTTATTAGCTGTATCTTTGTGGCTAGACTTGATGAACTCACAGATCAGGCTGGGTTTGATCCTGGCCAAATTGTATTGGCTTGGACCTAATCTTGGCCTAGCAAGTTGGGTCCAACTAGGTATACAAGTCTGACCCAATTTATTTTATGGGAACCTGAGTCCAACTCAACTTGGCCTAGGGATTTCTCTGAATTGTACCTTCAATGTCAATCAATAGCTGCTTTAGAAGCCATTGGAACTTGGATTCTCAAAAGATGAAGAGCACCCAGAATAACCCTCACACCAGTTGAAACGAGTCAGAGATCAAAAGATTAATATGGAGTTTATGGAAAATAGTTCAATCAGAGAACCAGCGATGCAGACAAATCAAGAAAAAAAGAAGATTAACAAATTTCAAGAATAGTTTCTCATGGTTGCATAGTCTCTCTCTTTCTCAGAGGGAGAGAGAGAGCAATAGAATGTGATCTTTTTGGAGGTTGGCTTTTATTTTGGGTTGTTTCTGCCTATTGATTTTATGGTTTTTGTTTAAGCTTCTACGATAGAAGACTTAAGTTGGGTCATGTTTTAGATTGGCTCATTTTGATGAGAGGGAGAAAGGAAACAGTAGTGCTGTGGTGGTGGTGGGAAACCCAAGGTTTGAAGTTTTAATATTTCTTAGGTTAGTGGTAATCTTCTAAAACCTAGATCATAATATTTATTATATCCATGGGCCAAGTCTAGAACATAAACCCAAAGGCTGTCTGGAATAATGTGTGTTCAAGCTGGGTTGGGCTTGGCCTCACTAACAAGATAAACCTTTGATTGATCCTGGCTAATTTCTTGGGTAGAACAGAAGGGCCTTGGCCAATTCACATGCCAAAGCCTCTGTTCTTCAAAATTCCTCACCTTAATATAAAATATTAATAGGATAGATATGTCTAAGTAAATTTGAAACAAGAGGTACTGTTCTTGTCTAAGGATTTGCTTCCAATTTGCTTAACAGGCATCTTCAATTATATATAGCTGTTCTGTGAGAGTAGATCTGCAAGGTGAATGCATGGGTTTGACAGACTTGCAGATAGCCAGAATTTTGGAAAATTAAAAGGAAAAGGTCAAAGTAAAAAAATTTCATGAATGCCAATAAGTCTTTAGGCCTTCTGTTTGCTTTTCTGAATGAGATTGGGAGTGCTCCCTGACCTCCCAAAACGTTATATCTGCGGAATATGGAATATTAGGAAAGAATTCAATCTTGTTGGCTACTGATTGTATATTCAGTCACAAGTCATCTGGACATCATATAAAATATTGGTATTGGTTGATGTTCTATTCATGCAAGGCCACAGCACTCGTCACTTGTTGCCACTGTATATTATTCTAACATCAAATTGGATTTCATTACCTGATGGCAATTTAGCTTACTAGCATTCATCATTAGAGTTTGATTCAGCTGTTCCTTTTTTCCCCCATAGCAAAAGCAGCAAGATACTGCCACTGCAGTAGGAAGCATGAAGGCTTCAGATGATGATCTGACTTGCAGTGTGTGCCTGGAGCAAGTAAATGTGGGAGAACTGATCCGTACACTGCCATGCATACATGAGGTTCAGTTTTTTGCAATTACTTTTAGCTTTCTGTTACATTTTTACTTTATTAAATAACAAGAATGTCAATCATCATATCATATACCTTCATTCTTTTGCACATTAATTGAAAACATAAATCGGCTCATTCTCAAGTTTGGTTTGCAGTTTCATGCTAATTGCATTGACCCATGGCTGCGGCAACAAGGGACATGCCCTGTTTGCAAATTCAGGGCAGGATCAAGGTGGCATGAAAATGGACAAGGTGGAATGGATGCTTCTTACATGGTTTGACTACAGGCACCGGCCTATATACCAGTGAAGTCATTCTGATGAAAATACCTGCTTATATGTAAGCCTATTGATCATGATGGAAGTTGTAACCTATATAACATTTTTGATTTAGGCATTTGAAAAAAGGCAGGTCTCTGTATGATCAAATTCAAAGGTCATTTATACTTCTTTTCAGAAAAAGATGTAAAAGGAACAAAAAAAAAAAAATATAACATCAATACAAGTATTACTGTGCACCAGAGCTTTGTAATGGGGTTCTATATTTGTTCTCATTTTTTATGGCCGTGAGAAGCATCATGTATTGTCTTGGTACTTGACAATGAAACAACTACAATACCCAGAAAGCCGGAAATGAAAAATCCTTGCAATCATATGGAAAATATAGGAAAAATGACTCAGATGACTATTTTCTTGTGTCATTTTGGAACTCCTAACACGAGCAAGAGGAACTTTTTTTTTCAATCCTAGTTTAAGCAAGCTTTGTCAATCTCTATTTAATATTTAAAGATCTCTCAATTCATCTATTCAACTATGCTGCCTTGCAAAACAACCACAAGGATACATTTTCTATTACTGGCTCAATATATTGAGTAAGACCATTGCTGCTTACTTTAAAGGCTTTATAATCACATAACAGCTGAGCATCAGTCTCAAACCACTTTTCTCAACATCAAATCGCATTTGTCCAAAAATCAATTATAACTCTCCCAGCCAAATAGACTAGCAGTTATATAGTCATTCATTGGGTCATCTCAGTTATTTCAAATCACACGCATCCATGCATATAAAAAGCACTAGGCCTTCCAAGCCTTCACAAGGACTATTCAAAACAGTCGGAACTAATTGCATATTAGAAATGTTAAGGTCTTATAAGCCATTTCAATCTGAATTTGGAAGCTAACAGCACATTATACATGTCAATTTCACATGGCTACATATGAGTTTCATGTATATCTTTACTACTTCATCAAATTTAATATCTTCATAAATAAATTTGTGATATAGCCCTATTTCGACTTTCCTTTTCCCTTCCCTTTCTTCGATTCAAGCTTGGCTTGCACACGGGCAGCTGCAGCAGCTTTGGCTTCCTCTCTCCTCTTTTTCTCTCCCTCTTTTGCAGCAGCAGCAAGCTCCCTTTGCTTCTTCAGCTCCCTGATAACAATTTTTCAGCATCACACAAAATGATAACTATCTTGTGCTCAACATAAACAATCTTTACAAAAGAATTGAAAAAGAGAAAAATTAATATCACTATTTTACTTTACACCTCAAAAGAATGAAGAGAAGAGATGCATTAAGTGTTACTTACTCTAGCCTAGCCCTCTCCTCTGAAACACTAATTATACTGGAGCCTTTCCGTGGTTTGCAGGCCACTAACTCCACCTCAAAAATAAGCGTTGCACTGCATCAACAAAACATACTGATCAACAGAGAGATCCAGACTAACCATTTCTAATAACAGACCAAGGATTGACAGATGATGATAACATTTTGAAGCACTTAAACCATTTAGTCTCAATTGTAAAAAATAGGGGGACAATGTCATTTGTTTTGGTGCAAGAATATCATATTGGTTTGTTAACCTTCCCCAATTTCTCTGCTGAGAACTGAAAGCTTGCTGCAAGTAATCAATCAGATCAGTCATGCTGCACATCTCTCAATTGGACCAGGAACCATGCTTTCACTTAATTTAATTATCTTAATTTTATTACTTTTATTATCAGCTTTTTCAGAAAGTGTTTCACAAACAAAGAAATTGAAAGACAAAGTGCAAAATGACATTACTCGGGTGGGATATCTGGTGGGGACCCAGCACTGCCATAGGCATATTCTGGCTTGCAAGTGATTTTTGCAACCTCCCCAACCTGGTACAATAAAACCAACAAAGATTATAGATATTTAACAAAAAGTTCGCTCAAATTGCATCAAGTGCATATTTCACCTGCATTGTTCTCAGTGCAACGTCCCATGCCTGGATGACAGAGCCCTTTCCAATTTCAAACGAGAACACAGTATTATCTTCACGTGTAGTATCAAAAACTTCACCATTTTCAGCAAGTGTGCCCTCATAATGAACTGCTCAAAACAAGCATCAAATATTAATTACATGACTCGTGACGCGTGCTGATCTCTGGACTTTGACCATATAGGAACAAAAAGAAAAGGAAAAGAAAATGTCACAACTTCACCAAACAGAGGCTTCAGAGAATAGAACTTTTAGCACCAAGAATAGATTCTCATTAATAAAAAGAATAACAATGCAATGATTGTCCAATAACAGTAACAATATCAGAATAGATGACAACAGTAATTGGTGGTTAAATGGACCAGCTAGTAGTCATGTGGATATAAGTCAAATACTACCCTCTCGCTATTCTTAGAAGTCGACAGCTATTATCCCAATCCAGGAGAGTGCCATCTTAAGCAAAAATGACATTTAGAAAAGTGCTTCAAGCTCTTAAAACTGAAAACTGGTGATGTAAAACAATCATATAAAGAGTTCATAGAGTTGATTTCTCGAGGTATTTCATTTATTAGATCTTTATAGTAGACTAACATAAGAACCGCAATTTCAATTCCAAACATGTTAAACAAAAGAAAGTGTTTGTACATAATCAGTTAAAAGTTACAAAAGGCTGAGCTTTTAGCTATCAAAGCAACATTAATTTCAGTCATGCTGATCAAAAGGCAACATTTACGTAATTCATTTGCTACACTGATAATTTGAATGTTGACCATAAGAGCATACCATCAACAAGAGGAAGATCCTCTGAAGGACCAATTGCACCAGCTTTTGCTTGCCTTATGATTGTCTTGATGACACCTCCATCTCCAGTTAAATCAACTGCATCACCCATGGCTCATAAAATCTTAAAAGCCTGATAAGAGAAAAGGAAGATCATATTAGACTTCTTGCATATACAACCTAGACATAAAGCAGCCTCAGCATATCAGGCTGAAAAAAAGGACACAAATACTAGTGCTTGCAGCAGAACTAACCATATTCACTACTGATTAAGTAATGTGCAAAGCCACTAAAATGAGCAAAATGAACTTAGACAATCAAAACAAAAAGGATTAGAAATTACAAGCAAGGACTCCAAGAAAAGTAGTAATTAATAAAAAACAAAAATAGTCACTAATCAATATAATAGTGATTAAAATCAATGACCCATTTGATAATTCATTTCCTTGAAAAATCATTATGCTGCTGATTTGCAGCCAAGTAGTGTGTGAAAGGTGATTCCTTTCTTTTTTTCACAATCTGATTTTTCTTTAATTATTCCTACTACTTCATTGAAAAGAAATGATAATCAACAATTTTCCATTCTTGAATTTCTGATCATACTTTCAAAAATATTCTGAACATAAAAAATTTCAGTCTAATTCCTTTCTCTTAAAAAACAAAAGCAAAATTAAAATTAATGCAAATTACGCAGAATTCTATTAAATTGGACTAATTGACCATTAAATCAGAATCTAACTAAGCTCAATCAAATAGAACATAAAATGAATCACAACCCTAGGGTTCCATTCTTCCTATTCAAGCATAAAGTCATAACAATACACAACTTCGCATTTCCAAATCTACACATACAGAAGGCTAATAAAATTTGTAAACAACGCAATAAACACCTCAGTTCATATATTGAACAATAATTCAAAAAATTGCAAAAATAAAAAATCCATAGAAGTTAAAAATTATGAGATAGAAATTTAAGTTATAAAGATGACTTTGGAAGAACTGACCCGTCGCAATGAAGTAGCAAAGAAATGGGGACGAAACGGGGAAATCGGAGACGATAGATCGGATAAATTGCAGTTGATATCGGTGGCCATATGCGTCTTTGGGCGAGTTGTTTTGACTGGAAGGAATAAAGCCGGCATTTTGTATGAGTTAAAGCCGAAAGGTCGTGGGCCTTGGCATTTGTTCTTCATGCTTTAGCCCAAGTTTCAGCCCTTCACAGATACTTTGGAGCGTATAACAGCATAAGGATCATTTAGTAAGGGGCCTGAGAAGCTCAAAGAAAGGAAAGTCTTTTATTCAAAGGGAAAATAATTATTCCATCCTGATGATTTATAAAATTAATTAACTCATTTTCGTATTTTTAGATATTAGTTATATAGTTTCCGATACTAAGTTTCGTCACATTAAATAGTCCTTAAATCTAAAATCAAGCTCTTTTCTGTTAAATGAGTGTAAAAAGTAAAAAATGCATATCTTTCTTTTATTTTGTGATCGACTATCTTTCGAATAGTCATTGTATAGATAAGTACGAATTTTATTATATAAGACTATGAAAATAAATTTAAGAAAAATTGTACAATATATTTGGAAATTGAAAATTGAGTAGTGTTTTTCTTTTCTGTTCAGATTATCAATTATTCTTCTTACCAATATTTAAAACTTGTTATTTCTAAATTGAAGAATAAATAATAAAACTTATTGTATTGAAATTTAAGAAAAGAATTTGCCTACTGTAACGAAATTTTATGACCCCGCCCATGGACGCAATAGAAGTAATTCTCTCCTTAACTTTATTTAATCGGTAAAAACTCCTGCAATCGAGTATGAAACATTCTACTCTTCACATTAAGGAGAGATTATCTAAATCACACTTAATTGGATCAAGTTTTTATTTATTTAGTTGTCCTAATTGATTAATCATCTACGGGACTATATATCATTTCACCATAAACGATCGTAAAAAACAAAAGGCCAATAGTAAGTACAAAGCAGTTCAAAGCCAACCCATCAAAACTTGAAGTAAGGCAAAGCCCAGTGATACCAATTGGATCCAATGAAACGTTAATCAATCGCCTAATTCTAGGGTTTATGACCAAAATAATATGGTTTATAAAACTATTTACAAAGATAATGTGATTCTGAACTTATTTATCAAAATAATGTGGCTTTTGTTAAGAAATTTTAAAGAAACTTATGGAACATAAAAATATATAGCACATGTAGATTCTGTGTTATCAAAACGCGACTTGAGAAAAAAAAATTATTAAAACACGACATATATAAATGTAAGATACAATATATATATTCCAATGTGAAACGTTAATCAATCGCCTAATCTAGGGTTATGACCAAAAATAATATGGTTTATAAAACTATTTACAAAATAATTGTTTGATTCTGGAACCTTATTTATTCAAAATAATGTGGGCTGTTGTTAAAGAAGAGTTTTTAAAGAAACTTATTGGAACATAAAAATATATAGCCACATGTAGATTCTGTGTTATCAAAACGCGGACTTCGAGAAAAAAAATTATTAAGAACACACAGTATATAAATGTAAAGATACAATATATATATATATATATAAATATATAAATATATATATATATATATATATATATATAGTACAATGTGCTTCACTGTAAGATATAGTACAATGTGCTTCACTGTAAGAGTTGATTATTAATTTGATTGAGACGTCAATTTAATGAGATATTATATAAAAATTCATTTTTGATATTAGTGTTTTGAAATTAAATAATATCTAAAGGACGAAATGTGATATTTCAACCTGACAAAGCAATCTTAATAGAGAGAGTAGACCAATGTTTCTGGCTAATTTCTAGTATGACATGCTAGCTGGGACAGTGAAATGTATGATGCATGAATGAATCGGATTATATATCGAAAAATGGGAAATTAATCATTAGATGTGTTTTTTGGTGGAGTAGCATGAGGAGTTGGAAGAATTCTAAAGTTAAGTATACTTTCTTAAAGGAAATTCTAGAATGGGTGACCTCATAGAAAGTTTTTTTTTTTTCACTACTGGATAAAACCGTGTGGGTTTTGCCAAGGTGTGACACTAGATGCATAAACACTTTATTTTATGAAATTATATCTATTAGAAGAGTTCAATAAAATGTTCAAACTTGTAAAATTAAATTGATTAAATATTTATTAAATAATTAAAAATATGAAAAATTATTATTTCAAAAATTATATTCATCAAACATTAATTCAATTTGTTGCATATAAAAAAAAAACAAAAATAAACAAACCTCAAAATCCATCCTTATTAATGTAAGGAAGTGTATAGTATTACTAGAGTTTGTAATTCTAGAAGCACAATAAATTTTAGAAAAGATTTTAAGTGGCACAAAATTTTTTACAGAAAAAGTTACAAAATGAATACTCATGTTGTTCAAAATATAAGTTATTTAAGGTTTTTGCATAAGAATTAAGGAAACAATTAATTCTTCGAGATTATAACAAACTCAAGAGTAATTTGATAAAATTATTTTTTATCTCAAAATTAATTTTTGCTTGTGAAGTATTTATTGCATTTAATGTAAACAATAGCAACATTGAAAAAATATCATTTATTACTTCTTGAAATATACAAAATGACTTATATTTTAAAATAAAATAACAAATAAAAACGACCTATATTTTGAAACAGAGGAATCTGTATTCAGCGAAGACAATAGTCAAACATGATGTACATGCTAATTTAAGTATGCATGCATTTAAAGATTGCAAAATGAATCAAAGTGCAATGTACATAAAAAAAAAAAAAAAAAAAATGGAATCAAAGTGCAATGTAACATAAAAAAAAAAAAAAAAAAACTAACACTCGTAATAATAATGCGCAGGGACTGCAGTGCATTAAAACTACATAAGTAGGATGCCAATGCCATGTCCTTGGAGCTTCAAACGTCTCCCAACAAACAAAATAGGCCCTCCTCCTCTCTGTCACAATAGTTGCTCACCTTTCATTTCTACAACTTCTAATGTATTCCATCAAATATATATATATATATATATATATATATATATATATATATATATATATATATATATATGTATAAACAAATTAATATATGTATAACAATTAAATTGCATACCCTAGTTATGAAATATTTGAAATTATTGGATTATGTTTTAGTTAGATTGCAATTGTAATTACATTATAACCTTTATAATTAATATTCGTTTTCATTTTGAAAAGTTTTACACCACACAAATTGAAAAGAAAAAATATGTTATCTATCAGTTAGAATTCAATTCGAAATAGTATTATATTAATTTATTATAATTTTAAAAATTTTCATTCAGCTGAAAATAAGAACGTATCTAATTACATTAAATGTTTATATAATTAAAAGGAAATAGTTCTCATCGTTGATTGAATATTTAGAATCAAAATCTCTATTGAGCCTAACAATCTCTTGTTACAGATTTGATAGAGAATACAGTGTAAAAAACACCTTCTTGCATCCACTTTTTGTTTTTTCAAAATTTGCAAGTTGGACATGATGAGTTTGGTGTTGATATTATTTAAGTGTAGAAATGAATAGAAGCATGATATTTATTTATCGCTTCTCAAAAGAAGTCCATTTCTTTAGTTTATACAGTAGTCTTCGTTTATCTCTTGTTCATCGTTATCATAAAATTTAAGGAAATTTCAAATTTTAAAAAGGATCTTTCAAGAGTTATTTTCTTTTATAATTTTTTTGTTGACTTATGGTGGAGAAAATGACAATTTGAACAGGGTTTTTCTAATTGGGTTCTTCAATATATTTGCAATAATTCAATTGTAGTATTGTTATTGGAAGAAAAATGAATAATTTTTTTGTTTTTTGGATGAGTAAGAGAGATGAAGACGAAGGAAAAGGGTACTTTTGTCATTGAAAAAAATTCCTCTGGTATTAATATTTTAGCTTTGAAAATATCATTACTCAGAAAATAAATTATATTAACTATTGCTCTTTTATTTATTTTATTGGTTTATGGAATTCCCCATTTAAATCACAACGATAATTTACTCATAATGTTCTTGAATACCGGAAAATTTTTTTTTTCTTAACGTAATTTTGGGGGGGGGGGGGGGGGGGGGGGGGGGGGAAGGAATTTCCACATCATAGGGGGGGAAGGAATTTCCACATCATACAACTGGGACCCACATAATTTGACCCAACCGAATCCGAAGAGGCAAAGCTCTCGTGATAAGGTTAGGGGCCCCGCAATCCCATATGAAGAGGAATACAGAATGGCCCACAGAAGTACTATGACACTATGACCAAATTGAATAGATACTCCGAATTTTGTGATTTTTTATTTAATTGCATCCTATTTTCAATTTTTTAACACCAATATCCTAAAATCAAAGTTAAAGAGTTTTTTATTTTTACATATAAAAATTTAATTAGGGTTATGGTTTAAAATAAAAAAATAATTTTAGAGTTCATACAATTGATATTTAAAAATTATCAAAATTTCATATTTTTAAACATTTATTACTAAATATGAGAAAAGAAATAAAAAAATAAATTATGATAGTGCCGGTGATAGCCAATTGTGGCTAGTGATATATGGTAGTAATATATGATAAGTAAAGATTAACATTATTAATTATATTGAATATTGGTGATTAGCGAATTAATTAATGTATGTTTGTAACTCTATAATAAAGTCATTTTCTTCTAGAATAATTTAACTGTCTCTTTACTAGGAAATATTTTATATTAATTGATTTTTCTGAGTGCCTTGAATATCAGAAAGTATAAAAAATATTTTTGGAAAGCTATTCTTAAAAACAACTAGTCTAATTTTATATTAATTGATAACTTTGAATGCCTCAAATATTATAAAATAAAAAAATTATTATTCAGGCATAATATTCTTAAAAAACAAACGGAATCTAAGTTTTTTTTTTTTGGGCAAAGCAATCAAAATGAATCAATTTGATCATTTTTCACAAGAAGTTCCATTCTCAATTCAAATTGAAAAATTGAAATTTTTATGTCTCGGTTTGATAAGTTAAAAAAATAAAATTAAAATTGAGCTAACCCAAAAAAATACTTGTAAAATAGACTAAATCATTGAACTATATCAACTCGATTTGAATTGATTCTAATTTAGAAGATCGGTTTGACTTGATTTACTATGATTCAATTTAGTGTTGACTGATTGTGTACCCACTACCTTCGGCCATAATTATAACTTTATCCCTCTTGTTCCGTAAATATACTGATAAATCTCTAAAATTTAGCTACATTAAACTATTTAGTTATATCATTCAAAATTCAAATTATCAAGTGTTTTAAACATTAATAATTCAAAATATATTTCTAATGGTTAGTAGCAATTGATAAAACGGGTCGAGTAATCAATATAATGGTCCGAGCAATTAATTAAATAGACTAAACAATTAATAAAAAAGATAGAACGCTATTCAAATCAGTTCAAATAAGTAATGCTTGGTTAAAGAGTTATTAAAAGTCATTTAATCATGTAATTAATGTCTAATATTTTCGCTCGACATTTATGACCGGGATTCTTGTTAGGCATTTATATCTTTGGTTATAATAGGATGTACATTATAAATATTTGTATCACATCTCATTAGAAGAGACTACATCTTAATAGCAATTTTTTATTATTTCAGATTTTACTTCCATCAAATTGGTGAGGTGAGCGTGAAATACACCTCAGATATTCAATCTCTTTCTCCTAAAATCACCCCAGAAATGGCATCCAATGTGTCTCAGAATCTACTCAATAGTGCTCAAAACACAAGAATGGAGTCTACTACAAACCACTTTGAACATAGTAAAAAGGAATGATGAAAATTGCTCGGAAAGAGTACCTTAATAAATTCTAGAAATTGACTATGTCAATTGAGGACCTAAATGCAGAAGTGGTCATTGACGCTATGTTAAAAAATTGTAAGTATAGAAAACTATTTGATTCCATTAATATTGATCCTCGGTTTTTTTTTTTTTTTTTTTTATTCCATTAATATTGATCCTCGGTTTTTTTTTTTTTTTTGTTCCCATAATAATGTTCGAGCAAATAACTAATGCTCAAAAACTAGATGAGAATTGTTTTTTTTTTTTTTTTTTTGTTGCATAATTAATGTTCCGAGCAAATAACTATGCTCAACTAGATGAGAATTGGAAAACTCAGTAAACACATACCAAAGTTCCACATGAACAAAAGGAGGACTCAATAAGAAGACGATCACAGACAATATTCAGTAGACTGCACTTTGATTGGGCAAATTACACATCTAGAACACCATATTCTTGAGCAAGAAATGTTGAATAAAGAAGTTACTGATTATAATTGATTATCGCAATTATACTAACTTGCTCATCCAAATGATACTGTCATTTGAACAAAAAAGAAAATAAAAGTACAGAGCAAAATGGGAGAAGCTCTAAAATTAGTGCGCGTAACATTTAAAATCATGAGCCTAAGTAAACTCAAGATAAAAATGAATTAGAGAACTCAAAATCAAAGGTGTCGAGAAAAAGAAATATGAAATTTCGTTAGAGGAAAAATATATGCATATAAATAAAAATAACCCCCTTCAACTTGAGGAACATCAGAAATGGCTATGTTAGGGTCATTCTCTTGCCCAGCCTGATCTGGTCCATCCTGATTTGATGTGCTCAAAAATCAAACTTCAAGTTACTAATAGAGCCAACCACTTCTATTTGCGCAGGCTCCAAATGTCTCGTCAATTAAAGATGAGGCTTGAATCAACAACTAGAACTTGGTGCATCACTTTTCAAAATAGCAACTGACAATTAGGGCACACGTGGAAGAGTTACAAGTATTCAGCCAAAATAGATTAAGAAGAGTCAATTGAAGAGAATAAGAAAATGGATGAACAAGCATGTTAAAGATTTTCAACCAAATATAAATGGTTCTATATATTTTGGGGGGACTTTTGTTAAGATCAATTGATAAAATGGGTGAGCAATTAACTAAATAGACTAAGCAATTACAAAATAGATTGAGCATTACTCAAACTTGTTCAAATAGAAGTAACACTCGGTTAAAAAGTTATTCTACCATATAATTAACATCTAATATTCTCGCTCGACATTTATAACCGGAATTCTTATTAAGCATTTATATCTTCGGTTACAATATGAGGTACACTATAAATATTTGTATCACATCTCGTTAGAGGAGACCACATCTTAATAGCAATTCTTGATTATTAGAGATTTTACTTCTATCACTAATTAAACTATTTTTAAAAACAAATAGAGCTTAATTATTTTGTTTTTAAAATAAATAATTACTTAAGTCTCTCGTTTCCCGTCTCTCCAAACGGAATGTGAAGCTGTGGGATTCGATTTGATAATCACATTATGCACGCACTTCACAGTTGCGTTTCTGCGATGTGACCGTTGATCAATCGGAGACCTTTTCGTGCCGCTCTCTCTGGTTTGGGTTTGTTTGTGGTGGGGGGAAGGCCAAAAGCTTGCTAAAACTTTTGTCTTCTCTCCATACAAATTTTCAAATTTATTTTGTGGGCCATAAGATGGGCCCCTCAACCCTCCTTCCCAAAGGATTTAGCTAGCTACTTTGCTTAACCTATTTTTGCTTTTGAGACTTTCTTTTTCTTTTCTTCGGAAGTCTTGGGGGGCCAAGTAGAATAGTGTTAGGCCCACATGGAGAAATTTTTCTCGGTTCTTAGTTCCTACTAAAAAAAAGAGGATATTGGAAATGGGCCCCACTCTAATTAAACATCCACCCACAATTTTGCTAATTAATATATACAAGCATATTATACCACTAGGTTAGTCGGAATGAAAAAAATTTAGACCGATCATTTAATTTTTGTAGATGGAAAAAATTTTAATTTGCTTATATATTCGATGTGACACAAATAGAATTACACTTTTAACTCAATAGGTTAGAGATATCTGTAGTAAATTGAAATATATACATATATTATAAAAGAATTAACCACATCAATTTAGTTTTTCTCTCTCAATAAATAAATAAATAAATAATATTAACGTCGATTAGTTTGAGAAGGTGAAGATTTCAACTTTTTTTTTTTTTAAACCAAGGTTTCTTCCAAAACCAAAGGTAGCTTTATTTTTTTTAATATAAATTAAATTAATAAAATCAACTTCTCAAGCATTACAAAAAAATGCAGAAGAGATAGGATCTCACTTCAGTAGACCAGAAATAAAATTTATTGTCATGATCGTTAGTGTTTGCTAATCTTATAGTTAAAAAAAAAAAAAAAAAAAGTTAGTGTTGCTTAATCTTATAGTTAAAAAAAAAAAAAAAAAGAAGCAAAAATTATTTAAATCTCTTTTAAACGATAAAATCTAACATATACAATATTGGTTCTTTTTACTTTTGAAATTGAATATTTAAAAAAAAAAAAAAAAAAGAAGCAAAAATTATTTAAATTCTTTTAAACGATAAATCTAACATATACAATATTGGTTCTTTTTACTTGAAATTGATATTCACAAAAAATACAAAACTTTTAATTAATCAAGAGTTATTATTTGTGAAATAGAAAACTTTTAATTAATCAAGAGTTATTATTTACTTTGGATGATAAAATAATTAGTCTAAATCTTCAATATCTAGACTGTTTTTCTAAAAATTTAGTATACACAATGTACGGTAACGAGTGATTTCTTAATAAAGGAATAAGTTGCGTACCAAACTACATTTACAAATCAAAATGTAAAATCTCATAACCAAAATCGATAATCATAATAAAATGAGAGACCAAAACCTCCTACAAAAGGCATACTATGGCATAGTCTAATGGTAAGTACATACACAGCCTAACAATAGGCTTAGGTTCAAATCTCCTTTCTCTCGATGCTCAAAGAAAAAAAAAACCCCTACAAAAGGAGGGACCAAAAAGATTTCAAATATAAAGCCAAAACAACTAAGGAATAAAAGAACAAATACTTATAGCTGCTCTAAAAATTAGATGATAGATATGAGAGTTATTGAATATTGAATGGTCTAATGCATAAACTTGACTTGCATTTTTGTTGATTTTCCTTATGGCCCTTTGCATTTAATGGAGATTTAATCATGACCATGTATTTTTCACATTTCAGCAATAATTATGTCTCCATCAAAATGAAATAACTTTGTTGGAGTTCTGTTATGATCCTATACTTTCATATTATCTTTTGGTAAGGTACATAATTTTTACTGAAATATGAAAATGAAGTGTTGTGAAAGGTCCCATGCAAATTTTAGAGGGCCATAAAAATAATCCTTGAAAGTACAAGGTCAATTGTATGCATTAGACAAACATTGTTTAGTGCATTAAATAATAAAATATTATGTGAAATGGAAGGTAAATTATTATAAAGAATAAAAATAAAATTTTAAGGCACCCATAAGTTATTAGAGCTTCAATTTTTACCTCAATATAAATAATCATTTTTATTATCTAGGTCAAGGTTCAAGAGGGTCCATCAAATTCCATTTAATTTGGTATAATTAAAATGATTATAATTATTATATATTTACCTTTTTTTTACAAGAAATATGAAAAACAGTAGATATATAATGTAAAGTAGTATATTTATTTAAAAAGGAAAAATCAAATTGAAAGATTAAGCTAATCCCAATAACTTTATTGCTAAAAAGAGAGTGTGATTTTGACAAAACAATGTTGAATTTAAAGATTAGTTTCTATATATGCTCATTAGAATTACGGTGTACATGGACCCATAAAAAAGAAGCATAGTCTTTGTAGATTCACTAATTGATAGTGGCGCTTAAAGTCTTCATATCAAGATTACAGAATCAATCTTCAATCATAATTATGATCTTGTGTGTCTCCTATCAATCTTTATGTGCTTAAGATCATGTTTTACTCAACAACTTGATAGACTATAACCATAAGAATCCACACTCAAAATCATAAAAAAAATAAAAAATAAAAATATTAATGGCTCAATTAATCCTTTATTTAAACAAAAAACAAAAGAAAGAACCTCCCGAGGCCTGGTAAATTGTGAGTAGCTGGTAGCTGTTTAAGTAACTTTTTAATAAAATACTAAAAGTTAATTTAAATGTTATGTCACCGAAAATTATAAAAATATAATTTTTAATATTTTGACCGGTTAAAATGATAAAAGCAAATTAAAACATTGTTACCGAACACCATAGTGATATTTTTGCTAACAAACGTAAAATATTTGAGTTGAGAGAGAAAATGGTCAACATCAATGTGGAAATATCAAGTAAGATTTTCAAAGATGTAATAAAAAGAGGTTTAGGATTTGTGGGGTGATTATTAATATTATATATGTTTTCCTCTATCTTCATTAACCAATTTGGGTATATATATATATATAAAGGTCCCATCTCCACTCAAGTTTATAGAAAAGATAATGTTACTTTAGTTTTCTTTTTTGTTTTTAAGTGTATCCTTTAGCATGCCAATGCTAAATTCCAATGATTAATATTCAAATCTGCAATAGGAGTGATTATATTGTTTGATTGCCTAGAAAGTGCATCAAAAGAATAAAAATTGTTGAGGGAAGGAAAGTTTCTTGTTGACCCTAATCAAGAAGTAAGACCAAAGAAAAGAAGAGGAGAAAGCATGGAAATGAATAGGAAAATAAGGTATGACCTATACTAATAATTGTCTTAGCCCACAATAGAGCCCAAAAGTGGAGAATACTTAATTATAGCATTCAAGTGAGCCTAGCAAGAAAGATTAGTTAAAAATAAAAGGAAAAAAGAAAATTGCATGGACTATATAATTTTTTTTTTCTTTGAATTTATAAACATGAAACAAAAATATTTTTGGGTCTTAAATGTTTTCAAATTTTTGAATTTTGTTTAATACACTTTAAAGATTTATGTGTTAATTTGTTTTAATGAACCCATAAATTTTCTTACACAAAAATAATGAATATTTATTATTTTTGTGAAAATAAGATTTTATAGTTGTAATTTAGATTCTCAAATCAAAGAAGCCTATCATAGAATTTCAAAGTTAGGTCAATTATAACCTATTTTGAATTCAACCTAAAAAGACATTATTGAAATAGAATCCATACCCAAATTCAACAAAAAGGACAGTAAGAACATTAGAAATAGCAAATCAATAGTAATTTGCGATAAGCATTGGAAAATGAATAGAGAAATATATGATAATATATTCAAGGAATAAATATTACATTTGTGTCTTTAGTTGAGAAACCTCAAATCATATGAATAGATGTGAGGATTTAAATCTCACCATCATTGATAATTTTTATTTCCAATGCTTAAAAATAAAAATTAATATAAAAATTTTTATTAGGACTAATAATATTTTCTTTTTACACAGATTTGGAACCGAGTCTTTGATTGTCTTCGGAATTTTTTTCTTTGAGTGAATGAATAGTTTTTACTCTTTCAAAAAAATAAAATAAAAATTAATATAAAAATTTTATTGGGACTAATAATATTTTCTTTTTTTTTAACATATTTCAAGTTCTAGATGGTACTTTATAAAATTTATGATTATATATTTAAAATCACTAAATACATTATTTATCTATAATATAATGAAAATTATTATTTTAAAGGTAAAATTAAAAAAAATTTAACATTATAGGGAATAAATTTAAAAAATGGGTTAGGGTTTATATTGCATGAATTTAAATTATTTTTATTGCTATTGATTTTGATGTCACACTTTAAATAAATTGTTGAGAATATGATTTTAGATGGAGATATTTTAGGGTTACATATCTTTTCTTTGCTTTCACTTCACACTTCGATCATATAAGATTATCCAAACAAGAGCTTCTATCCTATTCTAGTGAAAGTAAGATGTTCTACCTATTGTAGTCAAAAGTAAAAAAAAAAAAAAAAAAAAAAAAAACTATTCTAGTGAAAAAGTAAGATGTTCTACCTATTGTCTTCAAAGTAAAAAAAAAAAAAAAAAAAAAAAAATGTTATTAACATAACAAGTTAATAACAGTTGTATTGATTAGTTTGAAAAAAAAAAAAAAAAAAAAAAAAAAAAATGTTATTAACATAACAAGTTAATAACAGTTGTATTGATTAGTTGAAGCCTCAACTCAATTATTAATTTCCTAGTATTTAATAAATATAGACCAACATTATTTCACTAAATTTAAAGGGTTGGTAATTTAATATTATTATATAAGGCGAAATATAAAATTATTGTTTAACGGTTTAATCATTAAATGGTTATCTGAATTGATGGAATCTAAAATTTAAAATGTTAGAATTCATGCAATTTCATATTCCATAATTAAAAGAAAATAGAATATCGCGCGTGTTTCTCTCTGTTAACATGGTAGAATGAAATTCATAGTTGAATTAATTCAGGAAATATTTGAATATACCCATTTATCCCTCCATTTTATTTTTAATAGTTGTTTTGGATTAATTGGATTTGAAATTTATAAACTTTATAAAATTTATAGAATGTAGAATCCATGAATTGTATAATCAATGAAATTTCATATTTTATTATTTGGTTGGAAAACATAATCTATGTAATTAATAAAATCTCACCTCTTAAACATAATTTCTCTCTTTTTTTTACATATTAGATATTATTGAATTTTATAGATTATAACATTTTTTAACTAAAGCATTGTAAGAACAAAGTTAAAATTCTATTTCTATTCATTGTAGCGTTCGTTAACATAATTTTTATAATAGTTTTTATAAGTTAAACGAACTTTTTATGAAATGTGAAATATTTTAACTTTTGGCTCTTAATTAAAATTTTTTAAAGGTCATTCTCACTTGTCTTTTTTCTTCTAAATTCAGTTAATAAAACAATTAATATTTTTTTTATTATTTTAAATTAAACAGTTATTTTTATTAAACACTTTTAATTTAAATCGCTGTATAAATAGATATAAGCAAATAAAATAGTTAACATGTACTGCAATAGCTAAAGAACTGCTAAAACCATCACTTAAATTTTACTTATCAAAATCATCTTTTGCTGTCTTTTGACATAATTAAACTAGAATTAGAAAAATTTATTAAATAAGTTCCATCATAGAAAATGAAATTAGGGTGTGGGGTTGTGAATAGATTTGAGTGAAGCCATGTGGAGTTCTGGAGGTTGATTGTCGGTAATGGGTTGCCAAAGCAGTACTGTCCTATTTCTTATTCTTATTATGTTATTATCATATTCATATGCATCTAAAGAAAAATTATGTAAAAAAAAAAAAAAAAGTTTGTGATCTGTTTTATGTCACACACCAAAAACAAAAAAGTTTTTTGAACTCAGAAATTGTTTTTTAGTTATTTTAGAATTGAAGCTTTATGATTTCCAAAGGTTTCCATTTTTTATTGAATGGTCAGACCTTTCCATCATACCACACACATTACACAGTACATACCCGCAGTATAAACAACAGGAATCCCAGCTGTTCAATTTTTTTGGACTCATTTACCCTTCCTTTTTAACAAAATTTACATCACATGCATTTAGTAATAGATGAATTTCCATAACATGAATTGACCAAAATACCCCCAGGATGGATAGGTGGTCAAAAGTGGTCCAGCTCCATGGTCAATGGCTAAAGGGATGCGGACGTAATGGTCATTTAGGGGCTAGCCATCACAAGACCTTGTGATTTGTGCCACCAATAAGTTCTGTAGCTATTAGCCTAAAACTAGAAATGACAGCATACAAGCTGGGGGATTCTTTTACCCTAAATATTTTTATGTAGAATAAAAGAATCTAATAATAATAGTAAACTAAATATTTATCCATTAAAATACTATATTAACCACTAAATTATCTATTTAATTAATAACTTAAAACTTCAATATTAACCATCTAAATCATTAATTTACTGTGCAGTAAAAATAATGGAAGAAAAATGTTTGATGCATCGACTAAAATTTATTTTAAATTAATGATTGCATTAAATAATTAAACATAACAAATTTTAATGCAAGTCTAGCACACCAGATCCACCCTGCAAGTAGCTGCAATAGTTGAATGGAATCTCACTCTCTTTCCCAAATTCTAGAAAGGCATGTGAGATCACAAGAGAAAGGAAAAAAAAAAAATCTATATTAAATCAAGAAAGAAACGAAAACCCAGAAAATGAAAATATGTAAATATATATAAAATAGCTATATTAGTATTTGATTAATTCTCTCTATTAGAACTGATCTCTAGTGCTGAAAGTAGAAAGCAACTCATTAATAGCATTTCAAGAACCCAACTATAACCCTTTCAAAAAAAGATTCATCAGGACCCAAAAAAAATCTAATTAACCCAAGAAAAACAGCGAGTGCAATAAAAAAAGTCCAAAAAATAGCTATTTATATACATATATATAATAGATCTTCATCTTCTCCTTCTTCCTCTTTCCTTTTCCTCTTCTTCTTCCTCTTCCTCCTTGGATGCGAAGAAAATGCAAGAACCCAAATAACCCATCTCATAGAAAGAAAGAGAAATCGAGAAATGAAGAGGCCAAAACAAGAGAGAAACAAATTTTCATCTTTCTTTAACCATTTTTGAATTTTCTCTCTCCTTTTCTTGAAAATCCCTCAACTTTTGGTTTCTCTTCTCTAATTTTTCAAGAATCACTATAGTCTCTCCAGCAAATAAGCATAGTAACACATCTCCTCATTATATAAAACCTTGCTCTTTGTTCTTTAACTAATCTTGCACATTTCCTTGTAAAAGAACACCTCCTTTGAGAAGTAGTACTCTTCATGAGAGGAGAAGTTGATAATCTGCTTCTTGATGATCCTTCTTTCTTGGAAAGCTTCCACTTCTCATCAAAGTAAAACTGAGCTGGTGCACTTGTACTATGTCTAAGAGTAGCACTAGTTGCCATTTATAACAAAATATCAAGAAACAAGGAAGAAAATCAAGAAACAAGGAAGAAAATCAAGAAACAAGGAACAAAGGAATCAAGCAGGGAGATGAAGTTTATCAAAAAGAACTCTTTAATGGTTTTTTTTTTTTTTTTTTTTCAGGCAGGCGAGATGAAGTTATCAAAAGACTCTTTAATGTTTTTTTTTTTTTTTTTTTGATTTCAAGAAAGCTGAGAGAGGAGGTTTTTTTTTTTTTTTTTTTTTGATTCAAGAAAGCTGTAGAGAGAGAGAGAAGAGCAGAGTTGAAAAAGTGATTATTTTTCAAGAAATGAAGTTGAGTCAGTAAAATGAGAGAGCATTGGTGCTATTTATAATAAGTTAAGAGAAAAGAAAATGGTAGCAGAGAGGTGTGGCAGTGGGTATCACCTGGGCCTTCCTTGCCTCGAGAGGCCCACCAAATAATTTTTTTAATTCTAAAATTTAAAATGAAAAATATATTTAATTTATGGGAAAAATAATATTATATGTAGAGGTGGGTTCCCAATAAACACACGTCATGGGCTTGGAAAGGGAGGTGAATTGAATGCAGGAAATCTCAGTGAGTTAGTGATGTGAGGCTATGTAATAGTATATGTAAGGCTGTAACTGTAAAAAGTAAAAAGTAAAAAAAAAAAAAAAAAGAAATTCTAGAAAAGAGAATAGTAATAGTTGAGATAAAAGGGAAATAAAAGATGACAAAAGATCATAAGTAGAGATATTGCTTTTTCTAATCATAGCCAAACTTTGGTTTCACCATGCAAATTTTGCTGAGTTTTTGTAATCAACTGGTTTTTGCCTATCAAAGCATTTGCATGTGACTTTTGGTGCCTATATATGGTTTTCTAAATTTTCAATCTTTTTTTTTTTTAAATATCAAGAAGGTTAATCTTTTTGGACAGTAAAAATTTTTAGCTCTCCCTGTAAAATATACTTCCTGGAAATCAAACTTGTATTATTACTTTTATTGAAATTGAGATCAACTTTACCTTGCCCTTCCACTAATAATCCAACAGCAAAGTAATTCTATTTATTATGTAAATGGTAAGAGTTAATATCCAACATTCTTTTTTCTTAAAAAAAAAAAAATGACCAATATCAGTTAAAATTGATTTTGAGCCAATTAACAATTTACTTAGGCACAACATACATATATTAAGAAGTTTCAATATATTTATTCTGTTCTAATCAAATTAAATTTAGAACTTAAAAATATCCGGTTTATTGAATTAGTAATTTCAATTTAGTGAATGGTGATTTTAGACCGGTGAGACTCGAAATTGTTTTGACACTTATATTAATCTTTTTATAGATTTCAACTTGTTCAACCAAGCCCTTTTAGCAGAAGAAGGCTTGCCTTTTACTTCATAGTTTAGATGTAGATTGGATTAAAAAATAAACTATATCCAAAATTACATAATAATAATAATAATGTCATTTGGAAGAGTATTTATACGTGAGAGCAACAAGGATATTAAGCTGTCTACTCCAATAGTCAAATGCTTGACTCTTAAGGTTTTTTCGGTAAAATTAATTATTTTTATAGGTGTGAAATAGTTTTCATAAAACGCTAAAAGTTAAATTACATAAGTTAACTTTTTTATAAAATATCATCTTAACGTCTAAAAATTAGTTCAAACACTATATTATTAAATATTTACATTTAGCATAATTACTTAAAAAACTATTACTGAACGTTATGTTAATATAAAAACATAAGAAAACTCTTAGCTACAGTCATTTCCGCGAATCCACTTTTCTGTATAAAATGTTATTTTTTCATATAAAATTATATTTTAGATATTGTTTTCCCTATCTTTTCCATTTTCATGCAACATAGAACTAAATTGGTCTTTTAAACTTTGGCTACGGAAAGGATCAACTTTTAATTACGAATCCATCAACTCCTATTGGTTCTCAAAGGGAAAAGAAAAAAAAAACTATCAATTGAAGAATTGTCGCTAAGTAAATAACAAATGCGACAAATATTTAGGCTTATTGAATTATTACTCGATCTCTAGTATGCTTGTGAGTTATCATTTCGGCCTTGCTAATGATGGTATAAAAATCACGCTAATTGTGACTTTACAACTACCAAAAATGTGAATTTAGGGCCTTAATCGGAATTTCCAAAAGCAAAATCTTGGATTGGATTTTAAAACACTTAATTATTGTTCTTCGCTGTTCTTATCATAGTACACATTGACCATAGTTTTGTCCTCATAAAGCCTTCGAGTTTTTGGAAAATGACATATGAATATGATGCCTTCATCTTAATTTCAAATAATTATAATATTAAAATCGGTCTATCCATTGGGTCTGTGCGGATCAATTAATTTAACCATCGATCAATTAGTTTAATTCAATTCGCTTTCTTAAGCTCAATTTTAAAATTAATTCACCGATTATCCGAATTAATCTGCTGGATCTTGCAGAATTTTAACAAGTATGCTTGTATGTAATATATTCCTTTATATTTTGATAATTGCATATACTTAGAAAATAAATGTATCTAAGATCCATCATTAGGATCCAAGGTAATCAATTAATGTAGATAACTAAAATTTTTATATACTATTATGATTAAGAAATCAAGTGAATCACATAAAAATTAAGATTAGTTTATTTAATCCACTTGAAAATAATTTATGTAATATTTTACCCAAAAATATGGGATTTTCTTTTTTTTGAAAGAGTAACTTATTTTCTTTTTTTGGTTACAACAGTTGGAATTAAAAAATATGTTTATATTTGAATTATAGTAGAAAATAATAATTTTTCAATATTTAAAATTATGAAAATATTTTAAATATAAAATCAATAATTTTATTTGGATATGAGAGAAAATAATATATTTATAATTATGTCAAAAATAGGTGATAACCACCACTAACTACTTAATTGATAATGAGTGCACTGTCCATACTAAGAATATGTAATCAATTGTCTTGTACAATAAATTAATGGAAGAAAGTTGTTTTTTTGAAAGAAAAATTATTTATTAAAAATAAACTTTTTGTCTTCATAGAGAAATTTTTCATAAAAAACACTATTTTATTTTTTATCCTAAAAAATATTGTCAATTTTATAATTCCATATATTTTAAGATTTTTTTCTAATCATAATAATTTCTGTTTCCAGTTATTATTATAAAAAAATCATTCATACATATATGTGTAGACATGGCTAACATATAAATATAGATTTTATAACATCTCAAGTATTAGTAAAGCAGTCATACTTCTTTCACCTAAACGAGAACTTAATTTAGGCTCTTTCCAAAAGGCGTGAATGCAAATAAAAGACATCTCCCTAATAAACTTCAAAAAAAAAAAAAAAAAAATCTCCCTAATAAACTTCAAAATAAAAAAAAAAAAATAAATAGTATGGAAGATAGCTTAAATACTAGCATGGGTGGCATCCAGGTGTTCCTGCAACCTTCGCAGAGGCATACCAGTGACTATTAACTTCTGCCGACAGTTAGAACATGTCTATTAACGCACAAACACCAAAAGGGGTTATAAAACTACATGAAAAATGTCCTACCATTTCAAATTCAATGTTCCATAATGGTATAAAAGATAATCTTTACCAGGAGGAAAGAATACCAAAGTAACTTCGCAGTTATTCCAAATACAAGAGGTAAAAAAAATAATTAATATTCTCTATCTACTTGATTTCTACCCCAGCAGAAATGACGAGGGACTAAAAGAGTCTTCTCTTAGAAAAAAATGAACAATAAGATCAACAGGTGTGCACTTCCTTCTAGAACAAGACTACCTTTCTCCTTAACCATTAGATCAGATATAGGGGCTATACGGTAAGAAAAAAAAAAAAAAAAAAAATAGAGAGACTTAAAAACTAGCATGGTGGCATCCAGGGTGTCCTGCAACCTCTCAAGAGGCACAGGTTATAATTCTGGACAGTAGAACATGCCTATAACGCACAAACACAAAAGGGTTAAAAACAAAACCTACCATTCAAATTCAATGTTCAAATGGTTAAAAATATTTTACATGGAGGAAAAATACCAAAGTAACTTCCCTATTCCAAAAGGTAAAAAAATAATTAATAATTCTCTATCTACTTGATTTCTACCCCAGCAGAAAACAGGGACAAAAGATCTTCTCTAAAAAATGAACAAAATCAACAGGTGTCACTTCCTCAGTAAAAGACACCTTTTCTCTCCATAGATCAATAGGGTATGGTAACGGTTAATTTTCTGTACATTGACTGTGCTAATTTTACCTTTATCTTTTTACCACATCCAAGCCAAGCCAGCACTTGCTTTCCATCGTGTTTCCATGGATAAACACTAAAATGGATTTATTTCCAATATTCAATTAATTTGTTTGTCTTTATTATTAAATTTTTAATTTTAATTTATTGTAATTGGGATTTGGATATGTATGAAGGGTCATCTTGGCTGACCCTGAAAACGTAATTGACATTTTATATTTTTTATACGTAATTGACATTTTACTCATATTTTACTATTGAATGGCGTGCAACAAATAATTTATTTTATGAAAATAACATCTCCTCTGTTATATAACATATCTTTCACATATGTCATGTATCAATATGTTATAATTTCAGTAAGAAAATTCCAATAATAATAAATGTATCATACTGCCAAAATAATACTTACTTGAATGCAATAATGTAAGATATTTCATTATATTTTTCTTAAAATTTTGGATCGTATATAAGTAGAGTACTCTGAGTTTGAAATCAATCCAATAAAAATATATTGGCTCGAGCTAAACTCAAGCTTGAAAATTTAAACTTCATCTTAATTTTTTTGTTATTTATGTTTCTTTACAAGTTTTAATTTAAACTCGATTGAAATAATTTGTTGAACAAATTTAATAAATAAATTTAAATTTAACTCGTTAAGCTCGTTCAAAGAAATTTATTTCAATTGTTTAGCTCATTTACAATGCCATAAAAGAGCAAAAAATTGCAATTGATAGTACAAAATTAAATAATTTTTAGACGGAAAATGAAGGGGATAAATGGCAATTGATGTGAGTGTTGGATTTTAAAACCCACGAGGCAAATGATTTTTGTTTGATATTTATTTGTTGGTGAAATGATTATGTGGACATGACCTCACATAAGGAAAGAGCCGACATGCCCTCCAATTGGGATATGGATTAGATGAATCAAGAGTTAGGATCACCTACAGTGACATTACACAGGATAGGTATCGACCAATCACTGATCATCTTCTATTTTAAGCTTTAGGATTTGTCCATAAATGCTGGACACTTCTTTCTACGGCTTTGATCATAGATATGGAAATTTGATGGAAAGTATAAATTGCCGAGCCATTCATCACTACTCACTACTTACACAACATAATAACATAGCTCATTTTGTAATTCCACCAAAACACTCCACCTTCAATTTCATTTTCAGCCCATCATGTCCTAAATTTTACATTCCAACGATAAAATTCCAATCTGCTTGAATTTGTTTTTCTTTTCCTATCTATCATAATTTAATTTTTCATGATGTCCAGTTTCTGATAATCAAATTCAGAACCCATCAGAATTTCAACTTGTTCCTTAATTATTTGATTTTACATTATTAGAATTTCAAATTTAACTTAAATATAATATAATTGGTCTTTTCACTTATATGAAGAGAGATAAGAGAGATGTTTCAAGTTTGAATTCTTTCGATTATAAGTGTCTTCATCAATTGTGATTCCACATGGACTACCTCTTGTCGTATAACCCGTAGTTCAACCCATCGGACCACCCAATAAATAAAAAAAAATTAACATTGACTAAATATTAAATCTACAAAGCAAATACAAAAGTGACAAATTAAAGTAGCTAATTAATTAGTACTAACATTTTAGTATTTATTGGTCAAGTCCAAGTAAGCGTACATGGCACGTTCTCCCATCATAAGTTCTAACCTCTTATCAAGTTTACATAAATCAATTCAACTTTTAATATCCAACGATTTGAATGTATCTTAATATAAAGTATTTTCCTGTAAAAAATTGTTAATATATAAAAAGACACCATTTATATTTAATATTTGCTTGAAAGAAAGATATTATATTATTTTTTTGAAGAAATTTAAAATTATTATTAACTAGGCATACCAATAATTAAAATATATAAGAGCTAATTAAGAGGATATTATGGACAATTTTGGTGCATTGTTATAATTTCATATATTTAGTGTGGTTAAAGGTAAATAAACCGTACATAAATGTAAAAAAAAATTTCAAAAATTAAACTTTAATAGATTTTATGAGATGGAAAATAAAATTATTTATAACTCATACTTAGATTATTAAGATAAAATCTCACACATTTTTCAGATATTAATCATGGAAAATTAAACCCAAACAACAAACTCTTCACAACTTTAACCAAAAATATCTTTTTTTATTTATTTATTTATTTTTTTTTGAGCATGGGAATGAACATTGTTGTTGTTGTTGTTGATGAAGAGCGTGATATAAGTTGGTAATGACGAGATGGTGCACATGATCACAAGTTCCTGTGAGTGGGCCCAACTTTTGATGTCTTTTATAACACGTGTCGGTCGGCAAAATGGCAGCTTTGTGTTTCTTTCTAGCCGCAGAGACCGAAAGCTCTTTGCGAGCTCTTCATTAGGGTCAACGGTCAACTCTTTGCATGAGAGGGAATCTGCCGTTAACACGTGTATATTAGTCAATGGTCATTTCAATTTTATAACACGTCTTTTTTTTTTTTTTAATGTTTCCCTTACATGAGAAATGAGAATTAATAAATTAAACAAATTGGGTTGATAAATTCTTAAATTAAGCTTTTTTTTTTTAAAAAAAAAAAACTCAAATGAAAAATTCGTTTGGCATGAATTTTTAATAATGGGAAGTCATGTTTGGTTGGCCAAATTTGTATTTAAGTGTTTGTTATAATTATATTATGAAAATCAATAATGGAAATTTAATAAAAGACTATGAAAGTTATTTATAATATATATTATCAGTTTATTTCTCAATATAAATGAGTAATGAAACACAGAAAAGAAATCTGCTTCCGTTTTTCTATGTAGCTAAACTTATATGATAATAAAAAATATTATTATATTGTGCTTTTTATTTTACATCTATTTATAGAATAAAATATAGTATAATCCTTACAAATTGTAAATAATTATGAAACTTAAACATCCATATTAAATAATACCAATGATTCGTTATTAAGTCAATAATATTAAATATTACTAGTCAATAATTCATTTTTAAAAAAAATAAAAAAATTTTTAATGTACTTTAAATCACAACAATTAATTAATAAAAACAAGTTTAAATTAGAAAATTTATACGTT
The DNA here is from genome assembly GCF_014843425.1 of Jatropha curcas. The sequence goes on along the minus strand of NW_023591078.1, from coordinate 1,942,306 downwards.
TCAAGACAACTCAATAAAATATCTTCTAATTGAAAATGAAGAGAAGAGAGAAATTTGGGCTTACTCAATTTTGGGCCAACTATTAGTAAAAGATTAGAACTAATTAATTAAGGCTCTCGTTTACTTACTTTTGTAAAATATTTTTCAAGAAAATTTATTTTCCGTTTCTGTTGCAATATTAAAAATTAATTAAAAATATTAAAATTTTTAACTTATAAGTTCATAATAATAATAATAATATAAAATTTTATATTTTAAAATTTTTATTTTAAATATGAGAATAATGTAAAAAAAATGATAAATTATAAAAGTCGCCTGTGATCGGTGGTGGTGACTGACTGTGGTGGCCGATGGTGAATGATGAATGGTGGTAGTAGCAAACGGTGATTAACAAATTAAAAAAATATGGATTTATAAGATTATAATGAGTTTGTCAAAATCTGAAAAATCTTTTAAACTCTTAAAAATGATTTAATTTTTCTTTAACTAGAAAAATATTTTTCGTTAACATATTTTTCTGAATGCACCAAACAACGGAAAATTGTGAAAAATATTTCCCTATAAATTATTTTACGGAAACAAACAGGGCTTAAATTATTAGTTTTCTACTATTATATATTCTCACACACACACACACATATATATATATATATATATGAGAAGAAATATTCATTAATTCAAGGAATAAAGATCCAACGACGTATCAGGTACAGAAACCCAGATGTCGAGACGAGCATAGTAAATTGATGCTCTAGCAAGCTTATGAACACTAATATTGACTTGCCTCCTAACCCACTTGACTTTAATATCAAACCTACTCTGAAGTAAAATGTTTATATATTGGATGTTTTATTTAACATGGGATTCAATTATGGTTGACTTAGCAAAAAGAATAAGTTTTTATTTCATTTATAGGAAAAAAACCAATATTTTTTTGTAAAAAATTCCTATATCAAAGTCAAATAAAAGAAAAAAAATAAATGATTTGTTAGAGCTTGAAGCCATGACCCCTTTAGGCCATTATGGAATTCCACTAACACTATATAAATACTATTTAGTAACACTGTCAAAGTGCTATTAATATATATAACAATACCATCAACATACTTTTAAAATTTGTATAATTATTGATTTTGCAATAAATATCAAAATTGATATTTAATTAGTGCTACTAAATTCAAAAATTAGTGCTGCCATTGTCATTCTTGGAGCATGCTATGATCTATAATTTCATCTCATTATTTTTAATCTAAGTTATTGAGACAAATCATATATTTAAGTGCAAATTGATTGACATATATCATTAGTTACGCATTTTTTGGACACAGAGCATATATTAAGAAGTGATGTTAATGAGCATTTCAAGGATTGAATTAATGTACCTCTGTGCTTGTGCCTAAAGTTTCGATTTTACTAATGCATGGAATTGGTTTATTTGATGCTAATGTTGAATATTTATGGCTTTGATTAAGTGTATTTAGACTGGAGTTTAGTAATTTTCTACACAATTTGAAATTTTAATGCAAAATCCTAGACAAAGTTCGACAAGCCAAGAGAGCTTGTTGCCTTATTGCAACCTTGGACAATGTTTGACCAAGAAGCAGGAAAAATGTTTCTAAAATTTGATGCAGATCAATTAATGATTCTCATAATTTTACTTCATTACCTTGAAATAGGTTTGCAAAAATAATTCTGAAATAAGATTTCCAGCAAGTTACAAGGAATAATGAAGCTGAATTGAACATTAAAGAGCTTTAACAGCAGCTTCTCTTGAAAAATTCTTTGTTCATTATTAATCGTTAGGATCAAGTGTTTGCCTCGTAATATAAGATATTAATGAATAATTTAAACTCTAAATTGCATGTGTAAGGAGTAAAATTTACATTTTATGGTTATTCAATAGAAAATTTATGGATGAACTAATAATTTAACGGCGATAAAAATACACGTTTTTACTGGTATAGAAACACAAAATAATAATTCGCACCATGATCTTTGTGTTTATGATTACTACAAATGCATTTCCAATACACCAACTAGTATATTTAATTAGGAACGTATTGAAACAAGAAATTGCTAAGTTAGGAATTAAGAATTATCAGTTTCTGGGATCATGGGATTGTTAATTAGTTCATGTTAGTTTAGCTTAATCATATTAGAACAACTTATTTTAGCTTAAGATGCCCCTTGCCATTTATAAAACCTAAGTCTAAGAATAGTAATTATGCTTTAGCATGCATATAGATGTGTAGCTTTAGCTCATAATTTATTCTAATCTTTTGGAAGTGTTCCCTTTTGCCTAATAAAAATAAAAGAACTTTGAATTTCAATTCATTCACTTAACAAAAGCTCTCTCTATTGCTTCTTTAATCCAAGTGGAATGGGAATTTCACATGCCTCCATGTGAACAAAACCTCCATAACCAATTTGTTATATCAATTGCCTTAATTATATACACAACCCAGTCAAAACCTACTTCAAATATGCCTCTAAAGTGCAAAAAATCTCCAAATTCCTAACCATTTTGTTTAGTCTATCCTTTGAAAATGTCAAGTTACTATAAGAACATTAGACATTTAACCCGGTTTTATCCAGTTGAAGCATTATTTCTGGTACCTGACAGGCTTTTTGGCCTTGCAGATGACTAATGGCATTGGAAATAGCTTTTATTTTCAAGTTTTTTTGCATGGCTTATATATAATAATATTATATAGCAGTAGTTCTCTAATGCCCAATAATTAGGTCTTGAAAAAGACAACAGCAAACAGAAAGCAAGCAATCATTTTTTTGTCTTAACAAATTATTATTAATGCAAATGAAAACATAATGCTTGGCTTTGGGGAACAAAGATCAACATAAATGCATGATTCTCATGTTTTTGACCTAATTATTAAAGATACATATTCATTGATCAAAAGTTTAGGTTTTTGGATGAATGTTTTGAAATGCACTTAGACTAAAATGCCTTATATTTTGATCATTTGCTTCAATTACACTCACTTGTTTGTAATTAACACAACACAGACACAATAATATCTTGGTTACAACAAATTCTAGACAAAGAATTTGTTCACAGAGATGGAAAATCTTCTCATTTATGATAAATTGTGGGCTATATTCCATGAATTAAATCCAAAAGAAGGAAAAGAACGTAAAGAATAATTAATTTAGTTGCAGCAATTCTTGCAGAATAATAATATGTAATCATCTATTTCCCACACAGAACATAAGGCAAATCTCTAATTTTATAGTAATCATCTAATTAAAACTATATAAATTCCATAAGCTAGATGCTTAGCTAGTCATATGCATGGTAAAGAAGATATAAAAAGAAAAAGAATCATGCAGACATCTCTTTCCCTGCAGATTTTTTCTGATAATATATCCTATCCTAAAATGACTGTCATGAACTAAATTAAATAAAAAGAAACGGAATCAACAATCACCCACCCCACTTAAGAGAACATTACCTTTAATTTATTTTCTATATATAAGCTGGTTTGCTACAATAACGAATCAACAACAGACAACAATAATATCTTGGTTTACAAACAAATTCTAGACACAGAAATTTGTTCACAGACTCGAAATCCTTCCTCACCTCTATGATAAATTCTGGGCCTATATTCGCATATGAATTAAAATCCAAAAGAAGAAAAGAACGTAAAGAATAATTAATTTAGTTGCGTAGCCAAATTCCCAATCAATAATATGTAATCATCTAATTTCGCCACACAGAACATAAGGCAAATTCTCTAATTTCACTAGTAATCATTCTAATTAAAAACTATAAAATTCCATAGCTCAGATCTTGAGCTAGTCTATATGCATGGTAATAGAAAGATATAAAAAGATAAAGGAGATCTATGCAGACATCTCTGCTAAGACTTTTTCTCTGATAATATATCCCTTATTCTAAAATTGACTGTCATGAACTAAATTACAAATAAAACCAGAAACGGACCCATCACAAAAACAACCGTTCACCCATGCCCCATCTTTAAGAGAAACCAATTAACCTTTAAATTCTCTTCTGTAGTCTCCAGCTCTATACTATATAACTTATACTTACATGTATATCCCTCCTCAGAATTGATAAGGATTGGTAGCAGCAGCTCCCTGTGAAAACATGTGCCATGTCAAAGGGACAGGATTCACTTGGCTCCTAAAACTATTTTTGTTCTTTATATATATGAAAGAGAATTGATAAAGGAGGAGCAGCAGCTCCCTTGAAACATGCCATGTTCAAAGGACAGGATTCACTTGCTCTAAAAATATTTTTGTCTTCGATCCTTAAATCGATTTAAAATCTTTAATTTGCTTCACAAGTTGTGATTAAGTGGATGATTTGACTCAGTCAAAATTCTCCTTAAGATGTGATTATATGCAACAGAATCCACCACATGAGGTCCAAATAAAACAGCTTAATTAAGAAAATTAAGAGATGGAATCTGTGATCATGGAGCAGTTAATGATCAATCTTTGCTCTTAATTAACATTAGTTTAATTAAAATCTGAAGTTGATTACAAACTTTGTCCTACTTAGCCGCACCTTAACCTCTCTTAGGTCTTTGATGTTGATTAATTAAGTGTAGAAAATTTCTATAATCGAGCAAATAATATTTTGTACTGTTTTAGCATTAATAATTTGATTATAAGCAACATACAAGGTTTGCATAAACTTTAGATGCAGCGATTTTTTTTTTTCAAAATTATTATTTTTCAAGAAAAGGAGTTAAAAAAGAACAGAAGAGACTGACTTTATATCAATTTTTTTCCCTAATTAATTAATTATCTGCAGGGTATAGCATGCAGTGCAGAAAACATGTGTAGTTGAGGTTATTAATGTCAAATAGTCTGACTGCTAAAAATTACCCTTTTTAACCATCTAGATTCTTATTTTATCCACTGTTAATTTTGCTCTACCAAGAACTAAATAGTCAATCAACTTGAAAAAAAGAACTAAAGATTCTTATTTTATCCACTGTTAAAACTCGTCTTTTTCTCATCAAGCTAGTGGGATGAGAGGATCACATGCTTTCATGTGAACTATATATATGGTGATATTACTAGTCAAAATCATACTTGACCTAATAGGTACAATTTTGTTTTTCAATTTCTTATTATATTTTCCTAAGGAAAATAAAAACAGAAATATAATCCCAATTTCATTTTTCAATTATTCAACCAAGTTCAATGTTTGTCAGATTAGTCAATATTAATTAATGTCACATGAAAAATTATATATGATATATAGATTAATTGCATTTAGACAATAATACTGAAGAAAATAGCAATACATAATTTTTGCCCATTGAAAACTCCAAGTGTTTTGTTGCTTAATTACTTATTGGATGCTACAAAATCCAATCCTTCTGTAAAGAAGCAGATTTTTTGCTTTTGGTCAAAGTATCAAACGACATTTCATGAACAAAAGAGAAATTTTCTGGCTTGATGTTAATGAATAATTATCTTCCAGAAAACAATTTACATTTTTCTTTTTCATTCATAAAAACAAATATAGTGTGTTGTACTAAGCTTGATGATGTATTTCCAATTCTGGCATGTGGGTTTTAGCTGGACTAGCAAAGGCTTTGCTTAAGCGAGTTGGGCCAGTTTTCAGGCCCATGATCAATCAAGTCTATATAGGACACATTCTAATCAAAATTCTCTAATAGCGTCGAACCTTTTTTCTTTCTTTTTCGAGAGAATATATAGTGCTGAAACTTGGTAAAAAATGAGTTTATATCCTTATTAATTTTACTAATCTTGTTAAATTAAAAAAAAAATTTCTATTATCATTATTCTCTAGGTGATATAAATTTTTTGTTTTTGATAGAAGTTATATTTACCTTTAATATATATTTTTTTTGAAAACTTAATAATTCATTAATAATGAATATAAGTCGAATACATCATAATAATATTCCTATAGGAATAAAAAATACAAATATAAAAATTAAAATTTTCTATTTTGAGATGTTCTAGATATTGGCAGAAGAGATTAATTTTCCAGCTAAAAAAAACTGGTCCATTTTCAAGCATGACAACAAAAAAAACCTTTTGCAATATATTGCCCTGAACATTGTTTTTGTAGAAACTTATTACAATCGACACTGGCAGAAGAGTTTAATATAACAAATTTTAATGGAGGAACAGATTGTACTACTAGGTTCCATTCGTAAAAGAAACTTATCAGAGTGTATTAAAGTTTCCAACCACAAACAACCAACGGTCCATCTTGTATTTCGAATTGTCAGACAAATAAATCCAAATAAAACTCCTTAATAACAAGAAACAACTCAATAAGAGATACCAAAAACACTCGATCTAAGAGACTGAATTCAAATTTAGTTTCAAACGATTATAGGTTTAGAAATTATTAGAAAGAAAATTCAATAAAATAAAAAAAAACGATAGTGAGGGATGAAAATAAACTACTGCCGATCAAAGAAAACGGTTGCTGGTAGTTTAGAAACAAAATCTAGAAGTATGCAAGAAAAGAGAAAGCTAGAGAGAAACGGCTACCTTTAAAATAATTGTGTAAAACATCTTGTGCTTTAAAAATAATCTATGAAGAGCATCCCCAATTATGAGTTCATAACTGCCATTGGATAGCATTAAAATATGTATATATTAAGTTGCAAAAAAAGATGCAATTCCCTTAAAATATGCCATGTCCAGAGGATAGAAACCACAATTATTTTATCCATTAATTTTCTATCTTTTTTACCTTATTTTATTTGTAATAATTTTAAATGACTTAATTAAATTCTTTAAAAAAGAAAAGAAGACACCTGACTAAGTCAAATATATACATACAAATGCAAAATTTCTTGCATATTGTAAAGGAAAAAAAAAAAAGAAAAGAAATGATGGAATCTAATTACGATGATAGGGACTTATTTAATTCTTAATCAAAAGCTTGATTGGAGATTTTGTCCTTAATTGCTTCCTTGTTTCATATTCTCTTACCTACAATTAAAAATTTCCATGTACATATATAGATAGCCATAGGTCAATATCTTAATTCTACTCTAGATATTATTAAAGTCAACATGTGTGTAACTAGAAGGTCAGCCAAACAGGCATTTTTTTTTTTTTGAAAATTAAAAGTTTTTCTAAGAATTTAAAGTATGAGAAAATAAAAGAATTTTGAGTTTTGTTGCAATGGTGTTAGGTTAAATTATATTTTTTGATAACTACAATTAAGAGTTGATTTAGATTAGTTGTTTGTTAAATGGCAGCTGCTACTCGTTGTTAATAGCTTATGTTGTATGAAAGCTCTCTTTATATGTAGTTTTAGTGTCTTGGAAGCGTTTCCTTTATGAAAACGTTTCGAAACGCTTCGGATATGTTTCAAAACTATTTTCATAAATTGGGTAATTTAAAACACGGTTATATTCTCCCAAATATGTTTTTATAAACTGAAAATTCTTAGTAAATTATTTCTCTAATTAAATTACATACATAAATAAATATAAACTAGCAAAACATATAGTCTCTTTGTCCTATTTTATTTGCTTGTTATTCCTTTTTGGAATATCTCAAAATATTTGCAAGGTTTCTAAATTTGTACATTTAAAAATTTTTTTTTTCTGTAATAACATTTATAATTGTTCATTAAATGAATAATTTTTATTAATATCTTAATGAGTTAAGAGTAAAAAAGGGCAAAATAAATTTTGTTGACTAAATTCTTTAATATGCGTGCTTTGTCAAACTATGCAAACAAAATGGGACGGAATGAGTATTTTCTGTAAATATGAAACTTGTAAATTTTTTTTTTTTTTTTTTTTTTTTTTTTTATCTTTTGGATATATATGATTTATTGTTCAATATATTTAATGGTTCATAATAATTTATTTTTTATATTTATAAAAATAACCTTGTATTTTTCATATTTATAAATACTGTTTTTTCATGTCCATTTCAGCCTTTTTGGCTTCCACACTTTCATTTCTATACAACAAAGCTAATAGTTGTTAATTGGTGATTGGTAACGTTATTTGATCAATTTTAGTGTTATGATAAAATTTTAATAGTGATTGCAGTTAAAATATAAAATGATTATAAAGATATAATTATTTTTATATATTATGATTAAGATTTAATATATATATAAATTTTTAAGAGGTGAATTTATTTTAATATATATCTTAAATATTATATTTTAATAGACAACAACACTATTTTTCAAATAGATTACTAAAATAATATATATATTAAATTTTTAAGGTGAATTTAATTTTAATATATTATATAAATTATTAATATTTAATAGAAACTAACTATTTTCAAATAATTATAAATAAAACGATACAAAACATTTATAATTACTTTTATAAGATTAATGAAGTTAAATATAATATAAATATAAATTAGTTAACAGTACATACGGAAGCAATTACACAACGTAATTGATGAAAGTAGCCATTGATTGATAAGTTATTAGCAACTGGTTGAAATGTTTATCAAACATCTACAATTTAGCTGATGGATATAAATCAACTATGAGATGCATGATTTGTTGAACCTACTGTGTTTTAAATTTCTATAGCAACTAATTAAAATCCTATCAAAGAGTAAAAAAAAAAAAAAAAAAACTATAACGAAACGTCTTCCAAATGATTTAATGAATGAATAATATATTTTCAGAATAAAACAAAAAGATTATTAGTTAAATAGTATATATATAGTTTTTAAATTGTTGAAGCTCAATAGAGTAAACAATGACATTGTTCCTCATCTGCAAATTATACACATTGTTGTATTTCTATCAATAGCTAGTAGGAAAACAAGACCACATGCCACCATGTGAGCTACATGTTCTAAACACTAAACTCTTTCCAATATATATATATATAACATAAATGGGCACATGGGACATCATTCCCCATATCTTTGTTCATAACAATTACTTTTCTTTTCTTTTTTTCTAAAAAAAAAAAAATATTGTCTCAGTTTATATGCTTTGATATATAAATACGGATAACAAGAAATCATCTAAAATTAATGATTTCAACCAAAATTCTGCTACAATTAACTTTATGGTCTTGTCTGATTTTATGACCTTATAATTGATTACAAATGTTGAATGAAGGGTTTTTTTTTGTGTCTCTTTGTCAGATAATCTTCAACAAAGATCATGAATTATATATATTCTATTTGTCTATATATAATATTTTTTTTTATTTATGTTTTGTTTATTGAATTCTGTCACCATCTTAACTATAATATCAGAACTCACAAGACATGGTTTATATATATATCTAAACTTAAATCTCAAATTTAAGCAAACCAAAAAATAAGATTACCTATTCTAATCATAATATATGTTGTTTGTTTGAAATGTAATTTAATAACACTAAGGGTCTGTTCGGCAAAATTAGCTATTTTGATAGCCGTTAGTTGTTTTAATAGTTTTTCATGAAACGCTAAAAGCTAAACGTTACATCAATTAACTTTTCACAAAACGCTACTTTAATCTCTAAAAATTAGTTCAAACGTTATGTCACCGAACACTATAAAAAGAACCATTTAACGTTTTGACCAATCAAAGCGCTACAAACTACTTAAAAAGTTATTGCCGAACATAACTGAAGTATTTATTCGATAAAATTAACTGTTTTAATATTTTTTAACTGTTAATTATTTGAACAGCGTTTGAAAGAACATTAAAAATTTAAAAGTTTAACATAAGTTGTTGAGTAGTGTTACATAAGTACTTGCTCTCAAAAAGTTTTACACGTTGTGTTACCAAAACCAAACACCGTAAAAGATTTAAAAGCTACATGCAAAAAAGAAAAATGAATATAGGCCATTTGATTTCTTATTGTGGGCCACCTTGTACAAGGTTGTCTTTGACAGTTGATTTAACTGACCAACCCATGTTGACGCTTTACAACTAATAAATAAAAATTAAAAAAAAATGTTTAAAAAAAAAGTTTGTATGGCTTATGACAGAGACATCTATTTGCTATGTGGTACAACCATTTTTTTATAAATAGTTATAAAGTATAAAAGTAACATGAGCATAGATATTGTTAGTGTTGACCAAACCTTCGATTCAATTTAAAATCAAACTGAATTTAGGTCATAAACAGACCAATTTAATCCATTTTTTATGAACAACAAAAGGTATATTTGTGATAATTTATAAATTATCATAGAAAGTTAATAATATTTCTCAAAAGATTTTAGTTTACCACTAATTATTACAATTACAACAAAGTATTGTATTTAATATCATTAATTTAACAGCTTTTTCTATTATTTGTTAAAAGAAAATATTTATAATAGATTATATTTACAAAAAGATGTTAATGTTGCAAACTATTATAAACAACATCTTAACGGCGTTATCAAATATTCATGATATATCATTCTCAAAAAAAAAAAAAAAAAAAAAACTCAAAAAAAAAAAAAAAAAAAAAAACATTGATATATAATTCAATTCAAAAATTATGTTCATTATAACTAAGTAAAATTATTGAGATTTATTTCATCGGATAATATATTTGTTATATTATAGTATAAGTTTTTTTATCAAAAAAAAAAAAAAAAAAAAAACATGATATATAATTCAATTCAAAAAATATGTTCATGATAATAAGTAAATATTGAGATTTATTCATCGGATAATATTATTGTTAATTATTATTAGTATTAAGTTTTTATCCTTTAACAGCATTTAGACCCTCTCAGTTAAAGAGATTGTTTCTTATAAGGCAGAGGTTATATGATAGAGAAATTGTAAAAATTCAATTTCGAGAACTCTCAGTTCTTACATTAATAAAAAAGACCAATTGAATCACACTTAGTTAATAATTTGTAACTATTCTTTTATTTAGTAAAATATTGTAACTTGGTATCCAAAATTCAATCCGACTTTCTAAAATATATAGCTTTCAAATACTATTCATAGGATTTAAGAGATTCAATTTCATGATGGTTAAGAGTAAATAGGAAAATAAGAGAATAATTAGAAATTTTTATTTAGGATTATATATGTGGCATTCAATTTTGTTACTTTGATTTCGAGTTCTTTTGGAAAGTTGATTTTATTTACTTTAATTTGTTTGGTTTTAAATTTCATTAATATTGGATATGGAAAAATGATGAAGAATATGAATAAAGATACAAGATTCAATATATCAATTCATATGGTTTTCCACTTTATATCAAATTAATAAAAGTGGGAGACAAACGTATATATTTTTGTCAGACGCGTTTTGTCTGACGTGTCACACTTTATATTCAAAATAACTATAATTTCTTGAAAATTTATGTTGATTATACTTTTTTTTTTCTATTTCAAGTTAATTGATGTACTTTTTGTTTTTAATATTTTGCTGCTTTAGGGTTTTATTTTTTTTTTTTTTAGTTTAAAATCAAGTCTACAATTAAATCATTTTACTATTCTTGATAAAATGATTTAGGGTTTTATTTGGTGAGTATTGCTCCCCATTATAATTTACCATAGAAATTAAAATTTTTTAATTTGCACTTCAGTAAATTATTTTGACTCCCTAACTTCTCCAATACAAAGTTGCACAAGAGTGATTTTCTATTCCATTACAGGAAAATCCTAAGAAAATCAAAGCAATTCCAATTCCAAATTGCAAAACTCTACCAATAAAATTAACTACAAATATTAAAACTTCAATATATTTATATATAGATCAACATTTGGAACCTTGGTTTAAAACTTGTGCAAAGAAATGTGATGCAACGAAGAACACAGCAGACCCAGAATAAATCCTATTGTACTCTGCTGATTCAAAGTTTTATAAAGGCATTCAAATAGAAAATTGAGTTGAAAAGAGAAAAGATTGGAACCTTAATTTTATTTATTTATTTATTTTTTTTGGATCAGCAAAATAATTAACTTACTTGACTTACAAGGTCAGTCAAATTTTTGATGAATAAAAAGTCAGCCACCAAATCATCAATGTCATTGCTTTGGCAGATGGAACACATTATTGTCCAATGTGGATAACAACACAGAGATAATCAAGATTCCTAATGTAAATATGTAATAAAATAATGGTAATTAACAATTAATTAAGTATAATAAACCAAAAATTGAACAGCTAATACTCACATTGAGCAATAAAATGGGAGAAAGATGAAGAATGCAAAATTTTCTGGAACTTTTTATAGTTGAAGAAGAAAGAAAATTTCAAAAAATACATATATATAAAAAAAGAAGTATTTCTTTTCTACATTACAGTCAATAATAAATAGAATCTCTGCCTTGAACTGCAAAATAAATAAAATATTAAAAACAACCAAAGCAAGAACTTCATGAAATCAGCAGTACACAACATCAAATCTTTCAATCTAAGGTTTCAACATATTCTCAGGGTTAAAATCTTCTTATTTACAATGATGTGTCCCTTTTTTTTTTTTATTACTATCAGAACAACATTTTACCTACTTTACTAACTAATACAAAATTATAGTAAAGAAGAGTGCAAATTTGTCAAAACCCTACTGGTAAAATCAGGGTGGTTAATCTGATAAGAAGCTGCTATAAAACATTATATTTTCTGTTCTATACAGAAATCAAGAAAAAAAAAATCCTTTTTTCTGTGATAAAAAACTATTAATTTTCAAGAAACCAGAAAATAAAATCATAGTTTCAAGAAGAGTTAAAAAAAAAAACATAAAATAATAGTAAGAAAATGCCAAATCTGAAAAATCCAGCATCAAAAGCTGTAGATTTTCATAATCAAGACAACTAACCCTCTATGATATTCTTCATGCACAGAAGAAGCAGTAGAAGCTGAAGAAACAGAAAAATGAAATGATTTTATTTGAGACTTTCTTATATATTCCAAACACATCATGTACCCTTCTGTCTGTCTCTCTATCCCCACCAATAAAAAAGAAGAAAGCTTTTGTGTCACTGATCTGATAATAGCAATAACAAAAATAACACTACTTATGAATTAATATTAATAATTAGGAGAGATCTAAAACACAAGAAGCAGATTTATAAATAGAAGAAGGCAAAGAACACAAAATATCCAAAAAATTAAAAGCAAGCCCATGATTTTTCTAATGGCACAGAGGTTAGCCAAACGACAGACATACCTACTGAGACCAGGTGATGGCAGTACAAAAACCCCCTGAGAAAAGCCAGTCAGAGAAAAAGCACTTAAAAAGCTACAATCACTTAGAATGAAAAATTATAAAAGAAAAAAAAAACTTTCACTTAACACCAAGATAATTAATTTGCACCATATTATTAACAAATATTTTACACAAAACCTAGTGCAAGCTATGGATAAGCACAAAACCCTAGCTATTTTAGTGCATAGTAATTAATATATTAATTAATAGAAAAAACACTATACCAACATAAATATATAGAGGTAGAGAAAGAGAAAGTAAGAGAGGGACATAAGCAGCAAAATCAAGATCATAAGCTGCTGTTCAGTATATTTTTAAATAATGACTTAACCTTCTCTTTCCTTTGGATATTTGCTGTAGCTGAAAAATGGAGAGAAAAATTAGCCATTTATTGCCGCTGCAGCATCATCAAGATTCCCATGATCAAAAGGACTAATGGATTGATTTTGAAGAAAAGGGGCCACAAAAGGAAAGAAAAAAAGATGTAAAGGCCACCATCAACTCCATCATCCACTAGCCCTAGTGATGAAGTTTTTGTGAATCTTGATGATGCTCCATCGGCAAACAGTGACTGGGTTCTTTAGATCTTGATAATAATCCTCATCTGCCCATGCAAAAACAAGATAATATATGGAGAAAGAAAAGAAAGCGAGAGAAGAGAGTTTGGCTAATTTTGCTGTTCTTTATTCCTTTTTACAATGGTAACCCTAACCCTAACCCTAAATCTAATTTAAGTAAAGGTAAAGCCAATGTGTTTTTTTTTTTCAAAAAAAAAAAGCTTCAAAAACTTTAAGCCCATGTCCAGATATGTGAAATAAGTAAAGACCCACTTGATAGAAAAAGCTATTATATACTGTTTATATATTCTCTATCCATAAACTGACAAAGTACCAAAGACTCAGAAAAACTTAAAAAGATTGAAGAGAATATAGAGAAACACTTATATCTAACCCAAGAAAACAAAAACAAAAGCTCTCCCTAAAGAAAAAAAAAAAGAGAGAGAAAGAGAGAGAGAGAGAAAGAAATGTTAAAGAAAGATGTGCAGTATAAGTATGTTTGAGTATTGAGGATTGGAAGGGTATATATAAATACCATAGAGGGGGTTCAAGAAAAAGATAGAGTTTAATGGGGTATTGGGTAATGAATAAAAGAGAAATATAAGGGGTTGGTTAGTACTAAAAGATTTGTCAGGAGAGAAAGAGAGAGATAGAGAGATAGACCCTCAACAGTTATACATCGTAATCCTAGGCACCAAATTTAACTAAAATCTTTAAATCCCACTGACCAAGTCATTCACTCTTTCATTTTTTTTTTTAAACAAATCTCCTCTCTACAAATATGCAGGGAAAATGAAGTAATTTTTTTTTATGGTTGCGTTCACTACAAGTATAGTTGTATATGTGTAGGTGTATAGTAGTGGGGGCTGGATTTGACAGGGCTCTGACCCATCCATATACCAAGAGGGTGTGGCTCTCTCCAATAAGGGCTATAGCTCATCCCAGGTTCCTTGTTTTGATCTCTCATTTACCATTTTTAGACCCTTCCAAACTTTTTATTCTCTGTTTCAGTCTTTACAAGTTTATAGCCTTTTATGGTTCTTTTTTAAGTTTTAGGTTCAGTCTAATTCATCGTCTAACACCTAACTTATTAACAAGTTTTACGTTTCAGGTTCATATGCTCGTTATAGGTCTGCCATTCCGTAATTGTTTTAGTTAATAATTTAACTCTGATTAGGGATTTAAACGCAATAACTCATTCTTTTTAAAGACGACTCTAATGATATTATATAAAGATAAAGTAATTCTGTCTTTCTTGAAATTACTTAATTCTTATCTTTTGAATAATTAAGCTTTTGGAATTCAAATTCAATTCAACTTCATAGATATGAAAACAACTTTCATATGCATATGTATTAAGGTATACATAAGCCTGCAATTCAGTTGTTCCATTAGAGCGCTTTTTTTTTCTTGAAAGAAGTTGCTCCATTAGAGCTAATTAACCCAATTATCTTTTTTGCATAAGTTTCATAATTTGCAATTGTATTTCTATTACTCCTTTTTTTTACCTTATGTTAATTAGTTATGTCTTCCTTAGAGGAAGGGTTTGGGTTCATGCTCTCTCTCTACATATGTAATGCAGAGTTATAAACATTTTTACTTACTGGATTCCCGTAGGGACCTCAAAGATACGTGAATTGTCCATTTGCAATACTTCTTAAGGGCTATGTACAATATTTATGCTAGTCTTTTTAAAAATCATCAATCACTTCTAATTTTTCCATATTTTTTGAATTTAAATGATGGGTACTCGATCTAGTTGTCTCTCATTTTTCTCTAAGAATCTAGTGCACATATTCTCAGTTTCTCGATCCTGAAATTTAATTAAATTATCATTTTCTGGTCGATCTGGATTTTCTTTTTTACCAATAGTTTCAAACGATTTGTGTTATACTTATATGTTTATCATTTATTGTGAAAGTTCTTCATTTGCCTTTTTTTTATCTCCTTCTTATTAAAATAAGTTCTTTTAGAAAATTAGAAGAAATGCATAATTACTTTTTTTTTTTATGTTATACTAAAAGTTGAAGAAGAGAAACAGAAAATAATTGGCAGTTAGATCATGGGAAATAAATTGCAGCTTCAGGCAAACTTGATCTTCCACATCCAGGTCTTTGTTGGAACAGTTTTATCTAAATACTATCACAGCTAGAGACATGTATACTAACCAAAGAAGGGAAACAAGAATGATTCATGTTTAAAAAAAAAAAGGTGTAGGATACTCCAGGGAAACCCAAAAAAAAAGTTAAAGAGTCAAAATGTAAATTAGTGTAATTATAGGTTTCTAAAATTTGTTTATAATATAATTCTCTAATACTAATTATATTTAGCAATAAAAAAAAAAAAAGCTTAGGGGACGCCTTAATCTCACCATATGGAGAACCTTTTCATTGAACTTTTGTTGCTCTTGATCTATAATATACTTGCTGAGATGATAGAAATATTTCAAAAATTTTTGAAATGAAATTCCATATGTATAAATGAAGAATCTTTATTTTATAATCATGAAAAAACATTATTTTTTTTAAAAAAAAATGTCACATTCTTCTACTTTTAATTCAAGAGAATTACCTAGATGGACATACTAGATTATTGACCTAGCTAAGGAAAAAGACAAAAGCTAATTGAATATTATGTTAGTGGAAATTAAAGATGATTTTACAGGAATCTATTAGTATTCACGGTGTATATTTCTTTACTACTTGCATACGCAACATTCATTCAACCTGTAAAGATGAATGAACCTTCTACCATCCAAAATACAGAGAAAGATGGTTACATAATTATGGAATTTAAGATAAGCTTGCTCAGTGGATTGGGATTAAGATAATTATGGAATTTAACATTCATTCGAACACATAATTCATAAGCAGAGATTATCCTATAAACGACAGTAAAAGAAGCCATCAAATTGTCTTAATTTTTCTTGCAAAATTATTTAGTACTAATTTGTGATCTAGTACTTAAATTTCCAACTGCATCAAACCCTAATAGATAAGAAACAACTAACACTTGACTAAAAGGATGCTAAAAGATTAATCTTTCTCCTGAATTTTGGTGTCTCAAACTTCTGGGCTTGACAACACTAAATCTTTTTGCAAAAGGTAACTGAAAATGATTATTCAACTATTTTGAAGTTGAAGTTATTATGAACAAAATATGCGTCAATTGCCTTCTACTCATAAAAAAAAAAAAAAAAAAAACAACCTATTTGAAGTTGAAAGTTATTATGACACAAAAATATGCGTCAATTGCCTTTCTACTCATAAAAAAAAAAAAAAAAAAAAAACAAAAAAAAAAAAAAAAAAAAAAATACAATTAGGTTTTAAGCTCACAACTTTGATTAGTTCATAAGATATTGAACTAAGTATGCAAAATTAAGATTAATACCATCTAATTAATTGTTGATAAGGCAATTTGATCTGTGATTAAATGGATAAGAATTCAACTTTTAATGTAATTAATGGTGAAAATGAGATTAAATATCACTCACCTCTGATTATCCGTAAGAAGGAAAGAAAAAAAAAAAAAAAAAAAAGAGAGAATGACTATTAAACAATCTGTCTTATTGTGGAATGTGAGGACAATAAGAAGAATATGATACTGCGCAGAGGGACCTATGATGTGCTGATACATAATTAACCAATAGCAAATAATTTATGCCTATGTGGTCTGATTGGTTTTTTCACTTATGTTAGAAGTGAGAGGTTTTGAGTTTGACTCTTCTTGACCACAATTATTTTCACCAATTTGATGAGCAAATGGAAAAACTACACTTATTGTGTAGCCCGCAGTGTTATTTTGACCCATAAAAACCTCTAAAGTATTAAAAAAAATAGCAAACAATTTATGACATTGAAAGCAACCCATAATATTCTAAGCTAGAGTCATATAGTATATTAATTAGCAGTTGTGATAAGTACGGTTTGATAAGATTAATAAATGTTAAAAAAATTTTAAAATTAAATATTAATAATGTAAATGTTAAATTAGTAAAAGTTTTTTTTTTTAAAAAAAATTGTATCTTTTATATGGTTATAATATTCTTTTGGGCCATTTGATTTCTACTGAAAAAACAAAATTTTATTTAGATATTTAATAACTTTGCATATCAAGCGCAAAATTATAAAGTTGAATTTAATTTATTATTAAAAATAATTTTAAATATGAGCATATGGATTAAAAAGAAGCACATCAAGACATAGCCTAATGGTAAGTACATATATGACCTGACAATAAATTCGGGTTTGAATCCCCTCCTCCAATACTTAAAAAAAAAAAAAAAAAAAATCGAACCTCTATTTTTATCAAACCGAATAAAAAAAAAAAAAAAAAAATCGAACCTCTATTTTTATCAAACCGAAAAAAATAAATTTAATATATATAAAAATCGATCCATTATATCCACCTATTATTGATAATTCTTTTTAAAAAAAAATGCATATTTCTATGTTGCTAAATTAATATGTATATAATACATTGTTTGGTTTTTAATTTTAAAGTTTGATGCACACCAAAGCATAGTCTAGTGGTAAATATATATACGACTTGGGAATATATCCGTGTTTAAAATTCTCCTCCCGCAATACTCAAAAAAAGAAATTAGAGTTAGATAATAACAATTTTTGTAGAGATAAGGGTGGACATTTTGTGGCTGAGCTAATTTGAATCAAATGTTTAATCAAACTAAATAATTAAATTATTTTTTAAATTAATCAAATTAAATCAATTTACATATTTAAAACAAGATTTAAACCAAATCAAATTGATTGAATTAATTTTTGTATTAGCCACAGTGAAATAAAAGGAAATGAAAACTATAAAATCGATGATTTGGGTCGAAATGCCTTATTAACCTATTTTAAATGAGTTAACTCTAATGTTTTAACCTAATTAATTTTAATTTTGTTTTCTAATTCTAAACGTTAACACAATTGTGTTTTTTTCTTCGTTTAATTTGATTAATACAATTAAATTCAGTTTTAGCTAAATCATAACCAACCGTTAAATAAATTCATATTTTCAAACTGAATCAAAAAACAATAGCTCTTTAACCGAATCGAATTAATCGATTTAACTTTATTGGATAAACCTTTTGTTAACCCTATGTGGAGGTGATGTGACATTGATGAGGGTGCAAATTGTACGGACAGGAGAGAAAGGCATTGGACACGGAGAAGTGGAGCTCATCACACAAACATCCTCCTCGTAACACAATCAGACACACACAGTACTTTTGGTTTCTTTTTCTTTCTTTCCTTTGCTTGTTTACTCACTTTGGTTCCTGTGTATTCCTAACATTGTTTCTGTTGCATTTTATTTTTCAGGAAAAAAAAAAATGAATTTCGTACGTCTTTACTTAAACATGTGAATTAAAAATTAATCAGTTGGATTTCGTTGAAGTGAATTAAGTTAATGCAAAAGAGCATACCTTTAAATTTGTCTACAAAAAGAATTTAGCATTGATATGCACAAACTGGTCCAATAATACCCTCTAATTGTAATTAAAAAATTAATAAAAGAATCATTAAAAGCATAAGTCTATTTTCAAAATGAGTTTACATTATATTTGCAACAAATAAATATGGAATTATTTCATTCAAAAATGATTTTTTTAAGAACATTGGGTCGAGTGTAAATTTGAGATGAAAGTGAATTTTGAATCTATTTAGTGAAAAATCATAAAATATTATCATGTTATTCAAATAAACCCTCAAAAAAAAATTCAGTAGATAAAATCTACCAATTTTTATTAAATTAATTTTTAAACTTTGGAGTTTAAAATTTGAGTTGGAATCTTTCTTAATATTAAAAATAATAGTGACTGTTCAACTAACTAGCTATGGCAAAACAATTGGGAAATGCCATAAAAGAGGTACCAACCTCACTTGACCTACCCATGGGTTGATAAATTGACACACTAACAACAATTTGGTACCAAATATATATTCATAGCAAGCAAAAACTAAAATTCAATCAAATTTGGAAAAAGTACATAAATAGAATTTGACACTATTATCTCATTATAGCTATATCTTATGAGATTGTTTGATCTATATCTATGTAACTCTCAATTGATGGCAGTCCATTTTTAGCTCTATTAGCTAAAGTGATGCTTTCAAATTTAATCCATCCAAAACTTAAAACCCTACTCCTACCTATTTGAATCATAATTAGTTTTGAGATAATTGTAGTTAGGGCCGTCAAAATAGGTCATGACGTGCAAACACAATTCGTCTAATATGCGAAATAAACAAATTAGGATTGAGGTTAAATGATTTCGTGTCATAAACGGATCACCCATTTATGACATAAATATAATTTTGTCGTACCACGGATTGACACGCGGGTTAGGCAAGTAACTTGTTTATTTAAGAGTAAAGAGATAATTTTAATGTCAGATATAAATACTACAACATATTAGTGTCACTTTGGTAACTTTATTATTGTATTATTTTTTTTTATTTAGCTATGAATCTTTAAAATTCTATACATTTTATGTATGAAAATTTATTTTTAAATATGATTTGAGTTAAATATGTTAAAATTTAAAAATATTGTAAGCATGTTAAGTGAGTCATATATATATATATCAACACGAGTCATATACGGGTCAACATGGTCCATTTAACCTACTTATGATATTAGGCGGGTTACAAGTGTCGTGTTCGTGTCACCTGTCTTATAATCGTGTCATGTTCGTGTTGACCATAATCGTATCGCGTATTAGGCGAATCTATCTCGAACCCAACATGTCAACCCATTTTCACATCCCTTATAGTAATTATATCCTAATTAATTAAGACCACAAAAAATCCTAAACACATATTTAGACAGAGCCATTCCATTTACCCTAAATTGAATCAATCAGCCCATTAAGAGGTAAATTACTTTTAACGAATATTTATTACATTCTCCCTCGATCTCACTCAAAGAAAAAAAGTGTCGAACCACTTATCTCAACACTCGCTAGTCGCTATTGCTTATCATCAATGTCATATTTAACACAAAAGTAAATAAATGAAAGAGAGGAAAAGAAAAGAAGGAGATAGAAAGAGAGAAAGAAGATGGAGCTTAGATAGTTAGATTGCATGTGGATCTAGTTGTGTGGGTCTTGGGTAAAGCTAACATAAGTGGCAAGTGAAGAGAGAGAATAGAAGACATAAATCAGATATTGGTTTGGTACAGAATTTTGATAGATTTAATTGAGAACGGAGATCTCCTTTTTCTTACACAAAGTGGGGGATAGCTGCTTTTCTTGCGGCCTACAACCTTGTCCTCTTTTTTAAACCTAAATTAAAGCTGTTCTTGAAATTATGTTTGTGTCTGTGTACATTAACATAAGAATCCATTATTATAGTACACTCCCAGCTAGCTAGCTCTGTTTTTCTATTTCCAGTTTAAAGCCACTTTAGTATGCCTTTCTACTTATTCTTTTTTTTTTTTTTTCCTAAAAGAAAAAACCCACGTATATTATAGGTACTATCTTCACATTTATAATTGAGAGGGATTTTATTAATTAATTTTAGTTCCTTTGAAATGAGAAAATATTAATTAATAGTTAAATGAATGATGATTTTTTTAATTTTATATTTACATAACATTGAATGGGAATGAAGAAGTTGGTCTAGCTAGAAGTTGAATTGTTGTATGAGTTTTTTTGAATTTGATTTTTTAATTTATTTCAAACAAACTCTTTTTATTCTGTTATATTGCTTATAGATAAATTTGAACAAGGTCAAATAACTTGTATTTCAATTAAATTTATTCAATTTTTATAGTGTTTTGAATAGAATCAAAATCTATATCATGGAGGTATCCAAATTAATTTTAAAAATTTGATATTTGAATATGATTGTAAGTAAGACATAAAACAAATTGGGGTAAATAATTATTTAGTCCTTCAAATATAATTATATTATAATTTTTTTCATTCTTATTTCTTAAATATATACTGATTAATCTCTTTTTTTTTTCGTTGACCAACTTAGCAAGCTCTTCTTCTCCATTTTTTTTTTTCTCTTTGTTGGGTACGTAAAGGACTAGAAAGCCTAGATCTGCAAAAATTGGTAGCAGCCAGAAGCCTAAGCTAAACACTAAACATCTTCTGCTTTGAAAAGATTTATCAAACACAAACACATATGCACATACATATAATCATGATATGCAGCCCAGAAATCTCGCCGAGCGCTATAACAGAAGAGAAGAGGAGTATTAATTATAATGTACAATACATGCAAAACATAAATATGAAAAATGAAAAAATATATAATTAGGTTTCTTGAAATGGAAACCTAAATGTTCACAGCCTACTCATCGTATAGCCTTCTTTCAGTTCCCTCTTTTCTTCTTCTTTACTTACACTCTCACACGTTATCTCTATCTTACCTCTTTCTCCACTGTTTCTTCAACTTTCTTTTTCCTTTTTTCCAAATTTCTCTATTTACTTAATTTTATCTTTATATTTTTGTTTGTCACTAATTAATGCTAAATGAATTACTTTTATATCTCTCTCTTTTTGTTTTTATGATTGAATTTTATTTTATTTTATTTTTATCAGCAGAATAAATTTATTTTATTAATATTAAGAAAGCTTAGAGAAATATTTAATATTTCCAAATTACTAATGCAAGCCATCAGATTTTTCCCAATAAACCCATACTCATTTTTGCTTAATTAAGATTCAGACTTAATTGAGTAGGTAATGATTTTATTATCACTTAATCAAAATTTATTGGTAGCTTTCGATATCAGAACTATATGTTGATTCTTTTGGTGAAATGTCAAATTACATCCACTTAAAACGCAAGTTATTCATAAAGAATAAAGTACCTTAATTTATACAAAAATAAAAACCCTAATCAATAAAGTAGAATTAAACCCATTTTGATTTCGAAATAGATTGATTGTAATTATGAAAATTAACCTATTTACCGTTTCAAAACCTTTGAAATTAATTTAATACTAACTTGCGCAAGTTATGTATAATGAAGAATTTTTAGGTAATTGTGAAGTCATGCTAATGAGAATCACACATCTGATGTAAAAAAATCTCATCGATAGATGAGAAAGATTGGCTTTTTACTTACACACAGGAGAATAAATATCTGAAAATTATCTGAAGTGACTTTGACACCCAACTCCTACTCATACATGTGGGGTTGTTGCTCATCAAGGTAAAACAAATCCATCCATCAATTTACCATTAAAAGCTATCTTTCTCTCTTTTCTTTAGAGCAATAAATATTTCAAGAACTCTCTCTATCAGTCCAGTAAATATATACTTTTAATCTCAGTTTTCCAGTGAATGGTGTTTCTGGTAGACGTATATATATACGTAGATGGATGTGACGGAGAAGGAGTGATGATGCCATGCAAAGCTAAGGTGTGGGGGTTTTATATCGTGGATCTGTTTTTATTATATTATTGTTTTCTCTACTTCCCATGCATGTATAATATATCTATCTGCTCTGCTACACTTTCTTTCTATCTGTGACCATTTTGTTCAAATCTGATGTGATGACATGACGCCATCAACTCTTCATGTCCATCCAAGAAAATGTCTTATAAGCTTTCCAGGTGATCTTCCTCTCACTTCTCGAGGAAACAAGAGATGCTATGTGTCAAACTTAAATTGGTTGAAAATTATTTAAGTAATAATGCTTAATTAACCTCTTAATGAACATTATTCCTTTGAAAATTATACAACTTTTGTTTTACACTTGCTCTTAATCAAATAATATGATTCTTGGCATTGCCTAGTTCAGTTAGCCTAACAAGAAGCTCATCTTTAGATGGATTCATTCGTCTTTAGATGGACATTATTCCTTTGAAACTCTAACTTTATCTCTTTTATTTGATACTCAGAGGTTTTGCTCCGTTAAACTATAAAATTTTTTGTCGTTTTAATTTAAGTGAAGGACGAGATAATAATTTAATAGTACATATAAAGGATTAAATAACATCGATAAATACTAAATGCGAAGGACATAGTAGAGGCAACAGCTCTTTTTCTTGATTGGATTTGTATCTAAAAATTGTAATTGTAAATTGATACTTTTTGGACAGAGTTGAATAGAACTAACTTTAAAAGGCTAATTAGTATATTTATTAAACAAGTGAGAAATAATATATATAGTATGACCAAATTTGAGGGACTGCATAGTTATTTACCTAATAGTTTTAATACATTTTTTATAATTTTAAGTGGTCAATTTTGTGCTTGGTTGTGATCCTAATAGTGTCATGGCATTCAAGAGATAATCATGTGCAAGCTTGACCATGAATTATTAGAGATCCATCTTTGATATTTTGTTTCATGAGAAGCTCATCTATCACATCATCAATGGTCCCCAAATCAAATGACATAATAAAAAAAAATGGTACAATTTGAAAGAAAAAAACAAAATTCTTACCAATGGAAGTGAGAATATTAGATTGTTAGAGGACCCCATAAGACCACCTGAACAAGGCATCCAATGCACCAAAGAATCCATTGCTCCAATTTCTCTAGTACAATTAATCAATGAGGTTTGCCTCCTCTTTGGTACAATAATTCAAATCCATTAGGATATGACATTACCTTCATCTATTCATAGTTGAATATACATAAATTCCAAAAATTTCAAGATTTTTCTCATTCTTCCAATGATTATTTTCTTTTTTTCAACAAGGATAAATGAAAATATGACTTAAGTACCACAATGTTTGCATCAATAGAAAGTAGAAATTGTCAAGTCAAGGTAATTGCATATTTGAACAACTTGTCTTATAAATAATTCCTTTGGTTTTCTTTTTATAATAACAAAAG
Source organism: Jatropha curcas (assembly GCF_014843425.1). Next base: position 1,917,799 of record NW_023591078.1, on the reverse strand, counting down.
AGAGAGTATTATTAACCCAAAATAGCTGGTCTAGTAGTTGAAGTGCATTAGATGCTACCATAGTAATCGCAAGATCGAGTTGTGGAGTAAAATCTTGGAGAAAACTTTTAAATATAATCATTCCCCAGCCATAAGGGATTAGTCTCTCATCTAACCGTTAAACGAGAGGTAGGAGGACACTCTTGATAATAAAAAAAGTATTATTTATTCAATTTTAGTTCAAATAACAGTACTTTACTTTTATTGAAGATTAGGTTGTTCATTTATTTAGTGTTATACAATGATAAAAAATATTAGTAAAATTAACACTCTGTTTGGGAAGAGTGGATTTTAAGGGAGGAAAGAAAGCGTGGATGGAAAATATCAAAGAAAATTAACTTTCTCCTCTTTGGGAAAGGAGAGAAAATTTGGAAGGAAAGAATTTGGTCTTTATTTTCCTTCCGGGCCCACCTAACTGGATTCTCTCCAAATCGGAAAGAAAATGAGCAAATGAAGAGGGAAAATTTCACTGTGCAACGTGAAATTACACAAATACCCCAAAAATGTTGCTCTGCAAATCGAGCCCTAGGTCTTTCTCCAAAACGAACATTGAAGACATTGCCAAAGGAGACAGCCAAGGGACTTCGCGTTACTGTCAAGCTTACGTGTAGAACCGTTAGACCAAGGTAACGGTGGTGCAATCGACAGTGGTTGGTGATGGTTGTGTTTCATTCTTTATGCTAATGTTTCTCCAAGTCCCTTTTTATTAATTTGTTATTCTATTACATTTTTTTATCCCCGGTTTTGATTTCGATTTAGATCTGGATCTTTGATTTGCTTTTGATTAATTTACGAGAACCTGATTTTTTATTTTTGGGTTGGGTATTTGAAAGAGAGAGGTATTAGAAAAATCTAAATGTTATTTAGAAATCGACGGTTAGATCAATGGAAGCGGATTATATCTCCATCGCGGATTTGAAAGTTGGAATCACAACTATTTGGTGGGTAAAAAAGTAAAATCGTTTCCAAACTATAAAGATTGCTTATGTTTCCAATTTTCAACATAAATTAAAAAAAAAAAATTAGGATAGTGGAAGGAATGTGGTCATTTTGGGCCCAAGGGCCAACAGGAGGATTGTTTTCCATTAGGTCTTGTTTGGGAAAGTTTCCTCAAATGGGCTTCAATTTTGTGAACTACACAACTGATATAGCCCATTAATGAAAATTATGACAGTGGACTCGGAACTGAAAGCCATTAATATTGGTTAGACCGCAGGGAATATGTCGTACTTATATTAGGTTATGATTGATTGTCTTAACTTAGACTTCATCATCTACATAACCAGTTTCAGAAAAAAAAAAAAAAAGAAAAAAAGAAAAAAAAGTCTTGTGCGCAACAAAGCTTTTTTTTTTTTTAATTTAATAATAAGGTAATATCATTAATTGAATTAAGGCAGCTCTGTTTCTAAATTCAGTTTCTAAAAAATCGAATAATCCTATTGTTATTATATGGAATAAATCAGGCAGTAAAGTTGGGATGGTACTTCGGAGACTTTCAACTCGCTCTCCCTCTCTCTCTCTTCAGTCCTAGGTAGACTTGCTTCCACATTTTAGTTTTGGTTAATAAATTACTCGTGCAGAGGAGTATTGGTGAGAAAAATGTAGCTTCTTCAACTTGTCTTTATCTCAGGGAACTGGTAACTTACCCTTTAGCAGCCATTATCTTGGACTTGGACTGCCAAATGCTAATGAACACAAACCAGTTTACTGTCATCATCCCTTTGCAGTTCTACAAATTAACAAAATCTACAGATTGATTCAAACTTAAAAGTGTTGTTTTGTTGAACTAGAACCCTAATCCTTACAAATCTGTTCTGTTGAAATTCTTTCATTCTCCTTATTTTATTCGCCATTAGATTAGAAAATTAGGCTCATCCATTGGGCCATGATTTTGTTTATAATCAGCAAGTTTAATCCCATAGCATACAATTATTATTTGTATTACAATTAACATTTGAGAATATGCACTCCAATCCACCTCCCTTTGTTGCACGTTTTCTTAGTGGCCCGTAAGGTACCACATCCTGCAATTCTTTGTTTCGTTAATTCAGATTTGCACTTGGTAGGTTTATGAACATGGGTAAAACGCTTCATCTTAATTGTTTAAAAAGACTTTACACCTAAAACTTGTTAAGAGAGAAAATTTTACCATCCTGTTTCAATCCTGGACAAAGGTTTATGTAATAATAATTAAATTATGCAAAATACTTACCTAATATGGATGTGATATCTATTCAATCTGCATATATCCATCATTGAAAAACTTACCATTTATATTTATTTTTTTGTAAATATCCATTTACAGTCAACTCTCGTTATTAAATTTATTAGAACTAGATACATATATAATGGAAAAAAACTTTTTTCCCCCTTTTCCATCAATATCAAAACAAAGAACCATACATATCTGCTCATATCACCACTCATCAGTCATCACTCTATCTCCATAGACTAACCCAAGGTAGCTAATGGGTCTTTTTTGACTCCACAAGTACAAAATTGATCTATAATGTTCGTAGATCTCACATTAAAAATATATACAAGAACAATTTATAGGCCAGTTAAGCAAATTAACCTATAGCTTTAAATAATTCATGCACAACCTTCCCTTCTTGTTCTTGGTGCAATAACGAAGATAGATTCGAGATCAGGTGGTTGAAAATACCCATCGTTTGGCGGCGTCGTTTCCTTGAAGCGAACCGATTTCTTCTTTGGCGCCGGCGGACAGGCCAACGTCGCCGGTATCCGAGACTCGCGGCGTCTTGGAGTCATGCAAACTTCATGATCCACTTCCATGCTAGCTCTTCCGAGACAAGCTTTTGTTATTTTTAAAAAATATTATTGAGAAATAATATCTCTAATCAAAGCTAGAAAAAAAGCGTTTTCTTAATTTTGGTTTATATGAGAGAATTTATAGTGCAATTAGACGGAAATGACATTGGCGCCAGCTTGCTGGAGAAGATGCCGTTTGACTTATCTAATCGTGTGGTGGAAGCAACTAATGTGAAGCTTACGTGGAACCCACCATAAGGAGGAAAATTGGAGTCTGTTACTCTTCTGCTTGCGTGTCATACAATTGCCACGTAGCAAAATGTCTCTAGAAACAGAACATCATCCTGTTTTGTTTATATCAATTAATCCTACTAACTCCGTTCTATAATAATTAATACATGTCAGAAAATATAGTTTATTTCACGATAATTATCACATTTGTGATTTTACAGAATAATAATTTTTTTTTCATATTTACCCTTTATATATGATCAATAATTACTAATCCAATTTAATAATTTTTTTAAAAAAATTAGTATTAAATTAATAATATTGTCAATTTATTTTATAATTTATTATAACTTAAATAAAAAATTTAATGATTTTCTTAGGAGCAGTGAACTTTTAAATAAGATAAATATTACAGAATAAAGATAATATTTCTCATCTCCTCTCTTTAATTAAAATAAAAACGCAATAATTGAGAATATTATATTTTTATGAATTAAGATAAATTAAAAATGTTTGATGAAAAGAGTATTATTTTGTCTTTTTTCAGAGAAAAGACATTAATATTTTTATTTATGCAATAATTGCCTTTGGTCAAGTGATAGGTTGATATGCAAGAAATCATTCCCGTCTTTGGGTTATAACCCAGAAGAGCGTTTTTGTTTGTTTGCTTATGTGGAATGAAACGTGGTTAGTCCTTTTGCCATAGTGGAAAAGCAAGAAGCTAAACGCCGGAAAGTTCAAAGGAAAGGATGAGTACGTTTAAAAACTGGACCACACGTTTAGCGACGATTATCTGGCGTTGATTTGGTACCCACACGGCCACACCGTTCAGTTCATGGGTTTACTGGGCCCACCATGGGTTAGTTGAGTGTGGTGGAGAGAACTGCACGTGTAAAGTGTTTGGATTCCAACTATGTCGTTTTCATACAAGACGTCACGGTGTGTGAGTTCCGTGCCCCACGTGCCAGAGTGAAAGCGACACGGAGTTTAAATGCAGATTTTTTTCACAAGGAAAATGGAACCATCCAGATCCGATTCCTTGGGTGGAAGTTGGAGCAGCAGCAAGTTGGGCCCAATTTAACAAAAGAAATTGGTTTGGACTTCATTCCAAACATAATTGGGCTATTTATTGGGCTCAAGTTTAAGAATATTATTGGGCTTTGAGTTGTTACAGTGTCTAATCCAGTGAACAATTGTAATCCAACAAGCCATTAAAGACGGACGCACATTGGGCAATTGTATCGTTGGTTTCAGATTGAGTGTTGGTCGATCTTTGGTTTTATGGGCTGAACTATGGGCTCTCTTGGAAGGCCTTAAACTTATCCATAATCGTGGTTTTACGCGGGTTCATATGGTATTGCTGTTAAATCGGCTAATGGTCTGATATAATCTCCTCCATTTGTTCAATTTGTGAGGCATTATTTCTCTTTAATTACGTTTATATCTCATATTTTTGGTAAAGCTAATTTTTGTTGACGGGCTTATGAAGTTTGCTTCAAATCCTGGGATCAATTTCACCTGTTCTGCATCTTTAGATTATTCATGATATCTATTTTCTGGGATAACTTATTTCAGATGGTGTAGCTCTTGGTTTTTTTTTTTTTTTCTTTTCTTATGTAAAAAAAATGAATAAATAGCTTTACAGAAAATAACACATATATGAGCGTTGAAAGTTTGGAAAATATATCCAACAAAAATATGTATTCAACATTGAAATATACGATATATATATATATAAGCTCGGATAATACTCCAAGATTGCTAATCATTCTTCCAAAAAACAAATTGTTAATTGTTATCTTTTGTTATTTTATTTTGCATATATACCCAAAAATAATTATAGGTTAAAAAACTTAAAAAGAGTTTCAACGCATTGATTTAAAGTTGCTATTTTGGTGCAGCCAACAATTTTTTTTAACTCATTAGTAAAATTTTTTAAGGAAAATTATAATTTTACTTCTATGTTTTGTCAATAATAACTACTTTACCCTTGTACTTTTTGAAATACATTTCCGTACACTCATATTCTCGGTGCATTACACTATATGCCCCTTCTGTTTATTTTTTATACTTTTAAAAAACAAGTCAATGCAGATTGTTTGGGCTAAAGAGAGAGAAGTTAAATATGTGTCACAAATTTCTGGAGAAGTTATAATCTTCACTGCTAGCTAAACTTTTAGTAGTAGAAAAGAATGGAAGATTCAAATTTGATTTGGAAAACACATCGGCTATTGGATTAAAATTATTCTTTGAAACTGATTTGTTTATTACTATTAGACCTACCAAGAAGAACGCCGAAAACAGCATAATTGAATCGACGTTGTGTGATTTTATCACTCTTTCCCTTTTCGTGGTTAAGGCACTAGAAAACATAGAGAAATGGATCGAGAGCCCAAGAAAAATGCCACACGTAATGAATATAGTTGGCGACTCTCTACTCTTTGGCTAGCGAAGACAGTTTTAGTTGTTGGAAACAGTGGAGATTTGACGAATAGAAGGAGCGATCATGGATAGCGGGCTAAAGGGGAGAAGTGATTCCGGTTAAGATTCTTATCCATCTACATTGCGTATATTGTTAGCTCTTTTAGGTAGTGAATCTACTAGGTTAAACGACAATCTGAATCTAACGAATGAATTTTTCAATGATCATCCATTTAAGATACGAGCGAAATTTGACTTATTGTCTTTTGAACAATTTTTCTCAACAAATTTCAGTTTTGAGGAAGCTAAGGGAAGTTAGCATTTGAAGGTTTTGAGATTTGAGAAATTCTTGATATCAATTGTAATTGGTGATTAAAAAGGAAAATGGATGTAAAAATCGAACTTCTCATAAGATTTCAGTCATTTTGGTGGTTAGGTTGAAAGATTTTAAGATAATTCAATTTTTTGGCTACTAGAGTGGCAACAACGGCGCGAATAAGGCACAATTAATTTCAGTACAAAAATGGTTTCGTCTTTTAATTAGGATCATTTATGTGATTTCATCATAATTTAATGTAGAAAAGTAAAAAAAAAAGTAGATGGAAGTGGAACAAAATTTAATGGATTGAGAATATGAGGATATGAAAGTGCATTTTAAAAAATAAAAGGATAAAATAGTTATTTTTGATTAAACATAAGAGTATGATTATAATTTTCCCGACTTCTATTTATTTGTTACCCCTTGTGGGCTCTAAGATGTTGGGTTGGTTAACCGTCCGGTTTGGTAGGCTGACCGAGCCAACCGGCCATACGCCTGCTACTATGGCTTTTGTTTTCATGGTCTGTTTTTGCTCACTCGTTTTGTCAGTTAAGCTCAAAAGAAAAACTCCTGAAAGAGCTATACGGCCCCAAAAATCCCTCCCTCTAAATTCTTTCGCCATTTCATGAAAGAAGAAAACCAAACAGAGGGACGAAATGCCATTTATATCACAAATACAGAGACAATCTGATTACAATTTCTTCTCTTCTTCCACTCCTATAGTCATCGATAATGGCGCTTCCTATTTTCGCATCGGGTAACCCCTAATCCAAAAACTTAAACCCTAACCCGAAATACTTACTTTGAATTTGAGTTTATTATTCGAAATTCGTTAATTTTTGCTTCTTTTTTTTTTTTGTGATTAATCGAACAGATGGGCTGGAGAGACTGATCCTCGAGTTATTTTCCGCAACATTGTTCAGCGCCCACGTCATAAAGCGACTGGTAACTTCACTTTCTCTTTCCTTTCACTTTCTTCTACTTTTCTTTGTTTGTGGGTGGAAAATAATGGAAATTCATGCTAAATTTTCCACTTGCTGCTGCTTACCATTTCATTTCCAATTTGAAAAGGTATTGGGGATTTATTTTGTGTTATTTGCTTTTTGGTGATATGTAGGGGAAACTGTAACTATTGTTGGTGACCATGATCCTACATTGTTGAAATATTTTGACTGCACTCGCTCTGGGCCTCGCTCTGCATTTGATAGTAACGTTGTTTACCAGTTTGAGATAATGGAATATGTGAGTTTTATTCTTTATAAAGCTCTAATTTTTTTATGCAAAACAAATTGAGGGTTATCTATTTTAGGACATCAAATTTAGTGGGCCGTGAAGATTTTTCTTAATTTCTCTTTCTTTTTTAAACCTCTGGCAAGCTTGGGAAAGTTGATTAAGATTCTTGTGGGGGTAAACAGCTGTGTAGATTACTGATTTGTTTGAGTAGGCATGTGACCATAATGGTTTTCAATGATTACTTCTTTCATTTGTAGATTCTTGACTTTGGATTTGATCGGTTGGGGGCAAATGGATCACAGGTACATTTAACGCCCTGTTTAATGGAAAGTTTAATAGAGATTTTGATATTTTAGCCTTCCATTGTCAAAGATTATGATTTATGCTCAATTTGGCTGGTTAAGCTAATTTCTTTCTGCTGCAGGTCTCTTTTTACGTTAAAGCTAGTAATCTCTTAAATCATGCTAATTCATGTTGTATAGAAACACTGTTGAGCTTCTAATCTAATTTAGTCAGAACAACCTATTTTCTACTTTCCTCTTCTGCAGCAATTCTTGTAAAATCCATGCTTCTATGCATACTGTTCATTGGTGAGAAGGGGATACTAGAGTCATTAAACTTCTAATCATGATGATCTTTTACTGCTCAATTGTCGACTTGTCATTCTTTTTTAGATCTAATTCAGATAACTTGGATTATTTTATTATCTGTTGTAACTTGTAAAATCCATTCAGAATTTACTATCTGTATAAAACTAGTGATGCATGCATCAAAAACGCTACTTTGTAGTTCTTCATAAATTATGCAGTACAAGCTGCATGATTTCACTTTACCTATTTACTTCAGCTTTAAGCTTCATTGATCAGTTCACAAGACTGTTTCTTGATTTTATTGTTCATTTGAGGGCAGAACAGATTGATCATCCTGTCCTGATCACAGAATGTGTATGCAATCCAGTTCAATCACGCAGTAAAATGGCTGAGCTTCTTTTTGAAACTTATGGAGTTCCATCAGTAGGTAGAAGCCGTGTCAATTCCATGAAAATTTCCTGCAAGGGGCAAGTCTTTTGCTTCTGATGTATATGTATGGCTCTTGTAGTTAACCTTTATTCCCTACCATCTTTGCAGCATTTGGTGTAGATGCTGCATTCAGCTATAAGTACAATCAGCAGCATGGGGTTTGTGATAAAGATGGGCTAGCTATTTGTCCAGGATTTACAACAACTCATGTTATCCCGGTAGGCTTCAAAACCACAGTATTCGCTCAGGTCAAATGTATAAATTGTATTTCCTGAATCAGGTGATCATTATTTGTTTGTTTTTGTGAGTACATACAATACCTTTAGAAGATTGCAATTGCAAATAAGCTGTGAAGTAGTTAATCTACAAGTTTGTGCCTGGAATTTTGTCTAAGGTTGCATTTGGATAGAGAACCTGAAATCAAAGGATTTAAATTTAAGTTTTCATCTCAAATGGTATAAATAAATATTTGAACATGTAAAGTAGGTGGGGAGAAAAAACTTCAACCAGTGTAATCAAAGGCAAGAAAAGAAAGTTGCAGCCTAGGGCCTAGGCACCTTAGGAAAGGAAAGTTGACTTCACCTAGGCAATAGGCATTTGCCTAAGTGAGCTCATGGGCCAACCCCCAATGCACTAAGCGCCTAGGTGCTTCAGGCACTTGCTTTATTCAGTTTATGCTTATTTGCTTTATTTATCTCCGTCTGTTGTTAGAATTCACTTCTAATCATGGGATTTTTACAAATTATGAGATATCAACTATAAAATGTAAGAGACTGCATCTCTCTCTGTCTCTCTCTCTTCTTTTGCTTGCAGCAATTATGCTATTGCTGTAGTGGTTCACTTTTGTTTCGGGATATTATATTTCTGCAGAAATACTGTCTATTGATATCATTCTTCAGATTTTTGCTTCATATCAATGCCCAAATCTGCTCAATTTTCTGGGTTTCGTGCTCAATCTAATCTGCATTTTCTAGTTTTGATGAAATTATGAATTGGGTAAATGTAGCCAAGATTACCATTCCCATTACGCTAGCTTGATGCCAACTTGTGTTTTGGCTCCCAGTTTATTGATGGAGAACCTGTTTATAAAGGATGCTGCCGAACTAACATTGGTGGATACCATGTCACTGATTACCTGAAGCAACTTCTTTCACTTAAATATCCTCATCACATGTGAGTATATGTTCAGCTAGGCTCGGCTTCAATCTAATAGGTGTCGTTTATAGAACCTTTTGGTTTTGTTTCTCATGTGCTCAAAACAGGGCCAGACTTACATGGGAAAAGGTGGAAGACCTGAAGATGGAGCATTGTTATATTGCTCCAGATTATGCTTTAGAAGCTCGATTATTTCAGGTGATGAGCTAGTCTTTCATCTGCTTTTTCTGTTTTCAAGTCCTCAATATTGACAGTTGGAATTATGTGATAGAAAGGGACCAAGGAGGCTGAAGAAAAAACCAGGTGTTGGCAGCTTCCATGGGTTCCTCCACCAGTGGAGGAACCTCCATCAGAAGAAGAGATTGCCAGAAAAGCAGCCATAAAGGAGAGACAAGGTCAACGGTTGCGGGAAATGGCTGAGGCAAAGAGGTCATCTAGGATAAATGAACTAGAGAATCAGATGCGTGGCATGGAATTTCTTTTGCAGCAGCTCGAGCACGTGGAAGAAGAAGAAATTCCATCTTTCCTAAAAGATACTGGATATGTCTCAAAGCAGGAAATAGAAGCCTCACTTGTGAAAATAGCACAGTCTTTACGTAAAGCAAAAGGAGAGCCAAAAGCTGAACAAGCTGAAGTTGAAGAGAAAAGTGATTCTTCCGCAAATGATAAATATCCTCTTGTCAATATTCCAGACAACATGCTGACCCCAGAGCAGGTATGCCCCTGTATGAATCGACTGATTGTATGCCTTGCTATTATGAAGCTGCTGTTCTTTTTGTTTTTATAATATAGGTTAAAACTTTTATAATATTGTTTAGGCAACATTGTTTTCCAACCAACTCAAGAATGGCCAGTAATTTTCTAGTGTAATTGCTGTAGTTATTGTCATTATTAATAACATTGCACACATTATATTTTTGATAGCTCAAAGAAAAGAGGAGACAGTTGTTCCTTAAAACCACATCTGATGGCAGGCAACGAGCAAAGCAGAAACGTCAAGAAGAAGAATTAGAGAGAGAAAGAAAAAATCAACTAGATGAAGAAAAACGCTTGTATGTTCTCATAAATGGATATGAAAGTAGTTTTTGTTGGACTTGTTACTTACTGAATGCACTGGTTTGCCTGTTGCTTTATAACGCCCACGCCCTCATTGCTACATGACAACTATTTGCGTACTGCTAACGTGTGCTTTACTGTCAGAAGATGTTTTAGCTAATTTTTTTTTTTATTTTTTTTATTTTATAGAGAGAACCCAGAACTTTATTTAGAGCAGATACGTATTAAATATAAAGAACTCTCTGAGAAAGTTGAGCAGCGAAAACGACTCAAGACAAATGGGAATCACTCAAATGGAAATAACATGTCAGGTGGTGTTGGTCGCGGTGAGAGATTGAATGCTGCACAGAGGGAAAGGATGCGCCTATTAACAACTGCAGCCTTTGATCGAGGGAAGGGTGAGGATACTTTTGGTGCCAAAGATGAAGACTGGCAACTTTACAAACTCATGAGCAAAGATAATGATGATGATGATGATGTGGGGGATGAGGATGAACTAGAGCTCACCCGTATTTCTTCTAGGCTTCAGGTCAGCTTATGTATTCCTATGTATAGTCCTAATTTTGATCTTTTTTAATTACAGCATGATCATTCAACTTGGGTATGGATGCTGATCCTTGTTATTGCAGGAAATAGACCCAACATTTATTCCTAAGCCAGATGTAGGGCCGTCACAACCTGCTCCTGATGTCCCACGGTTTCGCCCATTGACAAAGGAGGATTTCCAGATTTTGCTTGGGGTGGAGAGGTTCAGATGCCCTGAAATCCTGTTTCATCCCAACCTAGTAGGTATTGATCAGGCAGGGGCAGATGAGATGGCTGGTGTGTCAATTAGGAGATTGCCGGCCAAGGACCTAGAATTGGAGGAGAGACTGACTAATTCAATCCTTATGACTGGTGGGAGCTGCCTTTACCCTGGTATGGCCGAGCGCTTAGAGGCTGGAATCCGAATGATTCGCCCATGTGGGTCACCTATAAAGGTGGTCAGAGCATTGGATCCAATTCTTGACGCATGGCGAGGAGCTTCTACTTATGCTGCTGGATTGCAGTTCCCACAGCAGACATTTAGTAGGATGGATTATTATGAGAAGGGTGAAGATTGGCTTCGTCGATACCAATTTCGCTACACACTGTAATTGTATTCTCGCACTTCATAACTGATTCTCTTTAATATGAAGTGGCATTAGACAGATCCTATTTTGAAAGAATGACTCGAGTAACACTGACTTCAATTTGCTGTTTCTGCCATTTTTAAACACTGATACATAATACAGGCTATAATTGTTGTTCTTAGATAGATCTATATTTTATCAGATGGGAATGAATAGCGGTTCCAAGGTTTCCATGTAAATTGTCTTGTTAAATTTTGATGTGAATCAATCTCCAATGGCTTATGCTTTTTGCTTTTGATGTGGTAGGCTTTTGTTTACCATCCATGATTTGCTTTTGCTCTCTGCAAACAACTTTGAGTCCTTCCAAATTGGAGAGGATAGGAGGAAGCAATGGGCGGAAAAGGGTGGAAATTTCATTTTTATCTTTTTCTTCATGCTATTGGAAAATAAAAACCCAGTGGCTTTTTGGGGATAATTACCTCTTCCTTATCTTCTTATAATCTTTTCAAGCCAAGGATTTGATTGCAAACTATGAATTAGTGCACTAATTTGGGTGGTCATAAATTGAACCCTGTATTTTGAGATAAACGTTGGAAGCTTATTATAAAATGGACGGATGTAATTACTTTGTTTATATGTTTAAGAATCAATTACCTTTCACTTCATTGAATAGTTACAAGCTTGTTCTTGTTAAATTATTTTCTTTAATTAAAATTCTAACCAAGTAAGCGGCTTTATTCTTTAATAGAGATGATTAGTGGTAATATGTAAATTTTTTTTAAGAAAAATTGAGAATAATAGTTATAAAATATTAATATTTACTTCTCTTAATGAAGGAAGTAACCAAAATCCTTTTTATATATATATATAAACATATATTAGGAGATACCTCTAATTGAAAAAAAAAAAAAAAAAAGGCTCTAATTTGGAAAAACAACCAAAAAAAAAAAGGGAGTTTGCTAAAAAAAATAAACAGTAGATAAATTAAATTATTGATTCAAAACACGGCTATTTGGGTAACAAAGACCAAACATTCAGCTCAAGTTTAAAGTGGTAAGCAAGGGTAGACTTTCGTTCATACAATTGACACGTTTAGGAACCATGATTCCTACATAAATATAAAACAATTACCAAAACCTATTCTATTCTCTTTACCAAAGTTTCCCGTCCTACCTCAAAATTGGACCGTTACATATCTTCTTCACATAAACAAAGATACAAATTTATTCCATGAGGAGCCTCTTCTCTTCCTCTCTCTCTCTCTCTCTCTCACTCTTTCTTCGCTTTGCTGGGGAAAAAAAAAAAAAAAAAAAGGGAGATTGCCTAAAAAAATAAAAGATAGATAATAAATTATTGAATTCAAAACAACGGCTATTTTGGTAACAAAGACCAAAACATTCAGCTCAGCTACAGTGGTAAGCCAAGGGTAAAGCTTCGTTCATACAATTGACCGTTAGAACCCTGTCCTAACATAAAATATAAAAACAATTCCAAACAAACCTATTCTTTCTCTTTACCAAAGTTCCCGCTCCTACCTCAAAATTGGACCGTTACATATCTTCTTCACATAAACAAAAGATACAAAATTTATCCATTGAGAAGCCCTCTCTCTCTCTCCCTCTCTCTCTCTCTCTCTCTCACTCTCTCGCTTTGCTGCTACAGAGAGAGGACTCTTCAATCAATCTTCGTATCAACAACATCCAAGAAAACCCATTAACCCCAATACCTCAAAATTATCAAGAACTTAAGGAAATCAAAAAATGGAATCACCACCGAGAAGAAAGAGTGGCCTGAATCTTCCATCTGGAATGAATGAGACTTCTCTTCGATTGGATTCGATACCGGGTTCTTCTTTTCGTGCAATATCAAGTGTAGCATCACCTCGAGCAATATCGAGTTTATCATCACCGTCCAAGTCTTCTACTTGTAGTGATAGATTCATACCTTGTAGATCGTCGTCAAGGCTGCACACTTTTGGGCTTATAGAGAAAGGATCTCCTGTTAAAGAAGGAGGCAATGAGGCTTATTCAAGGTTATTGAAATGTGAACTATTTGGGTCTGATTTTGCTTCTTTTTCTTCTCCTGCAGGAGGTCAAGGAGGAGGAGGGGGGTCCGCTCTGAGTAGTCCTAGTAAGAATATGTTGAGGTTTAAAACTGATCATTCGGGACCAAATTCTCCTTATTCTCCTTCAATTTTGGGACCTGATAGTGGGGTTTCTAGTGAGGCTTCTACTCCTCCTAAGCCTCCACGAAAGGTTCCCAAAACACCTCATAAGGTATATTAGTGAAGCTCTTTTTTGTGTTTTTTATTAAAATTTTTGCCAATTCGTAGAAATGCGTAATCATTGCTAATCAGCTTTGAATCTGTGATATTGGAGTGTTCTTCTGAGCTGCGAGGTTGTTAGCTCGAATCCGTCAGAGCCAAATTAACTGAAAAACAGACTAGTTGTTGAACGTTTAATTTTGCTGCAGGTTTTAGATGCACCATCACTTCAGGATGATTTCTACTTGAATCTCGTGGATTGGTCCTCACAGAATGTACTTGCCGTTGGGTTGGGTACTTGTGTTTATCTATGGACAGCATCAAATAGCAAAGTAAGTTTTGATAGTGCAATTATATGTTCATAGGAAGTAGAACCAATTCCCATAATGACATTGTCTAAAACAAAATTGTGTTCCAAGTGTGCCTCTTGGGTTGATTCAAAGAAAAAAGAAAATCTAAATTAGCTTAGTTGACAAGTAGCTTTGCTCCACATGTTTGATTCTCAAAGAGTTGATCTCAAATGCACTGGTTGAGCTTAGGGTGCTTCCATGGACTTATTCCTGGAAAAGACCTAGTTTTTGTCCATCAGCTGACACGAGAATATCCCAACTGCTACAGAAAACTAATAAAGGAGGGGGAAAGAGGGAGGTTAATGGGTATTTAAGGCGTTAACAATTTCTTCATTTTCTTGTTCTTAGGTGACAAAGTTGTGTGACTTAGGACCTCATGATGGTGTGTGCTCTGTGCAATGGACTCGGGAGGGCTCATATATATCCATCGGCACAAGTCTTGGTCAAGTTCAGGTAGCTCTAAATGTCTTGTAATACTTTTCGTTGCGTCATTTTGCCATATATAATAAAGATGCTGAAGATGTTGATTCCTTTTGCAGGTATGGGATGGAACTCAGTGCAAGAAGGTGAGAACCATGGGTGGACATCAAACAAGAACAGGAGTCTTGGCATGGAATTCTCGCATACTATCATCAGGAAGTAGAGATAGGAACATACTTCAACATGATCTTCGCGTTTCTAATGACTTTGTCAGCAAGCTTGTTGGTCACAAATCTGAGGTTAGCACCTTACATAACTTAGCTCATCTAAAGAAAAAAAAATGTTCGAGAGAAATGAAGTAATCTTTTCCTTCTGTTCAATTTTCAGGTTTGTGGCTTGAAATGGTCTCATGATGACAGAGAACTTGCTTCAGGTGGAAATGATAATCAGGTAAACTATTTACTTCAATTTTTTTTATACCAATACAGAGTCTGAGTTTGGCAGGAATGCCATAAGCGAAAAAACGCATTTAATTACATTACATTATATTTGATTAATAAGGTATTAAAATCACAGCCTTAATTCATCAAGCACTCTTATGGTGCTCAATTCTTGGTGAATTGGTCTAAAGCCAAAAGAGAATCTGACTGTTAAATTGCATGTTAATGATGCACAGCTCCTGGTATGGAACCAACATTCTTCGCAACCAATTTTGAAACTCACAGAACACACTGCTGCTGTTAAGGCTATTGCTTGGTCACCCCACCAGAGTGGTCTTCTTGCATCTGGAGGCGGAACTGCAGATCGATGCATTCGTTTTTGGAACACAACCAATGGACATCAATTGAACCATGTTGACACTGGGAGTCAGGTTTCTGCTTTTCCTCTATATTTCAGTGTATTTGATTACATTATATTACTGGATCGAAATATAGCTTTAGGGTTGAAACATATCTTAAAACCCTAATGGAAGAAAACATATTATTAGATGAAGCTAAGTTCTCATTGAAACACAATATCTTCAGGTATGCAATCTAGCATGGAGTAAGAACGTGAATGAATTGGTTAGTACTCACGGTTACTCCCAGAATCAAATTATGGTGTGGAAATATCCCTCATTGACAAAGGTATTATTAACTCGAACTGTCAAAGATAAAACATTTTCCTATAATTGAATGCAGGTAACCAAATCTGTATTTTTTTTCTTGGAATATGAACAGGTTGCAACCCTAACTGGTCATAGTTTGCGAGTACTCTATCTTGCAATGTCCCCTGATGGTCAAGTATGCAATGTTGCCTCCATGACATGAACTATTACTTTTTTTTTCCAGTTTTTGTTTAAATTGCTTTAGGAAACCCATGGTATTACAAAAGCGGTTCAAACAAAAAGGCAAACTTATCAAGTAATGAACTTTTAATTATGAATTGCAGACAATAGTGACTGGGGCAGGGGATGAGACTCTCAGGTTTTGGAATGTCTTCCCGTCGATGAAAACTCCGGTAAGCAAGACAACCTAAGACAGTCCTCTTTACTGGTTCTTGTATGCCCAGTTTCTTCCGTTAAACATTAAACTATTTTTCTGTGTTTTCAGGCACCAGGTAAAGATATTGGTCTTTGGTCATTGGGAAGAACTCATATTCGGTGATAAAAACTCTTTGCAAAAATCAACTTAAAGTATATGCTGTAAATGGAGATACTAAATTTTCGACACTGCCACTATAAATTTACGAAGTGAGGGGATGGTATTATGTATTTTTTTACATTTGTATTTCTTTTGTTTTTTTTCCTGTGTGGCAATTTTTTAAGTGGGTGTTATGCATTTTAGGGCAGGATTTGTAAAGTGTGTCTTCACCCCTGTTATATAGATTTAGTTACATAGTAAATTTTATGTAATTGAGAACCAAAGAAAAACAACAAAGGAAAGGAAAACAGATTCTTGTAATTTGTAGATAATAATACAATGATTCTTTCTCTTCTTCTTCCTTGTTTTTTTTTCAAACACTTGACACCATTAAAATGATTCCTTGGCACAAGCTGACACTAATCGTTCTTGTGGAGGCAAAAGACAGGAAACTCAGAACATTACATCTCCATTGCTCTATGAAAAAACGAAAAAGATGCTATTCTAGCATATTATACACAAAGGGACTGGAGTCCTGATATCCAAACATAGCACCTTTGTGCAATCGATTGCAATCTTAGTCAGTCAAACAATCACCTAGAGAAACATGCGTCTACAATTTCAAATAAATTTCTCTAGACGAGGACCTAGAGAAACATGTGTCTACAATTTCAGACCTTGGCAAATCAAATAAATCTCTCTAGATGAGGATCTTGTAGCCTTGGGCCTCAACCATGATGCCTTCTTGAAAAGTGGCTTGCAAATCCGGCTAAATTCTGCACAGAAAGTCGGATAATGAAATCAGGAAATGCATTATGTACGAAAAATATCAACTTTATATCGCATTCCCCCACCTTGGATATTCTCACTCTCCAGAAGCTTAATCACTAGGTGGCCCCCTGCTTGCAATACACCACTATCATCAGCATCAGAGGCAGAATCTGATGGCCCCTCTCTTCTATTATCACCATCAGGATGAGCTGATACTGCCTCACCAACAGCCAAATCAAGTGCTTGCATCCCTAACTCCACAGACAAAGCTGCATCTTTAGTTGTGATCCCAGAAACTGCGGGACACATATCTGAGAGTATTACAGAAAAACCTTTCTGCTGCAGCATGCACAATGAAAGCCAGTAAAGCCGCATGAGACACAAAAAGAGAGCACATGAAATAACAAGTTTGAAAGTTGGAACAATAGCAAATAAAAGCCAGTAATAGCATTCCATTGTAAGAGATGTTATACATCACTCTACAGGTTGAAAATGCTGAGGAAGAGGCATTAGAATTAGCAACAATATCCAAGTATAATTAAACTTGCCAGGTTCTCTCAACATTTTATGAAATATGACCTCCAAATTGGCAAGAGAGGCCAAAGCACAGTTTCATGCTTCAAATCTTATTCTTTCTATGCATTCTTTGAAACTAAACTATAGAATTCAGACAATCAGTCAATTGCATGAACTTGGAGCATATTGATTCAAGCATTCAGCAGCTAATTTGTTAAGTCGATGAAGTACAAATTCTCGCATAATGAATATTTAACAATTTGAGCCCTGTCCATAATCCTCAATAAGGGTGTTCATAAACCAAAAAAACCAATCCAAAACCGATCCAAAACACAGTCTTGAAAAGTTGGGGAAAACAAGCATTTACAATTGAAATCATGTATACAGGCATCTTGGAATATAATAAGAACAAGATCAAGTTCTGCATAAGCTATTAAATTGGAATCTTGACCCTGTGGACACAATGTATAGTTATATGAATTGATGGTTTTCCATTTGTATATATTATATAAGGGTGATCATCAGAGCTAATCTGATTAAATAACTGGAACTATTTTAATCTGGGAAAGTATTATCAAGAGTATACTGTGGCTTAAGTTCCATTGCCTCTTTAAAACACCCCTTAACATCTTCAATCTCAAGATAATATACAGAACCTAAATATTCATCACAATGCATCTATTATCTCAATAGATTCTAAAATGAAAAAGTTGCATTATCGAAATAATAATACCTGAGGAGAAAGAGCCCTAATTTGGTGTTTGGGGAGGTTCATGACATCAGCACAAACAGTTTTAACCCTTACATCACAATGTAAGGAAGGAACCTTCACCTTCTGTTCTGCATATCGCACAGGTTTACACATATCCATCAACCAAACATAACTAACAAGATTTACAGACTTAGTTTTTTTAACCTTCACCTTATTTTTTTCAACCTCTAGATCTTAGTTTAAGAGATGCTTACACTATACATGGAGATTCAAAAAATTGAAACCAAATCAAGAATCATCAAGTGACAAACACACCTTGAGATCAATGCCCACAACATTCCCACCATTCTTTAGTGGGCCCAAGCTCTGGCAAGCAACCTGAAATGAGACTATATCATTTAAAAAAGATAAAAACACCAAGAACTGCCTTAAAATCACTAAAACAACAGAGATATAATCAAAAACCCAGAAAGATAACAGCAAAAACAAAATAAAAAGACCTGAAGCCAAGCACCAGGAGCACAACCAAGGTCAAGAACAGAGGAACCTGGCGTTATAAGCTTATGTTGCTTTTGTATTTGAAGGAGCTGTTCTTAGCAAGAAGCAATAGATAGTGTAAGCTGAATTATCAATATCAAATACAAGAAAATAAAACAAAGCGGATAAAAAGCTTTACCTTGAAAGCAGAACGAGCAACATAACCAAGGCGTTGAGCTTCTCTGTAGAAGAAATCTGGTGCCCCTGCTCCGCTCATGTTTCTCTAAAGCCTGCAGAGGCAAAGAAGGGTTTTTGGCATCTAATTTCGCAACAAAAATGTAAAATGAACCAATTAGAATAACAATTAGAAAAAATGGAAAAACAAATTCCATTGCCGGGATTTGAACCCGGGTCGCCTGGGTGAAAGCCAGGTATCCTAAACCGGACTAGACGACAATGGATTTGTTGCTTACCTCATTCTAAATTAATTACTTAATTAACGTAACCCAATGTATTTATTAATAGATGATTTGGTTGATCCATTAAATTGTAAAGCATTTATTTAATTGAACGATAAAAATATTTAATTGGTTTTTCATTTTTGTAAAAAGTTTAATTTAATTTTTCATACTTAAGTATTTGATAGGAGACTTTAATTATGGTGATGTAAGAACTTAAATGATCATTATTATTATATTCAATCTAAACAAAATTTCCTCAAAAGAAAATTTTCTAATTGGTACCTTTTTGTTTAATATTCAATTTTCATCAAATTATAACATGTGCACTTTTATACACTCAATTAACTAATATTTCATACTCATTTCTTCTCTAATAAACTACCTACCAAACTTAAACTAAGACAAATTGTTAATTTCAATTTTTTTTTTTTTTTTTATGGTCATTGATTGATATTCATAGAGTAAACCTAATTGTCCATCTAATTACTTCCCTCCACTTAAGGAAGAATACCTAAATTCAAAAACTAGAAATCCTCATCTAAAAAATGTAAAGTAAAATCCAACCTATTTTCTCAAAGACCCACTTTTTAATATAAGTTGGTATACCTTTTTCTTACTTTATTAACAATCTTCAGTTCACACCATTATATAGTTGTTGGTAGTTGGTATTCTGTTAAGTTTATGTATGTGTTTATTATGTATTTAATCATATTAAAATTGCTTGCTTGTTGCATTTCCTAATCCATGACATCCTCATAGACCCACTTTGCCATTCTCTTTTTTCTTCATTTAGTTAATATAAAACGTTAACCAAGGTTGAAAATGGCAACTTCATAGTCCTGATACAACTGTAATGGTATATTCTCAGTATATTCTCCTAGACATAATATTATAAATTAAAGCCGTTCCTAATGCATGACATCAAGCAAGCACAAAATTTAGCAGCAGATATAAGTTGCTGTCACTGGCATTATACTAATCTGAAATGAATTAATATCAAAACAATAGCAATAAAGAACAAAAAGAAAATCTAATCGCATCGTTTGCCTTCCTAATCTTGTCAGAAGAGTAATTTTCTAGCATATCAGATAAGATTCCAGAATCCAATCAAGATGGATTACAGTAATGAGTATCTTTTTCTGCAGATTCCATTTCACTATTGTGTATCAGAAGCCCAGAACCTTTGCCAACGTAAAACTTATCCACAAAATCAAGAAACCAACTGAGCATTGCGCTTGAGAGCTGATATCCATAATGGAACCTGATAACTGAAATTTCTGAGTATATAATCTGATTATCAAAATGACAATGTCTTATTTTACTTCAACTCCACACCGTCCTTTCTGTGAATGAATATGAAACAAGGAACATCCTGAATAAATGGGTACAAGAGATGTTGAAAAGGTGTCAAAAGGGGAACTTATGGTAATACATTAAGTATTTCAACTAATCAACATGCACTGACACTAGATTTAACCAAAAAGAGAATGATTAGTAAACAATGACTAGATGACATTATGACATGTCATAAGAATTTTCAATTCAAGAAATGATTTTCCACATGCTAGCACAAAACATTTGTTAACAGATTCTAAATCTTCTGAGTTAATGGAACCATTATACAAGCACTATAATAAATTAAAGTTAAATGTGGATTAGGTAACGAGGAATCATCTTGCTTTGCAGATAAAAAAATGACAGGCAAATTTTGCTCCCCACGTGTTACAAGATGGCCGGGAAAAAAAGGAACTTGAGAGCTACTGATAAGGACTACATTGATACAATTGATGGCACAAAGAAACCAAACATTTCAGCATAGAGACTGCTTACACCCAGATACTGAGAAACAAAAAGCTGAATATGTGTTGGGACTGCTTAACCATAATAGCAAAAATGATATTTGAACAAAAATTTCAAATAGAAGAACCGTCAGGGTAATAGAACCTGTACATTATCTTTCTCTGTTGTAGAGAATTCTCATGATCATTCTCTAATCCTACAAACCACTATAAGCAATCTATTTAGATTAACATCTTTGAAGTTATCAACTCGAACTAGTGTTCCAATGTCTCTTTTTTATTGTTTCTTCCCTCCCTCTCTCTATCTCTTCTTTTTTTTTTCCTGCATTCACATATTGTATTTTCTATAGAGCCATTCTCACCCAAGATAACAGAGACAATTCAATCGCCACATAAGACAGGACGGATCTTTCTCCATATAATTGCTACTGCTACAGCAGTACCTGCACCTGAAGAATATAGCATTACAATCAGCAGCAGCCAAAACTCCATTTTCCAATTTCCTGCTCATAAAATATGCAACAATATCATCAATTTCATGTTCATATACACGTACAATGCCATATATATACACACACGAGGAATGCGTATTTACCTTAAATTCACTGACAAGAAAACCATGACAGAATCCACCATTGTATACAGGCAGGAAAGCATCCAGATGTTGAAGCTCATGATCCTGCCTATTAATGTGGAACAGAATGCACATTTAACAATCAGGCTTCCATGAAGAGAGCGCATAAACAATCCGACCCTTCCACCCTTGGAGGAACCATTGGCTATCTTCATCAACCACAAAATCCTTATGGTACAGTGCATTCACCTTTTCCTTTGCTGCAGCAAACATCTCCCGGTCCAAAGGAAGCTGCTTAAATCCAGCCCTTAGAGCTCGAGTATGCCATTGCTTGTATGTCTCTGGCCTCTCAATCCTCTCAGCACCTTCACATGCAATGACATTCATTGCTTCCCATCTAAAAATCTCTCTCTCAATCAGCATCCTCTCTGGAATTTCACGAGGCACATTAGTTTCCAGCATGTCAAACAGAGTAGAGTAGTGGAAGAGAGCCTCTCGGAATCGTGTGATAAAGAATGGAGCACTGTATGCTCCATTCACTATCCCAGTAATGAAAACATCTGGATTCATTTTCCTGATCAGATTGAGAACAATACTTCTTGGACTCTCCACGACTACAGTCTCATCAAGTAAGTTTCTTAATCGATAAAAACAGGTGACAACAAGAACCTCATTTCTGTCAATCTTGAGATCCTCGATTTTAACCGTGTCCCACTTCTGTGCTATTGCCTTGAACTCAAATGGAACATTGAAAGTTTTTGCATAGTTTGATAGGCGGCGTCCTGTTTCCTCAACCCTTTCTGCTGGTCGGAAACCTGGACGTGGAAGATCAATCCCAGTAATCCGAAGCTTGGGAGGTCCCCCAGCCCTAGATGCGAGACGCTGAATAAGACAAGGCCATTGGAAACCATAAAGAATACCAAAATCAACAATATGAAGTGTTTTTGCATTTTGAGCAACCTTCATAATTGTTTTGTTTGAGAAAAAATTGGATAGTTTCCTAAATGGGCATGCAGCAAGAAACAAATGGTAAGCTTTCAAGACATCAGCAGCAGACCCTGGCTTGCTCATAAATGCCTCATATATCTGGGTTCCTGACCCAGCCATGCGTGCCTCAAGGCCATCAGCAAAAATATGTGCCAATCTCTGCATCCCATCACCCGTAGGAGAAGCATGCTGTCTGATTTGCTTCAGCAGATCGTTTGCACTTCTCCGATCATCTGCTGAAACAGCTTGAGCACAAAGGGTCAAGAGAGTTCTCAAATCCACGACATTTCTCTTACCTCCAGATTTCTTACCGCGACCTTTTCCACCACCAGACCCTTTAGTTTGTTCATTCTGCTGCATTTTCTTACTTTTCCCATGCTGCAAAGCTTCGCGAAGAGCATCATTTTGTGAACAGTTTAGCAATACTGTGTCAAAATATGCTGAACTCACAGTTGATTCAGTATAAATTAAAGATTGCTTGTTACTCCTTCCTCCCTGTAAATTTAAAGACTCTGGATGAGGATTCTTCTTTCCCCTCGACAAATCTGGATTTTTTTCACTCTCCTGCTTCTCCTCAATCCCAAGTGCTGCACCTGCATCCTTAGATTCATCATGCAAGTCCTTAAGAAACAAACCATTACTCTCCAAATCAATAAACAAACTACCATTTGGAAGAAATTTGCTTGCTTCTTCAAACCCTTTCTTAAACTGCATAATGGACTCACTATCACTAAATATCTCAGAAATCACACTCGCTGGTGAATCCACAAACCCATCAATAACAGTACCTGTGCTATTCGCAGAACTATGAGATGATAGTGAAGATGATTGAGAAGCATATCTCAAGGAGCTATACTCACTCAAATCATAGTTACAACCAGTATCAACTAAGTTACTACCACTAGTGTTGTTTGAACTGCTTGTATAATTAGCATAATTCAAGTCATGACTTTCATCTGGCCTTTTGTGGTTTTGACCTAAATGAGATACTAACTCATAATCGGGTGAAGGAGGATACTTCTCCCCAATAAGCTCATACAATGATTTCTCAGCAGCTTGAAGTGCCGCTGAGGATTCTTGAAACATACAAGTTTTCCCTTCTATATCTTCTTCCATGAGCATCTCACTAATGTATTTTAGAACCACATCACTGAAATCAAAATCCTCAGTTGAATCCCCATCTTGGCTCATACTCAAAGATAAAACTGAATTACTATGTATTAGATCAGGTGGCAAAGGAGGAATATTGGCATAGTGTTGATTGACAAAGTTGTTATCCAATTTTAACGCATTAACCAGATTCTGACTTGATAAAACAGAAAGGGTGTCATCGTTGAGTTTCAAGCCATTGACAGTGCCATATAATCCGTTTAAGGATTGATCCATGACCATCTATATTGCAAAAATTATCCACAGCTAAAATCCAAGAATATCAACTTTTAGTAACAAAACCTTTTTAAACTAATCAACACCCCAAAAAACTACAAATGTCAACTCCCTAATCAAAATACCAAACACCCAAAAGCCAAAAAGACACCAACTTCAAATTATGCCGTGGCTTTTCACTATTTCAGAGTTTTCTTCCAGAGAAAAAGTCCCTGAGCAAGTATCAGCTGTTACTTAACTATCAAAGTCCAGAATTTTATACCTATCAGCAAAAGTACACACAAAAAGTTAGAAAATGAGATCTTTAAGAAATGAATATGTCTATATGTAAGAGAAATATTAGGATGATTTAATTAATCGTAACTACAAAATCCGAATATCAATGTACAAATATTGATCAAAGAAAGAAATCAGAACTATACTAAACAGGATGTAAAAAAAAAAAAAAGGTGGGGGCACAGAAAGCAAAGTCTTTTGAGACTCTCAAAAAAAAAAAAAAAAAAACCTAAGTAAAAAAAAAAAAAAAAAAAACCTTCACATCAACCGATATGGTTTCTCTTTCTTCTGGTACACAGAACAAAGAAAATATAGAAGTTGAAGGTAAGCACCTTAACGGAGCCAAAGGGGAGAGAGGCAGAGGCACAGAGATGAAATGCTTCTCTCCAGTCCTGCAGGAATTATAAAGGAAGTATATTTTTGAGCATCACAGGGAATAGAGATAAAAAAGGAGGCGATCGTGAATTTAGGTGCCTGTGTCTGGAAAATCTAAGCCGTCCAATACCTCTCAACTCTTTTGGTTGTCTGCCATATATGAACTGTATCTGGACTTGCTATCCTCTGCTTTTTTGTTTATACATTTTTTTTCTCTCTCTCTTTCACGCGAAAATCTTTGTTTCTATAAAATATGTTTATTCGCTTTTTAAAATGAATAAATGACTGAATTTTGAAATTAATAAACAATTTTCTAATAAGTTTCTGTTTTCCCACGACGTGAAAAGGTAATATTTAGATAACACTGCTATGATAGTAGCAATTATAGATTTTGAAATAAATTTTATATTTGGTTGGATAATAATTTGATGATTTAATAATTAAGATTCTAACTATTACAATTAAAAATATTTGATAGAAAAAAATAAGATTATATAAAAATATCTTATTATATAATAATTAAATTATGAAAGCTATGCAATAAATATAACTAAGAACATCATTACTATTCAATTAATGTGTTTAATGTACCTTAAAAAAATGATGTGTTTAATGTGAAATAGAACTTGGATTCAAGTTTCATCATAAAATGTGAATTAACAAACATGCTATATGATAGAAATGCATATTAAATTTCATGCAAAGTTAAGAAATACATATATAATACAGTTTTCGTACAATTATTCTTTTTTTTTAATATATATATATATGAAATGAAACGACAATAATCCTTTACCGGATTATCAAAGTAAACGCAAGAATTAAAAATTACGAAGATAACTTAAAATAAAAAATAAAGTTTGCTCTACTCTCCCATCCACATCAATGCCGAGTAAACCAACACATGTTTTTGTCTATATATTTAAAATTGTTCAGTTGTCACTCTCTTCTGGGTTGGCATAGCCCAATATAAAATATGCAGAAAAGAAAAAGTAAATCAATCTTCCAAAAAAAGCAGAGAGTAATTAGGGCATATTAATAAATAACAGTTTCCATTTTTGTTATAATGAAACTTAATTATTGATCAATGGCCACAGATCAATATAAGATTGCACTGCTGATTGAGATAAGGATGTCATATCAGATTGTGTCACAGTCATATATATATACATAATGGGTTAATCTATGCATGCTTTTCTTCTAGATACATATCATAAAAATTGACAGGACCTTGTCTTGCATATGCTAATTTGATTGGAATTTATTTAATAAATATTGGATAGTGAATAATAAAACAAAATAAAAAGACTTGAAGAAGGTAAGGTCTTTTACTTTTTCCTTGGTGCAAACACTTGCACACCATTTTTGACAATGTTCAACCTTATTTCAACTTATATGGTTGTCTGCAGTAAAAGTAAGCTTAATTTTTTATATATTAAAATTTTAAATTTACATAATTTAGTAAATAGTATTCAAAACGGTTATTCTGTGTTTAATTGGTAGATGAGAAAAAAGTATTAAAATACCTTAATTAGCATCTCTTATCTCATTTTTTAGTAAATATATTAATTTATTTATGAAGAGAATCTTAGCAACAGCTTTTGAGTTATCTTTTAACACTTTTAATTGGACAAAACTTTTAGAGGTAAGTTCAAGGATAACTTTTAACTTTTAACTTTTAAACTATTTTTTAGCCTGCGACTAAGTTAACACTCTATTTGTGTTAATTGTGCATTTCACAAAGATTAACAGCTATTACTAATGGTAGCTAAGGTAATGTTCCATAAAAATAGTTATTTAACTTAAAACGATAAAAAGATATTAGTTGTTTAATTAGTTAAATTTGATGAAAGAAATAACAGGTATAATTCATAAAAAAACTTAATTAATCTTATTAAACATCAAACATTAGATTATTTAACGTTTCGTAAAAAACTCCTTTAATCTATAAAAATTATGTTACTGAACAATAGCAATCAATAGAGAGCTTAAGGAGCTTTTTATGAAATATTAAATATTCTAACGTTAATCGTTCACAAAGATTAGTTGATTTTTTTTGACAATTATACTCATTTTTTCCCTCAAGTTTAGCTAATTAAACATCTAATATCATTTTTTTTTATCATTTTAAATCAAATGGCTAATTAAATAGTTATTTTTAAAAAAATACTTCTAATTTAAACCGTTGTATAAACAACTACAGCTAATATGATAATTACTAACTACTAAAATAGTTAATATTGTCAAAATATACCCAAAATTTAACAATAAAAAAATGATATTTTTACTAGAGAGTTATTTTAAATAATTTAATAAAATTAATAAATAATAATTAAAGCCAAATCTAAAAATTAAATATAGCATTTATCTCAATAAAAAAAAATACTACTTCTATTTCATAATAATTTTCACATTTGAAATTTCTTATGAAATTTCACATTTCTTAAGAAAATCATTAATTTGTCTAAGTTACAATAAATTATTAAATAAATTGACTATTATCATTAATTTAATACTAATTCTCTAAAAAAATTATTCATCGTATTAAGACAAATATGAAAAAAAAATTATTACCGATTAAAATCACAAATATTATAAATATTTTGAAATAAATTATTTTTTAAATATAATAAATATGATGAAAGTTTGATAGTATAATTTTATAATACCAGCAAATTATCTGAACATTATCGTCACGAGATGGACAAACTCATGTCATCAAAATCAATACATTGTACTGACGTGGTCTTCTTGTTCTTATCACAGCTATTCTAATAGCCACAAGCTCAAGTATCAATGTTAATTATTAAAAATTATTTTGAGGAAAGTCAAAATTTCTCTTTATTTTATTGGAAATAAAATAGTGTTTTAAACGGTAATAGAGCAACACAAAGATATAAATATGTTTGTCAAAATTAAGGGTTTATCATTTATGTTTATATTTTGTAATAATTTATTATATGTTTTTCACTATTACAATTGAACAAATTTAGTTTATGTTATTTGAGATATGAATTTACTATGTTATGTAATATAATTGTTATATTTTATTCTAAATGATATTAATTACTCTCTCCATTTTAAAATATGTATAATTTTTTAGTTCTGACACAGGAATTAAAGAATACAATTAAGAGTTTAAGTTTATAAAAATTAATTTATAAATGTCTATTTTGCCTTCCAATTAAATTGAAGGAAGCAATTGAGGGCAATTATATTTCTCTCTGTCTAAAATATAAGTTATTTTTAGGTGATTATTGCATTCTAAAATATAAGTCGTTTTGAGTATTTTTAAGAGTAAATTTTTAATATTACCCTTATTTATATTAAATATAATAAATATTTTTATAAGTATCAGTCAAATTACCTTTAGTTTTGTTATAATCTAGAAGAATTAATTGTTTCCTGAATCCTTATGCAAAAATTTTAAATAACTTACATTTTGAGACATAGAAAAGAATATTAAATAAATAAGAGTATATTAGAAAAAAAAGATTAACGGAATTTTGAAATTATAAAAACCATACTTATTTTAAAATCTAGGGAATATTAGGCATGTTTTTGGACAATAAAGCTGCACTGACAATGCTATTAATAATATATTATCAAGAATTGTTGTCAGAACTATTTAATAAATGCATGTTTAATTTAATAATACTAGCTATTGAATATACATTTAATAATACTGTACTGACAATAAACCATACTCTTCTGTTTTTTTTTTCTTTTTTTTTGAATCCTAAATAATCCTTCAAGAACGTTCAAGACATGAGAAGATAAGTCTTGGCCACGCAAGTCAATTTTGACCCGATTACCCCGTGAAAAAAAGTTATTTATTTATTTTTTAGAATATTCCATAAGATAATAATAATAGACTATTATATTGGAATTGGAATAACCAGATTTTTTTTTAAACGGATAGAATCAGAATCAAAGTATTCCGGTTTTAGTTTTTGTTGCCCCGGTTTTTGACCGGTTCAAATGGAATTTGGTTTCTAACTTTTTTATGAAATCCATATATTTGAAACGATAAAATCAAATCAATTTTGATTTTATGTATTATCCAGTTCGGTTACTTTTATATTTCTCTTATTTCGGTTAGTTCCATTTGTTTCGATGACAAACCAACCGACAGGACAATCCTAGTCAAACTTCAGACATTGTAATGGGATGTAGACTAAACATGACAAATTAGTTGGGTCCACTCTATCTAATGAGGACAAAACTGGGCCCAACCCACTTCTGTTTGAAATGGGCTAACACTGGCATTTTGATTTTCATCGTTGAGATTTATGGTGCTAGTTATAAATCTATTAAATGGTCAAAAAAATAAAAAAAATTATAACTTTATTAGTGGAGAATTTTTTAAATAGATGTTGATTTTTATTTTTCTGAGTCTAGTGATACCAAATGTTCCTCCATTGTATTTAATGATTCAAATTTTTTATATTCATCGTAAACTTTAATTCCTAAATAATTAAGTTATATATAAAATATTCAGAAAGTTCGTCTACCCAATCATTTTGAATATCTATCAATTTTTATTAAAATTTTTTATTAGATCAACGAATAATAATTATTTTAATTATAATGGTTTTATTTTATGTTTGATATTCAAGAGAGAGATCCCGTCTTTCCTGTATTATTTGTATCAATTTGAAGATTTTAATGAAATCCTAATATATTATATTTAAAATAAAATTATAATTTTGTTAGTTTTGAGAATAAAAAATAAAAAAATTACAAAATATATAATAATAAAGCTTTATTCGTACCATAAAGTCATTGCTTACACAACCAAATAAGCAGTTGAAGTCATTTGGTAAGCCAACTAATCCAGCGTTTATCTCACAATGTATAAAACATTCCACGTTTAAATTATGATAATTAATTTTTTTAAAATAATTTTTCAATATATATTAAAGAGATATTTGTTTTTTTTATTTATTAAATGCATATATATAACCAAAAGCTCAAGTCTCTATTTTCCTTCAAATCCTTCAAATATGAACACAATAGAAAACTATATAATGCAGTCATTAGTCATAATCGAGTTGTTGATGTGTCTAAGTTGCACAATTACTATTCTTTAATTTTATTTTTAATTCAGGTCAATTTCTGAAAATGACATAAAAAATTTAATAATTATGTGTTTGCACCAATTGGGAAACTACACCTCTAATAATTAATATTGAAAGGTCCAAATGAGAATTCCAATATTAGCAAGTTTGAATTGTAAAAATTATTCGTCAAACTAACATAAATTTGTCCAATTTGTATTATTTTTTTAAAAAAGTAATTAGATCTCAAATCAAAATCAAGCACCAATTAATTTAGATATCAAGAAATTAATGATGGTTATAAAAACCCTTACAAACAATAGATTTAGGTTTAACTATGCCAAAATCCATAAAATTTTTACTAGTTCAAAACCAAAATATTAAATGATGTGACAAATCTCAATTAGCAAATAATATGAATATTAATATGTTGTTTAGCAAGATTTCCTATTAAAGCCCCACATATACTAAAAGCTGAATCAATAGTTTTCTTTTTAGCAATCAAAAAATTATTTTATTATATTAGAAAAACCAAAAAAAAAAAAAAAAATTTCCTTTTTAGCAATCCAAAAAATATTTTATTATATTAGAAAAAAAAAAAAAAAAAAAAAAAAATCAAATCCAATATACTAAATTCGAGCCAACAGACTCTCCATACATTCAAAATTAAACCTTGAGTTAATAAGTGAAAATGAATCAATAGAAATAAATAAATATTGAACTCCTTTTCTTCCTTAAAAAAACTCCTTTGAGACTATTCTAAGAAATTTATGAGATTAATAATGTTGATAAAATTTGAATAAGGGATTTTTTTTAATAAAAATATTAAGAAAGAGTGGAAGGAAAATTCAAATTTTGGGATTTTTGTCAAATTCATAGATCCATTCATTGTTAGACATGAGTTTGGGGTGTATTAATAAAAATGTTAATTAATAAATATGTCAAATGGGTTGGTTTAATTGGCATACTCACTCATACAAGAAGGTGAGAGGTTTTGAATTTGAGTTATCTCAATCACAATAGTTTTTATCAATTTGGTGAATTAAGGGGATGACTACTCATATTATATAGCCTGCAATGTTATTTTAGTCCATTGAATCTCCTAATGAATAAAAAAAAAATTTAATGAAATATATTTCAAAATATTGAATAGACAAAACTCTAAAATAAGAAAACAATTAACTAAACCAATTAGAGGTCCTTATAATAAATTTTTTAAATTATTTTTTTTCCTTGCTAACAAAAAGGCAAAGATTTGAATCTAATTCTAACAAAAATCCAACATATCTTTTACCACCAACATAAAACCACAACGTCATCGTTCTGAGTGCAGGATAGGCAACCAATCAAAACATTGCATCATATAAAACAATAATAATAATAATAATAATAATATAAAAGAGAATATTTTTTCTTTTCTTTTCTTTAAATAACATATTTTATCCAACTTTGTGGCTTATCATTAAGATTCCATTAGAGATCACGCACATGGTTAGATCCAGATTTCACACCCTAATCCTAAAAATGTATAAATAAGAGGCAAGCAAATTATTGGTCAGATTATCATTTATCACATTTTACTTATTAACAAAATAATATATGTTCATAAAATTCATATGTTATAATTAAAAGACTACTCCGAATTTTAAATCTTTAATTTTCTATATAAAATTCGTCTAAAAATAGAATTCATCATGGCTAACATAATAAGCTTTGGTATGTATTTGTACATGGTTTAATGTGAAAATGAAAAGAAAAAAGAAAAAGAAGAGAACAGAACTTGGAATAGCGGTTGATTAGGGGGTTATAAAATAAACTTTAATAAAAAAATGTAAAGAGCACGTGCCATGGAAACCGTCGGTTATATATAAAAGTAGATAAATTAAATAGTAAAAAAATAAAAAGAGAGTATTTCAAAACTTGGGGTAGACGAAATGTACCAAATTAGCCAATTTTGAAAGCAAAAGACTTTGATTAAAAGTCTTAGACGCAGAGCAGATGCAGAAAAGTTTGTTGGCTATCACATGCAGATGCAGGTAAGAGGTTACGTGCTTTAAACGAAGCTATATATATAAAAATGCTTTCACTCGCTTTCTTTTGGAATTAACCAACCTTAGCTTTCAAGCTCAGATTTATATCATTGGCTGTACACTTCGTTAAAAATTAAACGAGGAAAATCTACGTATTGGCTTTCCCTTCTCTTTAAAATCGTGAATGAGTCAACTAATTAAAAACTCGTATAAACCCATTATATTTATCGAATGAGTCAAATTTGAGTTCAAGTTCGTCAAATTTGAGTTCAAGTTCAGATCTATAAACTAAGTCACTGTATATAAATTGTAAACGAGCTAAGTTCAAATTCAGTTCCAAGTCAAATTCGAGTTGGTTTCATAAGTGCTCGTAAATCGCTTATAGTAATAAAATAAATAAACTGGCTAATGTAGTAATACAAGAGTCTAGCTAGCAAATTTGAAAATTATCTAAATGAGAAAACAGTAAGCAATGAACAAGTAACAGACATTTGAAAAAAGGCAAAAAAGAAAGCTATATTTATTATTTGGATTCTGCTGTCTATCTGTATTACATTACATCAATTAAATCAATGAATTAGAAAAAACACTGTAAATTCTGTTAGAGCAGTGTTTCTTTATTCCATCGAATCATTTACAAATGCCACACCCTTCCCACATAGGGAAGGTGGCAATGAATCGTTGTGAGAGTGAGAAATATTACATAAATTTTGAATCATTTTGTACAAGTTTCTTGTTCCCTGTGAGAATCCTGTCAACAACATTCCTTCTTTTTACAATCACAACAAGTGAATTTCACCTTCACCTCCACCTCCATTTCTACCGGCATGGCCCTCCGTGATCTTCAAAACACCAGCTTGATTCTTGCCGTGTTGCTTTGCTTGGTGTTGAGACCAGTATGCATGAGCTGCTAGGACCCTGTCCAAGAGCTCCTGCGGCACTGGCTCACCCCGTCTTTGCTGTGGGGCAATCTTAGCTGTGTGAACCAACGTCTTCCATTTATCCTGCGAAAAAAAGAAAAAAAACACCATATACCTGAGAAATGAAGTTTAATCTGGATAGTTACTTGATTTACATGGATGAAGCATGCAACTGTAAGGAGTACAAGTATTCTTATAATACCAGTTAAGCACCAGGGGTCGGGTGAATAGGACGGAGATGGAAAAAGTTCAAATCATGTTTACATGTCAAGAATTTTAATGTTGATGCACACGAATGAAGTTGCATATAACAATTAACAACAGAAAGAAAGTAATAAGTTATTCATTCAAATGCAATGTTCACAGCGAGTCAGGTTACTGCAGTTTATCACAAGCGAAGGCAACGTATCTAGCTAGTAAACTAGGCACAAAAGCATTCAAATATCGTAGTTATGTTACATGAACATGGCAGGTTCCCTCCCCGAAAGAAATCCAACTTCAATTCTCAAGTAAACCCCAAAACTACATTGATACCCTCTATTTAAATGAATTGTTTCTATGAAAAGAAAAAAAAAAAAATATTTACCTTCAAGTCCACATAAGTTCGATGGTCTGCATTTTCGAAAGAACGCAACTTAACATCACGCCACCTGTAAAATGAGAACATTATCAACCCTCCAAGTACAATTTACGAAACAGGAGAGTCATTAACAAATAAGCTGCAAACAACATCACACCTTCCAGTTCCAAGTTCCTCAACTGCCTGCACTAATGCTTCTACTTCTGAGACGGAGAATGGTCTCCGAGTTCGACGCTGTACAAGTTCAGATCGCCTAGCTTTCTGGTTAACAGGAACCACAGCAAGTGCCTCGACACTCACTGGTGGAACTGCAACCAAAGCTCTAGAATCTGACAGTGTTTTGTCAGTTAATTTGTCATTATGGGAGGAAATTAATTCGTGGTTACTGTCAAGGTTATTGCCTGAATTAGTCAGTGCAAGAGGGTCAGGTGGGGCATCAGAATTTCCTGAATTTAAAACAGGAGCAGTGGGCGACCTGGAAATAAAGAAAAATATGTCAAGCATCACACAAATTTGTAGCAATATCACTGTACAAAGCAACTAATTGAATTAAGCTGAAATCAATATAAAACATTATCCAGCCCAATTTACAGTCCACCATAAATGCACAAAACACATTCTAACCTCAGCAAAAATAAACACAAAAATTAAAATGCAGATTTCGATTACCTTACGGCGAGTTGAGAATTATTGCAAGGTAATGGAAGTGGAGAATCTTCAGTGCACACAGTTGGAGTTTGCAACAGACCAGGTTCCAATGTGAAACCCAAAGTATCAAGATTCTCTTTAGAACTGATACCTGTCTGCGATAAGGTTCTGTTATCGTCCCTAACCTTTTTTCCATGAAGAAGCATGCCAACACGCAATCCACCTCCAAGTATACCAGTTACAGCATCCATAACTGTCCTCTATATAAATTCATATAACACCATAGTACAAAATCAGGAACTCAGCAATTACTGACATAATCAACAATGGCTTGCAGATAAAAACTAATATTAAAATGTCAATGCCTATTAATGTCAGTTTTATAGAATGTTTTTAACATTAACAAGTTTATACACAAGCACATTCATTGGGCAATAATCTATCAATAGCAAAATAGAAAAGCAACCCTTAGACAGGGAAAAGCTACGGGATATTGATATCTAGGGTGAGGTGTACATTTACTATTATCAGAACTGAATGTCTATACCTTCAGTAAACCAACAGTTGTGGTTTCAGGGACCTCAATAAAAAGCTCTGGTATCCTGAAGGACTTGATGCTGAACTTCACTGTAGAGAGAATGAACAATTTATGAGATACCTCTGGATGATGTAAATTGACATAGCCAAACCGTATCAACAATTAGACATCAATTGAACACTAGTGATCTTGCTATAGTACCATGAGAATCCTTGGAATGGAAAGAAGCATGATGACCAATAATTGAAGATGATACTCCATTTGCTGGCACAGTAACTAAAACCATTTAGAAAAAGTATAAATAAGCAACAAAAACCTAGCACAAATGAAGTAATGAGTACCTCCATGAAACACTGGAGCTGAGATATTCTTGTCCACATTCTTGCTCTTTTCAGGTGAATTACATACACTCTCACTGCTAAACCCTCCATCAGATGTAACAACTAAACTATGGTCAGGAAACTTCCTCTTCTTATAAAGTGTGTCATGTTGGTATCTTTCACGACCATAACATACTTTCCGCTTGCGATATAGAGGCTTCATTCCCCCATCTAAAAAGGCTGCCACAAGTATCGGAATAATCATGTCAATCTCCATAAGAATAACACGAGTAGACTAGGCAAAATATAAATGAACAATCACACAGCTTCTTACCAACTTTGGAAAGCTCACAGTCCTTCAACTTTGGAGCTACTTTCCAGTATTTAGATGTCAGTAATTTTCTTATTCTGCGGTCCCCAATTCGGGATTGATACCTATATGCCCTTGGCTTGATGCCAGATTTATTATACCTAGAAAAGTTTTCGTCATCATCTTTAATACCTAATTTAATACTATTCCTAAGCCTTAAACTAGAAGCATTAGGAACAGAGTTCCTGCATGATGTCAATTTGACATTGTTCTCAGAATTGACTAGCGCAGGAAATTTCATACACAATTCCATGGGATCCTTTAAACTGGATGTGTTATCAATAGTCAAACCCCCAGTCCCCAGGCCATCAGCCTCTTGCTGTTGGCTGAATCCATTTTCCACATAACCATCACCATATTCCCCAGAATCAGGAGAGCCTCCCTCTATTTTGCAAGGTAAATCATCACATGGACTCTTGCTTTTGCAAATTGCCGACTTCACATCACTACTAGCTTTCTCTGAGGAATCAGAATTTGTGATAATTGAAGAGCGCTCCAGAATGGAATCACTGTCAGCACGTGGACATTCCTTGAGAAGGAATTTCTTATCACTGCTTGGTGCAGTGAACTCAGGGATAAAGACACTTTCTTCACAGCTTCCCTGATCAAGGCACTCAATTTTAAGTGGTTTATCTTGCTCCTCTTTGATACCATTATCACCAATTGCAGGCTGATCATTTGTTTCAGAAGCACTGCTGGAAGCAGAACTTTCACTCTCCTGCAATAGTTTGCCAGCTAATGCTGCGAGTAACTCAAATGCACATATTTGACTGTCTTCAACTTTTTTCTTTTGCAGACCCCTCTGCTGGAACCAATAACCAGGAGATAAGGTCACGAGTGTATTCAGCAATCATAGAAATTAAAAAGCTAGGCAAATCTGAAAGTGCAACGGGTACTTACTCTAGCTGATCTAGGAGCCCTGGGAATGAAGGGTACATGGAAGCCATTAAAACCATAATCTTGCCTCTTCTTCAGCACCATATCTTAAGCACACATGACAATTACACTGCCAACATTCCTTCACTGTTACCAAATCCGCAAGAGAAAAACAGCTAAATCAGCCAATTATAGATGCAATATAACTAATATAACTACTTCACTGGAATTGCATGGTATAAGAGTAAAAAGGAACGTTTAACATCAATCAAAAATGAGAAATAATGCAATGCACTCAGATAGCAGTGTTGATATGATAATAATTGGCATTTGCTTTTAAGAGATAGATGGGTAGCAGTAGTTAAATAAATTTACATAGACCATGAAAATTCATAAGACTTTAAAGAATAATTATCATAGCTGGCCCACCATCCACCACCAAAACAGAGATCTATATTCTATACATTATTGTTCTATGACAAGCAGAATGTGAGGTAAACATTTTTGGAAAACCTCTTTGACAGGATCTGATGGGATGCGGTAAGGAACTGAATGTTCAGCCAAATGGATAAAAAGAGACGTGTTCATAATAAATTGTTCTAAGAAATTAGAACTAAATTAGAAATAAAAAGTGTTAACTTTAATCTCAACTCAATTAGAGTAACTCCTTACAAGCATTCACAGGAACGTAAACCAAATCTATTTCCCACTGGAATTATAATATCAACTTTGAGATGCCAAAATTCCCAATAGAGATCACTCAGAAGTTCACAATCATAACCAACCCAACTTATCGAGCAATTCATATGGAATTGTAATATAATTCAAGGTGATAATTCCAAAACCAGGAATTGGCCAAAAAACCCAATCTACACACCCAATCGACCGAATTTCCGGAATTTGAAACCTTCTAACATGTAAATTCAAATCCATTAGGAAATTTCTCTATAAACCACCAAAAATAGAAACGCATCTGATTCCCTTAAACCCCAATCAACTAACTTCAAATCATGACTATGATCTCAAATTCTAGAGAATTCCGGTTCCCACAATTGGCCACGCAACTTCGACGATCGGATCCCTGATCTCCATTTCTAATTCAGCAAAACATTTCACTTAAACTCAAAACTCCTCGTGATCTCCAATTCCACACCTCACTATCAATCTCAACTTGCTCAACCATAATTCACAACAAACAAAATTGCAACAAAATACAGCAATTCAAGTAAAATGAATTCAAATTCCAAAAAGGAATTTGATTTTACTCACCTCAGACTCTCTCTGATCTTCAGTTTAAAATCTACACGGTATGTACAGAGAACCCAAATAAATAAATAAATAAAATTATTTGCTCTGCTTTACAAATTGAAATGGAAATGGAAATCCAAGATCGGAGAATTCAAAGAAAAATCCAATTACAAAGGAATTAAAGGGGAAAAAAAGAACAAGAACAATTCAATCAATTCATTTTCATTTCAATTCTCTCTCAAGATTCTCTCTTTTATTTTTTTATTTTCTCTTGAAAATGATTTTAACTAAATGGAGAGGACATTAAAAAGAAGCACAAAAACCTCTCCCTCTCTTTCTCTCTCTATAAAAAACCACCAAAAAACAGTGGCTTAAACCTCCCTTATATCTTTTTATAAAGTTTTGACCACAAAACCGGACCAGCCGGTAAAAGGCCATTAATGTTCGGGCAATAGCAGGTCACCATAAACCCCTCATGGCCTCTTTCTTTTTGTATGAAATGTTCAAGGCTAGATGGGTTTTGCCACGTGGCGGGCTATCTGATAGTATTAAAGCATGATGTCAGATTTCTAAATTTTGGGGATAAGGTAGAAAATAGTATTAAAAAAAAAAAAGAAAATAGACAAGGAAATTAGGAAGTGGATTTGGTGTGGGTGATTACTTTGTTGTGAATTGCTGACTTGGTGCGTTGTCACTTTTTTATTGGACCACTCAGTACTAATATTGTTTTGTAGGCCTAAAGATGAGGTCTAAGAGTGAAGTTTGTGGTTAAGGTAATTGAGCACATGGAATATGCTTCTGAAAATTTATTGCATGGAATTGATTTATCATAAATTTTTTGCAAAAAAAATAAAATATAAATGTGCCTATTAATATTATAGATTTTTCTCATCTTTTTAATATTTTTTAAAATCATAATTTGATTAAAATTTTATTTTTAATTAGGTGGAATATAGAAAATGACTCCATAATGTCAAATTAATTAGCCCGAAATCAAGATTAATTTAGTTAAAATAATATTAGTATTAATTTGAATATGATATTTTCAAGTTAGTACTTATAAAAACCTACCCTTTCAAATAAAATTTTTGAAATAGCATATTTTATATCCTTAAAAGCACATGGATCATTAGAAAAATATAATCCTAAATATTAACATTAATTTATTATATTTACACATATACATCTATAAATATAATATTAAATATTATTGAATATTATTAATTTATTTTTATAGTAGGGGAAATTTTTAATATTCCACATTCATATGAAAACTATTTTTCTATGAAAAATATATTTCTAGAAAAATAATTATAAGAATACTGAATTATTTTGTTTGCATGAGAACAAAAATTGCTTAAAAAACTAAGATAACTTTATTTGATTAAACTATGGGAAAATTGAAAAAAAAATATACACATTAAATTATATTGTTATCCTTAGTTTAAAAATATTTTACTTGTTTAATCTACAAGCATCATAAATATATGCATAAGTATTAATGCAATTTTGAAATTTTATAATTAACCAATTAATATTTCAAAAATTATTTAATACATATGACCTCCTAAAATCATAATATCAAAAATATTATATTTGTCTAAATACTTTATAACTGAGAGTATTAATTTTATCATAATCGTTAAAATATTTATTTTTTTATATGAATTTGATTTTTCCATCCTTTTGAAAGAAAAAGTAGAGATGAGCCCATATATTGTGAAATTATATTTTCTTTAAAAAGGAAAATTCAGGTACCAATCTCTCTCCCTTCTCCCTTCTTTAAAATTTTGTTTCCTTTCTCCACTGAAACGAAACATAAAAACTAAGCATATAGATATACGAATGGGCTGATTTCTACCTCTTATGACAGCTTGTTCCTATTATTTTTTATTTTATTGAAAATTTCTATATTTTTTTTAAAATAAATTACAGATTTATGTTTATTTAGAACATATCTAAGTTATTTATATTTTTTCTATATTTTATGGTTTATCTCAATCGTAGGTGGAGTTTGTGATCTCTCTATTTTACGTGGAGTATTTGATTTATTTTCTTGTATTTGTTTTGATTTATTTGGACATGTGTGCAATTTGTGGAGAATTTTTTAAACACGGCAATCTTTATATTTTGGAGCCTGGTAGTGCAGCATTCCTCTATTAGATTTAGTAGTTCAAATCCTCTATGTTCATCATAATCAACTAGTTTATAGATATTAGATCATGTACATAAGATTCAAAAAGTTTGTCTAGTCAACCACTTTGAAAATCTATTAATTTTTAAGGCTCTTATTTGGTTTCTTGATATTGTGAGTTGAAAGTATTATACAATCTAAATCTAAATTGGAATTTGATGTATACACGCAATCAATTGTAAATATAAGCATATTGATTGTGGAATAGAATAATGTTATATATGCCAAAAGTTAGTTTCCCAATTCCCTTTAGAAAATGTGTACATATATTATATATCTTAAAAATATTCCAACAAAAATACTTTCTAGTTATGAAAAAAGATATTGATTATTACTCTATTTATTTGTCTAATTATAAAATATAATTGATTAAATTATATAATTATTAAAAAAATACATATTGTGTATATCAAGATATAACTTAGTGGTAAGTGAATTTAGAACCTGGCTATAGTTCTAGATTTGATTCCCTTTTTCAATATTAAAAAACAAATGCATATTGTCATTCTATTAATATATAGAATAAAAATATTGTATTTTTATAGATGTTGAATCTGAAGAACATTGACTTCATTTGTCATTACTTATTTTGAAGCAATAATCCTTTATATTTATTGCTAAATCTTTTTCCTAATCATTTTCACAACTCAGTGAGCAAACTTAAGTTGGTAGTATCCAAAATCTAACATACTGTACACAATTTCCTTTTTTTTTTTTTTTTATCAGCAAAAATTTCTTTTATTATTAAAGTCTAGAAAAAACTTAATATAGCCAAGCATCTAAATTCGGGTCATCAAACCTCCCCAATACATTCATCTTAGCTCGGAAATGTTAAGTGAAAAAATTCCAGTAAACTATACATCAGCTTGAAGTCTCCTCTCGACATGAGAAAAACAAAAAAAAAATCATATAGCCTTAATGGTAAAAAATAAAATCCAAATAATAAAGGACATTGTTGCATCTACACCTCTCTCTGATCACAAAATTTCCTTTTCTTATCTAAATTAATGATTAATCTCGTTATACAAAATTATCAAAGAATACAACAACTCTTTTCTAAGAATACCAATATTGATAAAAGAGTTTGAATTAGCAATAATTATAGTTTTATAAATCGTAAATGAACAGAGACAAAAACGAGGTTTAAAAGTTTTTAGTCTTGATCAATTTATTAAATGAATTTTAATGAGACCGAATTTTTTCAAATTCAAGTATAACTTGTTTATTAAACGAGCCTAAATATCATATTCAAGCTCTATTCATTTAGAAAATAAACTCAATTCGAGCTGAGTAAATATCAAGAATAATTCCATTTCAATTATACTTCCTCGTAAAAATACTAAAAAAAAAAAAATAATTTCAGTTATTAAAGTATAAATAACCAGAAAAAGAGGGAAGTGATACCATCTAAACTTTTTTCGTACATCATCTCTCGAAACTTTATCCATTTAATTAAGACGCTTCCACTTAAATATTGTTTCCATTAGTCGACATAAATGGAATTAAGTAATTAAAATAAGCTTAATTTGGTAGTATTTTTAATAGGTTAATTAATAATTAATAAAGTGGCAATTCATCATCTGCTTTGTCCAGTCATCAATGCAAATGGCAATAGATGAGCCAACAAAAACTAGCGGCGTCACTTGCAATAAATATACATTATATACTTGTACTCAGCCGTCTTCCCTATATCTAATATATTATTCACATTTTCATATTAAAAAATTTCAATATCCTTAATAAAATTAAATTAAAATTTAATTTGTAATTTACTCCTTGTATCACTATCTTTTTACTTTCTCCATTCCACTTTAAAAGTAATATTTCATCTTTTCACAATGGTTAAAAAAATTATTGGAATTCATTCATTTTCTTAAAAAAATATGGTACAATCTAAATTGCCCTTTTTAAATATAAATATAAAAATAAATTACACCTAATAAATATGGGTGAAGTTGAAAAAAAAAAAAAACGTAGTTTCAAAATCCTAAATGAGTATTTTAAAGTGGAACATGATAAAATGTTTGTGTTGCTATTAAAATGGAACAGAGGGAGCAAATATTTTGGATTTATTAGTCAATATTAATTATTTTAATAGCTGATAGTTGTTTTAATAAACCATCTATAATCCAAGATCATGTATTCCCTTCTGATTCAGTTGAGATGCTTTTCGGAGATTTTGATGTTATTTTGGGCATGGATTGGTTAAAAAAATATCAAGCAGTGGTTGATTATGACCTTAAGAAGATACTATTTAAACTGCCAGAATATATTTGTTTGTGATTTATAAACATCTATATATCAAGATCATGTATTCCCTTCTGATTCAGTTTGAGATGCTTTTCGGGAGATTTTGATGTTTATATTTGGCCATGGATTGAGGTTAAAAAAATATAAAGCATGGTTGATTATGACCTTTAAGAAGATACTATTTAAACTGCTAGAATATATAGATGTGGTGATTACTGATGTGGTGATACAGGGTGAGAGACAGATACTTCCTTCATCTGTGATAACTGCAGCTTTAGCTCAGAAATTGATCCGTCATGGGTGTGAGGCATACCTAGCTCACGACATGCCATGTCTTACAGTAGGGTAAGGTGTGACAATATATATAGGCATACTTTCATTTTTGTTTGTCCCAATATATAGTGTTATTTCTTTTTTTAAAAGATCATTTAATATCTAATTTCTTTATACACTCTTATTTAATGTACATCCATATTCTCAATTGATATCTGTCATTCAATATTATAAAAAGATATTTGAGAAAAAAACAAAAAAAAAAAAAATATAATTCAGTTATATTAATTAATTTTTCTTAATTTATGTGAAAGTCAAACTAAACATATATATATGGGACATAGTAAGTACTTATTAACTATTGGCTATTTATATAGCTGTGCAAAGCAAAAGTGTTTTAATTGTCCATTAAATTTAAAATGATAAAAAATAAAAGAAATTATCTTATTTTATAATGTTTCATTAAACACTTTATTAACCTCTAAAAGTTATTATATAAAACTCACAGTTAATGAAAATAGTATTTTTATATAATCAAATCGCTAAAATCTATCTTAAAAGCTTTAAGAGTCCATCTATCTTTTAGTGCATAAATGTCATTATAAAAAATAAATTGATATATTAAACTCTTCTTTCAATTAATAAAATATAAATATTTTTTTTTCTTCTTTATACGAAAGTTATGTAGGAGGTAGCGATGGGAACTCGAGTTTCTCGTATTAAAGACATGATTACTCAACCATTACACTAACTATAGTCTATAGTATAAATAAGATATTATTAACTGAATTATCATTGCAAAAAATTATATCAAAATTTTTAAATCGATGGTCATTAAAATTTATTTACATGTTTATAAACTAATTGTATAAGATTTATCATGTATTTTATTGAAAAAATATTATGGTATTTTAAATTTTATGATGGACTTATTATGCCTCTAAAATCATGAATTTTAATAATATTATATCACTCTATATTAGTAATAAATAATTTTTTTTATACTTATAAATTTTATATTTTTTAAATATTTATGAGTGGCGACCTTTTTTATGCCCCTGCGTAGGAGTCCATGATTCTTCAGGTCTCATTGGTGTTCAACTTATCTTTTTCGTTTAACAGCTCTCCGTACTCTCGTCACATTACCATGGTGTATTAACACTCTAGTAAGTGTGATTCGATTGTAGTAGGTATATTTTTTTAAAATATTATAGTATTTAATCGATTTTAATTTGTACTTTCACTTGTGTAACTTGTGTTAATAAAAATAATTTTATAAGTATAAAAAAGTAATCTCATATCCGCACCTTCGACGTTCAAAAATGGGTCGTTATTATCGATTGCTGTCTCCGCTCAGTATGACTATGAGTCCAAATCGCTCGCCTGTGTGTGCAGTGTGTGGTTGTGTTTTATATCTTCCTTTCCCCTATCTGTGTCTATAAAATAAAACATAAAAACAAAACGAAAAGAACCGGATGGCGTCTGAGAGTTGCGATTTAATTTTATAAATTTATATATTTAATAAAATAATTTTATAAGTTAAAATATTTTATAGCTTGAGTTAAAAATGGGGGGCGATATAAAATTTTTACGTAAATATAATATAATCAGTCAATTTATGCGTTGGGGTTGTGTTTATATCTTATTTATTTTGTTATAAAAAATAAAAAATAAAAAACAAAACTAAAAGAGATGGCGTCTGAAATTGCATGGAAGTTATCGAAACGAATGGACCAAAGTGCTGAACTGGTTTATCCCATAAAAAAAGTGTCTGCATCATTAGTGTTTGACACGACTTGTTTAAATACTATTTACCGGCTTCCTTTATTGACAAGTGTCAAGCAGCCGGTTTAACCATGGTAATTCTTTTACACGTGTCAGTCATATTCGTTTCGGAGTCTTCGTTTCTGGTGTGGCTGGTTAGGACCATTTTTGAGGGTTTGGTAGTTTTTAGTATTTGGGTCGTTGTTGTTGAATAACCTTTTCTTTTTCTTTTTTTCTAAACACGTTTTGTTGGAGTTTGGACTTGTAAACAAAATCCAAACTATAGTATAAAATGTCAATCCAAATTTATCCATATGGTTTTTATGACCTTTCTTAAAATCATACAATCATGAACCCTTTTAGATATTTTCTTATGCCAATTTTCTAATCTTCCATGTTAATAACTTTAAACAATGACCGTCGGATCTAGACCTAGGTACATGTTGATTTTAGATCAGAAGGCCTAGGTATATGCGATAAAAACCAGGAATCATGAAATTGATCGGTCCTATTGTTTCAATAATAAAAGTTAATATTCGGTGTTTTAACTCTTTATCATTAATTGAAAATATTCACTAATACAATAGTTAGATTAATATTTCAAATTTAGTAAAATTATATATTTTTAAATAATTGTGTCATCAAATGTATAATTGTGTAAACATGTTACCCTTGATATCCCTAAAATATTAAGGGTGAATAATTATTTAATTTCTCAATTTTAGTCATGGTTGTAACTTAATCCCTCTTATTTGGTAAATACACTAA
This sequence comes from Jatropha curcas, assembly GCF_014843425.1. The sequence goes on along the minus strand of NW_023591078.1, from coordinate 1,873,614 downwards.
TTAGCCCCTAAATTTAGTCTTGTTAAATTATTTAATCCTTCCATTCAAAAAACTTATTTAAGAATTAAATACTCTGCAATGTTTGATTATTTTATCCCTTGTATTAAATACATTATAATCTCTCCTATTCACTAAATTTCTTATTCCATTATACAATTGATACTTCGAAACATATCTACTAAATAATTTAACAGAATTAAATGGTAGTACCTATCAATATATTTGCTAAACACAATTCCATAATCAACTTGAAAGACTAAATAATTATTATTAAAATATAAAATCAAAATATTATTTTGTGTAGATCCTACGATGAGCGATCTTGCAGGAAGTTCTTCGTTCCACTTGCAAGACAAAACTCGTGTAGATCCTATCCAAATTGACTTGCTAAATAGGGAAGCTTTTTATACTCAATTTCTTTTTATATTAATTATCTTTTTAAATAGGGAAGGTTCTTCATTCCATTGGTTTTTATTAATTTAATTATCTTTTTATACTATGTTTTCTATAAAATATTATTGAAGATAAAATTATAAAATGATAATAAATAAACTCAAATTCACACTAGATCAGTAATGTCCAAGTTGAAATAAGGTTAAGTTTGAATATAAGTTGGATTTGAATTCATTAAAGAAACAAAAAGTTATGATATGTTAATTATTATTTCTCTCTTGATGGCAATAGGACTAGATTGGAATCTTAGACATGTGGTGAAGCAATTATGATGAGGTAAAAACTAAAAAAAGCATATAAAGATAGTGAAAGGAAGCGTCCAATCTAGGGAATCTCCAAAGAGATAGACCCTTATGAGTCTTGTAATCAAAGAGAAGACATTAGGGATTTAGGGTAGAGATTGGGACCAATGACCCACAAAAATTTTGGACCCTTCTTCTGAGATTGAAAGCTAATTAGTAATTACTAATTTGCAGCAGTACAAAGGGAACAAATTTTCTTAAAATGGGACCTTTTTAGGTCATATGTACCCAATAATTAGATATAGATAAAAAGGAATTAAAAAATAAAAAAAAGTGGGTAATGGGTTAATTTAGTAATTTTAGTTATTATACCATAAATCTTCACATGATAGATTCATAGATAGAGGGGAGAATCCATGTGAGGGTTTATAAGTATAACATCATGTGATAGCTTTGTGGTTACAGCATGTCTTAGTTAGGCCAGCTGTTTGTCTCCTAAGAAAGAGAGAGGAAAAAGATAGAAAGAAAGCTAAGGAAAAATCTAGGGTGGCAAAGGGTGAGAAGAATGTGAGGTTGGCCTAATTCACCAAATAGATAAAAGGAATATATGTTTCCAATTACAATTGATTTTTCGGATCCCGTGTCAGTTGTAAAATATGTGTAAATATGAAATATATATAATTTATTAAAATTATTATGATTTTAATAATGAATAATTACAAAACAATCAATTTTTAAAGCTTTGGAGTTCTAATTTTGATTTCTTTATCATCATATCAAAGTCCCACTGATTATATTAAGTTTGAGATAAATATTTATTTTAAATATGAGTTTGCACAGTAAATTAGAAGAAAATTGTTTTTATATATTAAAAAAAAAAAAAAAAAAAAATATATATTAAAAAAATAAAAAAAAAAAAAAAGAAAGCTTAAGAATCAGATCATGAGGTTGGTTAGCTTGGCACATGTAAAGACAATGATATTGTTGCTTTCTTAATAGTCTCGGAAACAATGCTGAATCAATAATATTTATAATACATTTCCAACCAAACATAGCCTTAATGTAGTGTACAATTACAGGAGGGACGTTATTATTATGTTTATCATTTACCAAAAGAGATAATAAACAATGTCCTAGTGAATTTCGTAAAAAAAAAAAAAAAAAAAAAGCTAAGAATCAGATCTGAGGTTGGTTAGTTGGCCATGTAAAGACAATGAATGTTGCTTTCTTTAAGTTCGGAAACAATGCTGAATCATATATTTATACATTTCCAACCAAACATAGCCTTAATGTATGTACAATTACAGGAGACGTTATAATTATGTATATTACCAAAAGAGAAATAAACTGTCCTATGAATTTTCGCTAGCAAATCTGAATAAAATAAAACTAATTTATGCTAAATAAAAAAAATAATGTTGATTTTAATATGAAGGGCTGTCTCTATTATTGGTAAGTATATTTTTTAATAATTGTTAAATATGAATTTAGAATTCCGTCAAAAAGGTCTAAAGTTACAACACCTTATTCCATTAATTAAATTAAAAAATAAAATGAAAAAGAAAGAAGTTAGCACTTAAATAGTCCAGTGATTATTAAACCCATTATTCCATTGTTAGCAGGCCCATTATTCATCTTTCAGGCCCAATGTGGAGCGATTTCACCTTTTCCATTGCTTCTTCAAGGGCCTAGCAGAAATCCGTCAGTTGCGTGGAATTGAATTCAACTAACTAATTTGATTCAGTTTGATTAAGTTTTTAAAATTTTGGATTGGCTTCAATTGTTTTTTCTTTTGTAGAACACGAGGTGTTAATCCCCTTCTACAATAGAGTGCGAAGATTTTTAGCTCTTTTAGTAAATACGTTTTTCCGATAATCGAATTAGTATTCTTATTCTTCCGAGAATTGAGGTTGCTTACTAATTCGAGATGCAACTAATAGAAATGACTTAAAATTGAAAATCAAACCAATTATTTGTACACCAAACTTCTAAACAAACATGCAATATTTGTCTTAAATTGTAATTGTCTATTTGCTACAAGATTTTCTTATATGGACAGTTCTGCGTGATACTATAAAAGGCATATTAATGTTCATAACAAAAATCCTTATAAAGTCGGATAAGAAAAAAAAAATACACAACATACACAAAGAACGTTGTCTATAAGGAGATCTTGGTACCAAATGAGTAATAAAATACATTCAAAATTTTTATCAATAATATTGAAAAAATATTATTGTTCAAAATAATAAAGATAGTGACTTCAACTTTATATAGTGAAACGATATTCTGAAAAATATTGAATCATTTATTAATTCAGCAGCTCTTTTAAAGGACGAAAAAGATTGACGGTGCAAAGTAAACAATTGTGATTATTACTTTTAATGCATATGTAATATTATTATTTTCAATATTTATGAATATGTACCGTTAAATTAGATAGTTAAAAAAAAGTACCGACTCTGTATATCTCTTTCTCAATAACATATCATGCATATACTAATTGTAAAGAAAAGGAGAAATTCAAAAAAAAAAAAAAAGGTAACAATATTTTGCAGGTGGGTTTATATACAGTTGATGCAGTTGCACTGGTTTAATCCCAATGGAAACATGTGGGTCTGGTGGCATAAAACCTTTATAAAATTGTTTGTTGATATGAAATTAATTGATTTGACATATAAATGCAAATAAATAAAAAATAATATTGCAACTAACAAAAGCAAGTTGCAAAGGATTGGGTGCATGATTAGGCTTTCAATGGTTTAGCAGTATCAGAAGATGAGCAAATTCAAAACTGCATGTATGACCCAACAATAGGCAGTGCTTTAGGGCCCAAAAAATCACTGCAATTTCATCATACACAATTATTTGCTGCACCAAACCAAACAAATAGCATTTGCAAAAGGTGGGCCTTTGTTTTCTCTTTATGGATTTCCCTCTTTAATTACTTCAATCAAATCAATGGGTTGGGTTCAAATTGTATGCTCTCCACAATCTAATTATGAACTTCTGTTATGATTGGACTTTGCTTGATCATAATGGATTGCTTGATTAGTGTTTTTAAATTCAAATTTCGACTATGGACCATTTTTTATTTTGTTCTGGTTCTTATAGACTTAATAGTAGTGGCCCATAGTTGCACAAAATTAACTAAAATTTTAATAATTTTGTAATTTTTTTATATAGATCTACATGAATAATTCAATTTTGTTCTCTCGTTTTCTTTGTGTATTTGTTTTTCTTATCAATTTTGTGCATTTGCACAAAAAAAAGCCTATATGTTGCTTCTGCAATATTGAACTGCCTTGTTACCTTAAAAGACATGTCTTGGGGCCTCATCTCATGTGCATCATTGGGTACTTCTCTATTACTTCATATGATTCTTAAGGGATATAAAGGGGTAAATTTATAATCCATTTAGTTATAAATTGATGTCTACTTTGTGGTTCTCAATTTAGGGTTCAAACTGAGTGGAATTTGAAGTGAGTGGTACAAAGGTTGGCCCTACTAATCAACTTGCTTGCTTGCTATAGTTGCTTCATTTTGAAATGTAAGGCCTTCTTTAAGTAAGTTTCACTTCTTGCTATATAGCCTCTGCAGCTCTGCAATTACATATGCCTTTAGTACTCCAAACCAAAACTTTGGGGACCAATTCGTAGAGGCCAGCATAATTTCATAACTTCAAGTTAACACATCTCGAAATCGTTAAAGGGAAGGACTTATTTACATCTATCTAGTATATACATTCGACAAATCCAATAACGACAATTAGCAGTATATCGACAGTTCGTGTATATACACGCGAAGAAGTGGGTGTGAAGCTAGAAAAAAAAAAAAAAAATATCTAGTATATAATTCGACAAATCCAATACGACAATTAGCAGCTTATATCTGACAGTTCGTGATATTATACACGCGAGAAGTGGAAGTGTGAAAGCCAGAAAATAAAAAAAAAAAAAAGGAAAATGCATTATTGATTTTTGGGAAAATTCTCAAATTTAAATTTTAAACGTTTAAAGAAAATTAGTATGTTCTAGCGTACCCAATTAATGCCAAAAACAATTGGCCCCAACGACAAAAGGACTTTCTTTCCACTACACTTATTTCAGCTTTGCATAAGAGATCTAGAAATGATTGTTTTGGGACCTTTTTTGCATAGTTTTGGTCAAAAAAAAAAAAAAAAAGAAAATGATATTGATTTGAAAATTTAAATTTAAATTAAACCGTTAAAGAAATTATTTACTGCGTACCAATAATGCAAAAACATGGCCCAAAACGCAAAAGGACTCTCCCCTACATATTCATGCTTTGCTAGAAATGATTGTTTTGGGACCTTTTTGCATAGTTTATGGTCGTTAGGTTAGTTATTTTGGTAGTTAATCTTGAAGAATCAAAATATAAGTGGGTATATCAGGAGGGAATCATGTACACAAAGCATGAGATTGCATGGGCCACTAATTAAAAGGGGGAAACAATGAATCAAAGATGGGTTGTTTTAATAGACATAGTTTAGTTAAAAAGATGGTTTAATTAATATTAAAATGGGAAGTATGAATCTTTCACCTTATGACTTGTTCACTATAAATTAATTATTTTTTCTGATATTCGAAAACTATAGTAATTTTCTTTCTCCCAAAAAAAAAAAAAGAAAAAAAAGAAAACTATAGTAATTTTACTGAAAAATTTTAGATTCATTTTTGTGGTGTTATTAAGAAAAATTTTGAGGCAAATATAATACAAAACGTTCAATTATATTTAGATATACTATTTAGGATCTTTTTTTTTTAAAAAAAAAATTTAATTATATAGTTTTTAAATTTTATTTCTGTTACACTACCTAATCCTTTTAGTTACGTTCACAGTTAATATATAAAAACTATGGAACTGAAACAAAATCAAGCAACTATATAATTAAATTCTAAAAATAAAAACTTTTGACTAGCTACCAATATTGCTTGGGATATGTGATTGAGACTCTTTCTCTCTTGACTAAAGAGCTCGAGTTCGAGTTCGAGTCTTGAGTATGAAAATTGTCATACTGGGAGAATCACCTCTATATGAACTCTGCAGTAAGTTGGATGTAGTCGAAGTCCAGTGGACTTTCGGATTCCGGTGGTATCACTAAAAAAAAGAAGACTTTTGACTAGCTAATGTATTTAAGTATAATCGGGGATTAAATTTCAATTTTTAAATCCTTTTATATGCTATGCGCAGTCATTTGGGATAATAATGAGTTTTTGTAATAATTAATGAAATCATAATAATAATTCACCCTCAAAATATTTGTATACCTCAGTTTTCAAATTTTAATATAAATTAGTCTTTTTTATGATGTGCGTTGCACGTTAATTATACTCGTTATATGCTCATTCTTTACACTCATTTAATTTTTTAACAAGTGTTTAATCGATTTAATTTTGTAAAATTAAGTATTTAGTAGAAAATTTTTATAAGTTGAAGTGTTTAATATAGATTCTGTTTTATTATTTAAGGGATGCAATAAGTGTCCTACTAAATTTAGTGTTCCACATGATTAGATATATAAAATTGAAGGGGATCTTTATATATTGGCCAATTGAATTAGAAGTTTTGATATGTAATCTTATTGGAAGAGTTGAAAATCCAACCTGCTTATTCGTTTAGTTGAGCTTTTTTTTAGAGAATTAAGTCTTTATTAGGTACCAATCAGATGAAAACCCAATCGAACATTTTAATCCAACTTAGTCGGGTCAGTTTGATAACTAATTCCACTTATTTAGTACTCTCTCTATTTTAAAATATAAGTCGTTTAAGGTTACGGGTATTAAAATTAACCAAAGTATCTTGTCAAGGCAATTATTGTATTTAATGTAAATAAGGATAATATTAAAAAAAATTATTTATTACTCTTTAAAATACTTGAAACCACTTATATTTTTTGACGAAATAATTACAAAAAAAATAATTCATATTTTAGGACGGAGGGAGCACTAAATAAAAAAAATAAAGAATTACATGATAGTATGTATTAACATCTTTGTCCTAGAAAGAAAAGAAGGGGGGAAAAAAAAAAAAAGAAGAAGGAAAGTTAGGTGCATAGTGGTCATGCATGCAAGAGAAAAGAAAAAAAGTTAGAAGACATGATTCGAATTTTTGCTTGCTCGAGAAACTTGGAATTTTTTTAGGGATTGCGTAAAGCTCAATGGAGGCTAAGGCTACATATGCAATATAGGGTTTTATGAGGAGACATGACATGGTAAAAAATGGACCCTTTGCTACATCAAAATGGTCCATAAAAGAGCAGGCAGGTTTTCCATAACAAGCACGCATCAACATTTCTCTGCAATTGATTGCCTCTATTTATTATTATCATTAACTTAATTATCCTTTTATAATCTATGCTCTTGGTGCTCCCTTTTCTTTATTGGTATTAGAAAGATAGAAAAGCACGATTAAGTGGGATAAGATCAGATGGAAAGGAAAATCATCTAAAAGATGAAAATTTAACGGTATAGAAGAGATAAATTTTAAAAGTCAATCGGTACAAATATTAGCTTCACGAGAGATATAAAGTATAAACTACTCGGATCAACAATCCATATAAAACAAAGATTATTACAATTATTACCCAGTTGGAGTAGTATTTTATTGATTGCTAATCGAATACTCAAAGAAAGGAATCAAGTATCGTTTGGTAAGGTGGTATTAGTAGTATTTCTTCCTAACTTATAATTGTATTATACTTTGCTTAATTATTTTGCTAATAATTATATTTTACTTCAAAATCAAAACTATTAATTTGTGTCTAATAATATATCAAACAATTAAAAATCACAGTCAGAAGATTATAATAATTAAGCTCTCAGGAAATTATGATGTTTCAGTATTAATTTCCAAGACACTCAATTTTCATTTTTATAAATATTTTTTTCTAGTAACTTGAATACAAAAATGAATATAAATAAATAAATAAATAAATTTCAAATGATTATGCGTATCTGAATGTTATGTATGCTATACAAATTCATTTTTCATATATCATAACACACGTATCCATTTGAAAATACAAAAAATGAAATCTTAAAATTTAAAATTATATATATGAATTCAATTATTGATCAATAATTCAATAATTTTAAAATATTTTTTCTTATTGTTAACAATTTAATAGCAATGAATTTAGAAATTAATACTTAATATACAAAATATTTGAGTTTCATCACACATAAAGTTAATTATAAATTTGGCATCCAAACTTCTTAAGATTTTCTATTTTAGTGTCTGAACGGAAAGCATTTCCAATTAAGTAACCATAAAAAGTTGATCAATCAAGTGTCTCTTGCCCATATGGAGAGCTGGATTTCCAAATAGAATGATTTAGGCTCACTCATCCAATTAAAAGACACTAACATTGTGCCAACTCAGTTGTAAGGATTGATTGGGATCAGAAGCACAAACAAACGCCTCCTTCCTTAATCTCTCTGACCCCTCGAATCCAAAAGGCAATTGACCCCTTCTTGTCTATCTTCTCATCGTTTCTCTTAAGCTTGATTTAAGCTTGATCGAATCATAATCGCAGGAAAATCCATTTTCCAACTTGAAAAATCTATCAATCTTACCTTAACAAAATCCTGAAAAATCAGTTTCGGATTCATTAAAATTTGAAGAAATTGAAGACAAAATGAATCTATTAAGACTCCATAAAGCAAGAAAGATAATGAATCTACAAAAGCCCCAAAATCGATTGAGACTAGGAAGAGAAAATGATCACCTAGATTGAAGAATGCAAAGAGTGAACAAAAGAGTAATAAGAAGAGACTTTGTTACAAACAACAGCTCATAATCTACCATGAAAATAAAAGAGCCAACAAAATACCAAAATTGAAGAATGCAAAAAGTGAATAAAAGAGTAATAGAAAAAAGTTTGTTACAAACAACAACTCATAATCCACCATAAAAATAAAAGAGCTAACAAAATATTTCCAAAAACTTCAAATTTTGCCTAAAAAATGAGTGGCGAGGTTGCGTTGTCTTCTAATCCCGTCTCAGAAGTAAAATCAAAATAGAAAATCGAAGATTGTGAGTCCTATCAACACCAATCCATTGCAGTTTGCTTAATGGTGCCGCATTTCAAATTACTCCTGCATCGCCTGTGTAATGGTCACATGTGGGATTTGAGGGTTGAGAGAGATTGAGGAAGAAGGAGGAGGGTGAGAGAGATTAAGGAAGAATGGTGAAGAATACGTTTGTTTCTGACTTTAAAAAAGTCATGTGATTCTCACGTGCTTCTATTCGTTGTCAGCCCTATAATTGAGTTTGCGTCATGTTAGCTTTTTTTTTTTTTTTTTAATTAGATGAGTGGCCCAAATCGTCATATTTGAAAATCCGACTGTCCATATGGGCAAGGACATTTGATTGATCAATTTTTTATGGTTCAATCACTTGATAGTAAACATTTTCCGTTCAGACACCAAATTTATAATTAACTCTCGTATATATGTTCACGTAATTAGATTTTTTTGAGTGGATTTGAGAATTATCATATTATATCGTTGGACGACATACACTCTTGTATTGTGTGACGTATTTGTAAAGCATAACGTTTAATTGTCGGTTTAAATATTAATCATTTGTTTACGTTTATGTTTTATTATCTCCCTATTACCATATTTTAGTCCAATCATACCATTTTTTGCATGTTTTATTGTGTGCTTATTTAGGTATTTAAATGATGGCAATTTGAATTTTGAAACTTGTTTGGTTCCAACTCATTAAAAGATGAAAGAGCCGAAGAATGACCATAATTTTCGAGTGGAACACACTGAAATGAGTAAATTTTTAATTTTATAAATAGTTGATTTTATTTTATAAAACTAAATAATTTATTAATTTATACTTCATTATTGTATTGTTTTTCTAATTAACGAAATATTTCTTTTTTTTCAAAAAAATATATAAATGAGACAACGAGTAAATTTTGACTTCTAACAAATAAGTGTAGTCGAACTAGTTAAATCCAACAACATATAAATAAATCTTAACCTCAAACCAAATGGATTAGCAAAATTCAAGCAATATGTTAGGGTGTCTTTATTTACAGAAAACAGTTTTTTGTTTTCTATTTCTGTTTTCTAAGAAAATAGCTTTCTTAGAAAATAGAAACTATAAAAACATAAAATGAAAAATGTATTCACTTTGTAACAATAAAAAACTATATTTTAATTTAAAAACTTCACAATATTGTTCATGACTTTCATAATTAAAAGAAATTAAATATTATAAAATAGTTTAAAATTTTTTGAATTTTATTATTGATTATTTATAATAATAAATTAATATATTTACATGTTCACGTAATTAGATTTTTTTTGATGGATTGAGAATTAATCATATTATATCGCTTGGAACGACATTACCTCTTTATGATATTTGTGTGAACGTATTTGTAAAGGCATAAACGTTTAATTTGTCGTTTAAAAATTAATCATTTTTTTACGTTTATGTTTTATTATCTTCTCCTATTTACCCATATTTTAAGTCCAATCATACCATCTTTTGCATGTTTTATTGTGTGCTTAATTTAGGTATTTAAATGATGGCATTTTGAATGTTTTGAAACTTTGTTTGGTTTCTCAACTCATTAAAAGATGAAAGAGCGAAGAATGACCCAAACATTTTCCGAGTGGACACACTGAAATGGAGTAAATTTTTAAATTTCTATAAATAGTGATTAATTATTTTATAAACACTAATATAAATTTTTTAATTTATAACATTCATTATTGTATTGTTTTTCTAATTAACGAAAATATTTCTTTTCCAAAAAAAAATATTATAAATGAGACAACGGAGTAGTAAATTATTTGACTTCTACCAAAATAAGTGTAGTCGGAAATAGTTAAATTCCAACAACATATAAAATAAATTCTTAACTCCAAAACAAATGAGAATATTAATATTATATATATAGCAAGATAATTTCAGCTATTGTATGAGTTACAATTATAGAGTGAAGAGGATGGTCCTTTATTTTTACAGAAAACCCGGTTTATCTATATAGTATAGTATCTATAATCTTCTGTTTTTCTACAGAAAATAGCCCACTCGTCTCTAGGAGTACGCACATCTAGGTATAACGACTTATTTAAAAATGGATTAATATATATAATAGAGTAACACAGCTTATATGTTTACTCTTTCTTCTTACTCTTATTTTGTTACTATCCTCTAAATTTTAACAAAAATAAGCTCATATCCTTATCACATCTCTAAAGAAACATTTTACATCCATACTATATTAGCTTCCACTAATCGGATCTATTTCTCTCGATTAAAAATATAAGAGGAGAAGTGATATAAAATGATGTAAAGTTTAAAATAGTGATCTAAAAATTTTTGAAATTATTTGACTAGTGGAACTTATTAAACGTAATTATAATTTAATACTCATATTATATCATATATCTCATCAAATATACTTTTGTAACATATAATTATGTAAAGGAGAAAGATTTTATATTGTCGTACTCAGCTTGACCGCTGTGGAAATGATATTTAAAAATCTTGTGTTAATTGAAATATGATGCTATATATTTAGCTACAGTAATTTATCTTTTCTCACATTTTCTTAATTATATTGTTTAAACTAATAATTAGCTTATGAATGTAGTATATATTACATTATTAATGTTTATGACCTAAGAATTATGTTATTATGATTAAATTATTTAGTTATGGGTATTTCACAGATATAGAAAATAGTGTTAGAAATAAATAAGTTTATATCATTAATTAAAATAATTAAGTAATCACTTAATATGAAAATAAATATATGTACTAAAATAATATTAGAAAGCCGCGCAGTTGGATAAGTATCATATTATTTGCTTAATTATTCGTATTATAAATAATAGCTTTTAAGTAAATCAGCTTTTGGTTTATATCAATTAAATCAATTTGAAATGTATTTTATGTGGCATACACCTAAATCATGTTATATAATATAAGAAGTATCTGGTGGCACAGACTGCTTCCTATAACTTTGTGTATTAACCTATGAAATTCGGTGATAGTAGTAAGCCGCACTATGTGAAATAAGAACAAACAACTCATTTTTCGAGAAAATAACATTTTTATTTCTCTTATAATGAAAAATTTTTTATGTTATTTAAATATTTTTTATTTATTCAATGAAAATATTTTGTAGAAAAATAATTTATAAATATTATAACCTTAATTATGAAAATGTAATTTTCTAAAAAATGAAAAGCAGTTGAAAAACATGTATTTTGTTATAAAGAAGAACTGTAAAAAACAATTTAAAGTTATTCTCCAAATCTTAGTTAAATTTTGAGAAACTGAAAACCTATTTCTAATTTTACAAATAGAAAATTGGTTGATTAGAACACAAAACTCTATTTTTCAATTTTCTTAGAAAATTTTTCTAGAACACTCCTCAAGTTTTCTACAAGTGAACTAACTCTTAATAAAGCTTGTAAACTCAAATGAGTTTAACGTTTCTTTAACCAATTTATGTTATAAATATATATTAAAATTAATAAAATTATGATAAAAAGTTTAATAAATTAATTATTATATTATTGAAAATTATTTGTTTTTTCAAAATTTATGTTCGTGCCTAAAATTCCAAATAAATTAAATTTTATACGAATTTATACATAAGTTAAATTAAATTTTTTTATATAAATTAAATTTTATATGAATTAATTTATGTTCGTATAAATTAATTATACGAATTGATACATAAGTTAAAATGATTTTAAAAAAAAAATTAAACTTGACTTGTTTATTAAACGAATTATACAAATAAAAAAATTTCAAACATATATATAAATATATATAATCATGAAACAAAAAATATTTTAAAAATGCTGACGTGTCGCTCTCTTCTTTCAGCTTTTTATTTTCTCTTTTTTTATAAATTTTTGAAAATTTTCGTTTTTAACCATCATTTTTCTTTGTTTCTAAAAATTTGATTGGTCATTAAAACATTTTTAAATTTAGAAATTAATTTTTATGATAATAACCACCATTTTTAAAATTTTTCTACAATTTGAATGACCATTAAAATATTTTTTAAATTTAAAAATTAATATTTAATTTGTGATAATAACCAATATTTTTGAAATTTAATCTTATCTAGCTATAATCTTATCTAGCTATATATTTTCCTTCCATTGAATCTTAATTTTTGTTTGTATCTCTACGCCTCCTACTCTCTTCTAATATTATTCTCATCTAATATTTTTATTTGCTTTTTTTACAGGCGGTAGAAAAAATATGAACATAAAGAGCTCTCTATCAACCTGAATCTTAAATCACTCTCAAGTTACGTTTTCTTGTACTTTTTTTCTTTCTTTCTTTTTTTTTTTTTGAATTCTAAATAAGAAAATTAAATTTTTTTTTATAGGTTCTCTTTTAATCTTTGATCTTCCTTTCTCATTATTTTTTTAACTCTTCTTTTCTCATTATTTAATTTTTAATTTTTTTTCTCTTCGGTTTCACTTTGGGTCATTGCTTTTTTTTTTTTTTCAATTTATGCTTTGAAGGGAGTGTTTTTTTGAGTTATTAATATTATTATCATTTATTGGATATTAAAATTAATATTATTATCATTTATTGGATATTAAAATTAATCAATATTTTATAGTTTATACAAAGTTAATATTATTATCATTTCTCACTTCTAAGGAATTCTTAAAACTACTTAATTATAGTTTTGACATAATTAATAATGTCTAAGATATCAAATTACTTTATCTTATAAGAAACCAAATAATTTGATCCAAAAACTCTTAATTGCATATGCATTTTATGAAAGGTGTAGATAAATACATTGTTTGAATCGTAAACTTTATTTGAAACTTAAATAATTAAATTATATTTTATTAATTAAATTAAAAATAATATTTTTTATAGATTATCCATATTGAATTATTTGAATTAATTGTATTGAATTATTTGAATCGTAAAATTTTATATATATAGAATTATTTATGATAAAATAAAATATGTTTGAATTATAAACTTTAACTGAAACGTAAATATGACTAATTGAATTTTTAATCATTTAAAAAAATTAATTACATTATAATTTCTACAACATGATAATCTAATAAATAACCTGCAAAAAATATATATTTTAATAATATATTAAACACGATTTATAAAATAAAATGATAATATATTTAAAAAAAATACAATAATAATAAAATAACTTAAAAAAACAGATTTTCAATTTATATTTATAAATTATAAACTACAAAAGCAACGTACCCACGTATTGTTAAGAAGTTAAATTCCTAATAACTTGCCAACGAGTAAGTTGAGGCTTTTGAAATCCTCGTGTTTTTGACACGTTGTTTCTCCTTGGACAGCAAAATATTAGTTTTATATAGTACAATATTTTATGCAAATAACAGGTGGAATGAACTTTGGTTGGACCTGGAGCAAAATGCATTTTATCCTTGTTCTGAGTAACCGTCCATTTTTGTTAGGTGCGAAAATAAATTCCTTATCCAAACTCTATTTTTATATTCTTCGCATATATCTTTCAAGAATGATTTTAGATATATTGAAATTTCTCACAAAAGATGGTTTGATTTAATTTAAAAAAATTTTAAATAGCTAGATAATATTTATTATTTATATTTTCATATTTAAATACAACATTATTTCAACATTAAATTATCAAATGAACGATTGAATTAGCGGAAATGAACTTTAAATTAAAGTCTTGATCAAAAAAATAATTTAAATTTTTTGAATTGAATAAAAAATGAAACGTGGGTTGTATTTCTAATTTTTTTAACTAAATTGAGCTTGACTTAATAAAAAAGAATATGATTGACGCTGTTAATTAAATGTAAATGGGAGTAGAAAATCGAAATTTCTAGTAGAAACTAGAGAAGAGATTGACTTAAAAAAAAAAAAAAAAAAAAAAAAAAAAAAAAAAAAAAGAGGATTTGTTTGAAATGGAAGACATAAAATGTTGGGTGGGAGAGGGTGAAATCTTGGTGGCAACATCACATGCAATGAGTTGGATTTTTCATGGGCTAATAATATTATGGAATATAAATAAATATTATTATATAACGTATTAAAACTGGGTGGTGTCATGGGTGACAGGTTGGCGCGGTGTTGTTGAACCACAGCTTAATTATTTAATATGACGTGGCGGATCTCTTAGATTTGGTTGATAGATTAGATAGTTTGGATCTTTGGCCTCTCTGTCCTTCATAATGCCAAACCTGTAAATCACACCACCGTCCTAACCGTTTTCATTAGGCCTTTGATGCTTTACATTTTATTTTAGGATTGGAGTCGAATCTTCCTGTACTAGGTTTATTTTTTATCTAATTATAATTTATTTATTTATTTTCTTACTTTGAATAAATCATTATAACTATAATTATTATTTTATTTAATTAATAACATTCAATAGGCATTTTATTAGGCATTTGGCCCAATGACAAATCACCCCCTATCCAGCTATAAAATTCATTATCTTGAATCAAACCTAATTATAAGGTTAATATTTAAATATGTCTCAAAGCCGATTAAAAAAATTCACTTTTATTAGCTAAATTTGATTAGAATTACATACGTGTTTGGTGTCCAAAATTATTTACATACATGCTTAAGGTTAGCTGTTTGAGTAACTTTTTATAAAACGGAAAAAGCTAAATGTTATATGGATTAACTTTTTATAAGAGAATACATTAACTTTTAAAATGTATACCTTAACCTCCAAAATTTAATCTAAATACTATGTTATCGAATATTATAAAAAATATTTAAAAAGTCATTATCAAACATAGTTAGAACATAGTCAAAATAATATAATTATTTCAAGAGATGACTCCGTTTTTGTTTTTGGAGCTATCTCCCTCCTTGTTCCTATCTCCATTAACGCAAATAAAAAGAAATACTTTATTTAACTTATAATATAAATGGGAAAATGTTTGTTGAGACGAAGAGAGAAGTCAAGTGTAATATACATCAATATATAAAATCGAAATTGTAGCTGGATAACATTAAGAAAATTCTATTTCGTATGACCTGCTTTAGGATTGGAGTAGGTTTTGAAAATCAAATGCCGTATTCCTCCATTCTTTGGCTCGTACCTATTGACTTCAACTAAAAGGCAAAAAAAAAAAAAAAAAAAAAAAAAAAAAAAAAAAAAAAAAAAAAGTAAAAAAAGGTAAAGTAAATAACTAAACTAAATAATAAATAAATAAAGGTCTCAAGGAGAGCAAAGACCTGGAAGACGCAAGCAAGTGAGAGTCCACTAAATCGTACGGCTAATGCACGGCGCAATACGTGGAGGAGGAGCGATAAATCCGGATAGTTGTGGGTCCCAACATCTACTTAAGTGTCAAATGTCTTAAATATTTGGCGTGTACATAATCGAGGCGAGGGTAGGCTAGTCATTTCTTCTTTTGGCAGTGGTTTTTCTTTTTTTTTTTTTTAGAAGACCTTTTGGCAGCGGGGTAGTTACTCCTTTATGTGTGTTATACTTGACTTAAACAAAGTTAGGTTTATACCTGCAGCTGCACTTAGACTAATCAAATCATATTAGCTGTTAGGACTGGAGGAGTGTTATGTTATCCACTTTGTAAGTGCAAAGTCTATTATTCGATTTGATAACAGAATTCCATATTTGAAACTCATATTTATTTTTATTGAATTTCAATTCTTTTTTTTTAGAATACTTGAACTTAGCTTGATTATAAAAAACAATTAAATTTAATTGATTTATTTATTAATATTCCATAACAATTAAAATATCAATCATTTACATATTAAATATTTTGGATTTTCCAACAACCATACCATGGCCTTTTTGTAGTAGATATAACACTTTTTAGCATTAATAAACTAGGGGATTATCTGTATAATTTTTTTTTAATTTATCAATAATTATAGTCACTACCACCAGTCATCATTTATCACCAACCACCATATCACAGACTATCACCACCAGCCACCAGCGGCTTTCATAATTTACATTTTTTTTCATTCTTCTCATATTTAACAATAAAATTTTTAAATTATAAAATTTCTATTATTATTAATATTTTTTATGATCCTATGAGATAAAGACTTTAATATTTTTAATTAAATTTTAATATTATAACCAAATAATGGAAAATAAGTTATAACCAAATAATGGAAAATAAGTTATTTGAAAAATATTTTCCTTCCATGAAAAATATTTTTCAACAAGTTATTTTCCTGTAAATTATTTTATGGAAACAAACAGAGCATAAATTTGAGAACAAATTTTCAAAATATGGGCAACAATAAATCTCAATATTTGAGCGACAATAACTCAGATCTGTATATAGATACGAGGATTATTTGCAAAAAGAAAAAAAAAAAAAGGGGAGGAAGGAGTGACGCACTCACCTATGGCCGCCCGTGGAAAAAAAAAAAAAAACTTTTAAGTTTTAGATTTTAAGAGAAAAAAGAGAGAGCTGCCCTTACGTTAATATTTAATTGTGGATGTTCTTTCATTAAAATTAAATACTCTACTTTTATATGTTATTTTTTAGAATTTTATTTTGTCCAAAATTGTTTCTTGTTTTTGACAAGATTAATGGATATCATTTTTTATTTTTTTTTTTCAATTTTACTTTTATATATGCTAAACACAATAACTATATATTTTATAAAATTTTTAAAATCCATCTTATCACCTCTTTATTCTCAAAATAATTTATATTTCTTGACGAAAAGACTATTTTAAAACGATTTATATTCGTGGATAAGGAGAGTATTATATAAGAGATCTAATTGTTCTTTTAATTAATATGGTAAAATCATAGATGACAAAAAAAAAAAAAAAAGAAAAAAAAAAAAATAGAATGGAGGGATAAAAAAAAAAAAAAAAAAAATAGATGGAGGGATAAAACAAAATACCTGCTCTAACTTCTATATATATTCAGAAATATACCTAAAATGGTTAAATTATAATTTTATTTGATTTTTTTCTAATATTGTCATTATATTAGTATTAATATAATCCAAGAATCAAAGAAATTAAAATTATAGAATTGACTAATAAAGGTGACAACAATATTAATAATTATGTTCATTTCAATATTTGATTAATGTTATTAGTAATATGTTTGTAAATAAGGATGCACGTTAAATAGTAAACTGTGAAAATTATCATCTTTCAAAATTAAATAAAAATAGAACTATAATTTTGCAACAAACGAAAAGAAAATTAAGTCCACTATTACAAAATAGTGAGAGCATAATTTTTGAATATACCGTGCGAATTAAGATTATTAAATGTATGGAGTTAGATGGCAATAATAATAAAATGATTTATATTTATGGATACATTTAAGTGATTTAATTATTTTCTTAATTAATATGATAAAATTGTAAATGACAGATAAAAATAGATGGAGGGATAAAACAATAAACAACTATGACTTTCAAATATATATTAAGAAATATACCTAATATGGTTAAATTGTAATTTATTTGATTTTTTCCTAATATTAATTGCATTAATTAATATTAATATAATCCAAGAATCAAAGCAATTAAAATTACGAAATTGAGTAATACAGGTGACAACAATAATAATTTTATTTATTACCATGTTTGATTAATATTAATAGTAATATATTTATAAATAAGAATATACGTAAAAGTATCATCTACTAAAATTAAATAAAAATAGAATTATAATTTGCAACAAGTGAAAAAGGAAAGTAAGACTATTATTACAGAATAGTGGAAATATAATTTTTATAATTTTTGAATATACGGATTAAGATAATCAAATGTACGGAGTTAGGTGGCAACAATAATAATCAATAAATGTAAATTAATAAGGGATATAGCAGGAAAATGTAAAGATTATTTTCTCTCGAAAAGAAAAATTACTCTATAATTTAAGATATGAGAAAAAAAAAAAAAAAAAATATGAGAAAAAAAAAAAAAAAAGAGAAAAAAAAAAAAAAAAAGAGAGCTTATTTTTATTGAATGGAGGAAGTAAGATCAACCTATTTATATGCAAAATCAATGAAAATGCAACTTTTTTGGAAAAATCTTGTACAAGCGATGAATCGCAATAATATTTCCTTTCAATACTCAAAATTTCTTTAATTAAAGATTTGAATTTCATAAATTACAATCTCTAACTATGGATATATAAAAAAGTCTATGGTAATTGTCTTAAAATTTTATGGTAAACTTACTGATTGAGCAGTATTCAGAGCATTTATAATACTAATGTGAATTGATCTTTTTAATTATCACATTAGAAAAATGAAAAGATTATTTAAAAAAAATACTTTCAAATGGTAATGTTTATTTGCTATGTCAAACTGATGTGTAAAAAATAAACGCAATTTCTATTTTTAGAGGGTTTCTTAAATAATATAGATATTTATTACTATATAATTGATTGTATATTAAATTATGGACCCAGGGAAAAAAAAAAGATGATACAAAAGAATTTGAAAGTAATGCATCAGAGAAGGATTTTTAGAATTCAACGTCTATAAATATATATATTTAGCCACATCACTATTCACACCTTCAATTCTATACAACATGCCAATCACAATTTATCTATATTTATATAAATATATAAAAATAGAACCTTCAAAGCTGACATGGCACAAAACTAGAGCTTTGAATGCTAATTTTTTTTCTTTTTGCATCTTTAATTTATTATTTTATTATATAACTATTAATTATTAGCATTTATCAATACAAAGTGGGGAATTTATATTTGTAACGGCGACAATCAATTAACAGTAGCCTTTGCCTTAAATGTGAATATATAATTCATGAATACATCAGACAAAAATAGTATAATATAAAGATTGACCATAAAAATAAATAATTCTATTTCCTCTCTCTCTTTTCCCTCTGAAAAAGGAAGCCATTGGAAACCAATAACAACACGCTAGAAGAAAATAATAGAAAAACAAATAATTAGCAAGTATTCCTTTTACTTTATTATAAGGATTGCTAGATCTATGATTACAAATAAATATGAATTTTTTTCTAAATTTAAGACAACAAATATAATGAAATTTACATTCTTTATTTTTCTTTTTTTTTTTATTGATTATTTAGATGAGCATTGAAGAATAATAAAAATAATAACAAAAATATTACAATTCCCGCATCGCGCGAGAACATGATTAGTTGACCTTAAATTGGAGATACTCTAAGCTATTAGAGTTTTTCCATATATGACTATTTGTATTACCAAATTCAAGCAGACCAGAAAAAAAAAAAAAAAAAAAAAAAAAAAAAAAAAAAACAAAGGGAAATGTTGGGAAAAAAAAAAAAAAAAAAAAAAAGGGAAATGTTGGGACAGACCCTGTAATCAATGTCACAACTTACGATTGAAGCAAAGCGGTTTCACATCTGCCTTGAATGAAAACCTCTGGGATTCCCTCTCCTTCATTGTTTTATTTCCCAACATATCCTTACCTTTTTGACCAAAAATACTCTGGAAGTGGATAAACCCCAATGGCATTTTGGTCAACTAAAGATAAGTAAAAACTTGATTAAGGTTGAAAGGGATTACCGCCAAGGTGGGTGTAAAATAAAAGTGAAAGGCTTTTGTTTTAATTAAGTAGAGAACAAAAAAAACAGCACTAATTAAGGATGATAATTGGGTTTTCTTTTCTCCTTTTTTTGACACTTTCATGCCTTCTTTGCCTCCATAAATACCACTCCACTCTTCACCTTCTCTTCACATCCCAAACCCCTCTTGAAAAACAAAAAAAACCCTTTTCTCTTTCTCTTAGAAAATTAACATAGGAAAAATCAATGGGTCTGAAGGGCACCATTAGTATTTTTTGTTTGTTACTGGTTCTGAAACTAGCTGATGCAAGAATTCCTGGGGTTTACTCTGGTGGAAGTTGGGAGAGTGCTCATGCTACTTTCTACGGTGGCAGTGATGCTTCTGGGACAATGGGTATTCCCATTTTTTACCTTTACATGCTTCTTTAGCTCATTCTTCTGAGAACTAAATGCTAATTCCTTTCTTTTTGTTGAATGTATATTGTTTGATTTATTTGTATTCTGGTTTCTATGCAGGTGGAGCTTGTGGTTATGGAAATCTGTATAGCCAAGGATATGGTGTAAACACTGCAGCGTTAAGCACAGCTCTATTCAACAATGGGCTTAGTTGCGGTGCCTGTTTCGAAATCAAGTGCGCTAATGAGCCACAATGGTGTCATTCCGGTAGCCCATCGATCTTTATCACCGCCACAAATTTTTGCCCTCCTAATTATGCTTTGCCTAGCGACAATGGCGGATGGTGCAATCCTCCTCGTCCTCATTTCGATCTTGCCATGCCTATGTTTCTTAAGATCGCTGAGTACCGTGCCGGAATTGTCCCTGTCTCTTATCGCCGGTAAAAGACTGCTCTGTTCTCACTCTGTTTTCGTTTTTTCTCCTGCTTATTTGTTTCATAATTACTTGCCTATTAGTGAAGGAAAGAGATTATAGGTGTGAATAGATATTTTGACCATGAAAGGCAGGAATATCTTTGAATTTTGATTTTTGTCAATTTGGTATTTAAAAAATATTTAATTAAATATTAATATATGGTTTCTTACCAATTTACTTAAATACCCATATAAAATTATTGAATTTTCTACTTGTATCTTTTTTACAGGGTGCCTTGTAGAAAGCAAGGAGGAATCAGGTTCACAATCAACGGCTTCCGTTACTTCAACTTGGTTTTGATCACCAACGTAGCAGGTGCAGGAGATATCGTGAAGGCGAGCGTTAAGGGTTCAAAGACAGGGTGGATGAGCTTGAGCCGTAACTGGGGTCAAAACTGGCAGTCAAATGCTATTTTGGTTGGTCAGTCACTCTCCTTCAGGGTCACAGGCAGCGACAGGCGCACTTCCACCTCCTGGAATATTGTTCCTGCAAATTGGCAATTTGGTCAAACTTTCACTGGAAAGAATTTCAGGGTCTAATTTTTCTTTTTTATTTCAAAATTTTCCCGCTTGGAATTCTTTTCAACCTTTTTTTTTTTTGTTTTTGCGGTAAAAGTTGAAATAGGAGAGTGTGTTTGGCCTTCTTTTTAAAAGAGGCCGGTGGGGATGGGTGTGTTTTTTATTTTCCTGTTTTTTTGAGGGTAAAAGGTGAAAAAGTGAGAAAATGGAGGGAGAAGCTGAAGAGGCAGCAAACTTAAAATGTAGCCCGCAGCTTTTGTTTACCATATAATTTAAATATATATAAAAAAGGATATTTAGTTGTCTGAACTTGATGGCTAGTATTTGTGGTTGTGGAAAGTAGAAAAGCTTTTGATTTTGGTATATAATTTGTGAATGTTATTTATTGTTGAAGCATAATTAACACTTAACAGGTTTTTTTTTTTCTCAAATTTATTGTATGGTTAGCAAATTTAGTTGGAAAGGAAAGAGTTCCTTTTTAACTTTGTTAGATAGAAGGCAAGAATAAGTTCAAGTTGAACCAATTGAGTGGAATTGTTGCTTTTGGTATACTCTTGCATTTTGCTTATGGATACAAATACACTTGTGCTTCATCCATCCATTTGAAATTGTTTGCTTAGAGTTAGAGCATTCAATATTGGATATTCTCTCTTTTTTCACACTCAAATATCTTCATAATTTTTTTATAATATCAGTTTAATGATTGTCAGTTTCCATAAATGTTAATATATATATTTTTTAAATATGAGTTAAGTTTAACAAATAACATATAAGATCGTTCATTTTCATCATGGATCAGTTTGATTGATTTAACTCTTAGCTTGGATTTCAATTCATGATACTGTTATTGGGTATCGTTTGAGGTGTGAAGAGTAAAGCATGCAGCTAAGTATTAAGGCTATATAAAAAGTTGTCCATACCCATTTTGGATGTTTCTATTCTCTCTATTTGAAGTCAAATATTCCAACTAGATACATAAATGTTAATAGCTGGATTCATAACTCCTATCTTTGATATCTTTGACATTGCAGGCTTAGTATTGTCATCATATGCCAAAAAAATAAGAGAAAAAGTGGCGACCAAAGAAAAACACCATTGTGGATGTAGGCAAATGCAATGTTTTAAAATCAATTTAATATCATTTACCACAATCCGATAAAAATAACTCAAACAATTGTCACAGAAAAGTTTAACTTCATTGTTATTTTTTTCTATTCTTTCATTTTTTCCTTACTTAAATTAGGCCTCGGGGCCTCAATAATTACCAAATACACATTTTTGTGACGCACTACTTGATGCATATTAGAAAAGCAAATTGCTATACATTTCTTTATCCTTTGAGATTGGGAATTGGATATTTGAATGTACTCAAACTTATCATGTACCCAACGAAAAAAGTCAGAAACTTTTTTTTATAGATGTAGACTACGATTTGAATATTTCATTAGCTTAGGACAATTTATTCTATTTGGATAATAACTAACCATTAATCGTTTAATAAAGCCTTCTATAAGATCTTTGCTTACTGATTATTGTTAAGATGAGAGCTTCAAAACTATTTAGTTCACAATTGCATATTTTTTCTCTTTAATAATCTGGATAAAGAGCATTGGAGAAATTTTTGCATAAGCAAAGAAAACATCCAAACCAAGGATTTGCATCTTCATAAAATGAAATAACGATCCTATCCCACAAGAAAATGTTTACAGGTAGCTTCATTTGTTCAAAGTGTGTACATTAAACATACATAAGAAAAACACCAGTGCTGGTATCTTCGATTTAAGGAGAACGGGGAATTGTACCTCTTACAATACTCAAATGACCAAAAAAGAAGAAAAGCTGACTTTTCCAAAACATTGGTGCCTTTGGCATTTCTAACAAGCACATTTCAAAAACCAAACACCTCTGTATTCGACTTTCACCATTCATATTCACTTGTACAACGAGGTTGTCTTTAGATCATGCACTGCTAACCTGCAACAGAAAAAAAACACATCCACTCGTTTGTGTCTACATTTATTTGCAATAATAGAAACTTAATCATATATGTTCTCGAAGTGAATAAGATATGCATAAAAGGAAGAATTTCAAAGTTGTATACTATATGATGCATCCTCACAAGGTAAGAATAAATAACTGTTCTCTCTTTGTTAAATTTTCTTTTCTTACAAGCATAAACATGTTTAAGCACAAACGCAAATGCAAGTTTTATCCAAACATTTCCAATCCCAACAGTAACAGTTATCAAAAATAGTTTGATAAGAGAGTGAATCTTAATCAAGGGTTGGATAAAAATTCACAGTATTATACAAGCACACTAGCCTTTCATCAGAATTCTATCCAAACATTTGTCAATGACAAAGTTTCACATGGCAGCACTATTTTAACATGTAATTAAATCAATCGTAAAATCAATCATTAGAAGTGAAACCCACAATTAATCATGGTTAACCAGTCATAAAATTCTATGATACTGCTATATATAATCCAATTAAATGTGACTCACGTAAGCACTATCCAATTCAGCGTCTCGGTTGGATTCTTTTAGGCATATTATCAAACAAGTTCAAGGCTTTTCAATTCTCACACAATTAAAGCATCAATGAACAGCACAACAAAAAAACACTTCATGTGCGTGTAATAACTGAATAGATGAAATAAAATGTGAGATGGGATTTAGTAGATAAGCGATATCAATCACTCGCCATCTGTGGATACCATCCCTACGGTTGTCTGGCCGCTGCCTAATTCCAACCCTAATTTCCCAAAATAAGAAAACAGGGAGCAATAAGGCTTTCTATGTATGCACAGTTGTTCAGTAAGAAAACAATAACAAAAGAAGTGTTTCCTCACATCAAAAACAACAAATGCGAATCAAAACCACAATAAGTAAGATGATAAAAGAAAGTTTGCTCATGGGTTCATATCAAGTGTATAAGATAGAAGATCCGTCACTGTGGGAAAACCTAAATCGAAATAAAAGGTTAAAATCCGGAGAAAAAGAAACGAAATAAATTGGAGAAACCCAAAGCCATACTCTACAAGAAGAGTGGCGGCAATCTCTTCTTTCTTCCATTTCTTTTCCCCGTCAATTTTTAACCTTTCACTTCATTTCCCCACTCAAGCCTCTCTCTTTCAAATCACAACCCATTTGCTTTAATAGACTTATCGTATATCAGAAGAAACATAAAATGAAAGAATCGCATTACAAAACCCTAAAACAGAAACTTTGCTAGGGTTTTAGCAAGAGGAGATTTTGGCGACGGCCATGGATTGAAGTAAGTTAGGTTTTTCTTATTTTTATAGTAATAAGTTTAGACCTTCAGGCCTCTACAGAGCCCATTCCAAGTGCAAAATTAGTATTCCTCAAGCCCATTGTCCAATTAATATTTTCGTTTTCGTTGATTTAATAAAATGACACTAATAAATAATTAGTTGGAATTTATGAAATTTCCATCTGCAATTCTATGCTGCTTGAATTTCAAATTGAAGAAAAAAATTATCCATTGTTACAATTATTCAAAAATTCAACACATTTTTAAAATTTATATCAAATTTTTATGAGATATATTAATGAACTTCATCTGTTTATTTATAGAATTAATTATACATATTCTTGTTTAATTCGATTAACATTTATGAGATATATTAATGAACTTATTTAAATTTAATATATTGGTATACTTCATTGATCAAATAAATAAAAATAAAAATATTTTAAAAATTATTGGTGCTAATATGTTTTTTATTCAAAATCTAATAATAAACAACTACTTGTTCTCTTCCCTCTAAAGGGTATTTTTATCATTAAATTTTTTTTCTAAACTTTGACTTGTATTTTGTACATTAACTTATATAAAAAAAAAACATACTCCCTTCGTTTCATACTAAGTTTTTTTCCTATTTTTCTTTTTTATCCGCTCCAAATTATTATCTTGTTTCATCTTTTAGAAGTGAATAATATTTAAAATTTAAGAAAATCTTATTTAATATGATTTTTTTGAAAATATAATTCATTAATAATAATATCAAAAATTATAAATAAGCTTATAGACCAGAATAAAATTTTACTATTAGTAGATAGTTTGCTCGTCTTTTAACGAAATAAAAAAATTCATATCCTTTTAAATGAAACTAAAATTAAAAAATATAATATTATATCTTTTCGCTTGGAGTTGATTTTGACAAAATATATAAATTTTCATAGCAGCAATTAATCATTTAATTGATTTAGACCTCAAAATAATAACTCTTTTGGATCTTCTATAACTGAATTATTTTTTTTTTCAATAATTTGCAACATATGACGAATACAAAAGAGTTTCCGTTGCTATGCGTCAATAGCATTAATGGAGGAATAAGCCACACTACTAGGCTCAATCGATCAAAGATTCACACCTGCAAATCAAGATCTAAAGTCTCCAACTAAATAAAATCAAATGTCATAGTTTTGTTTAATACTAAACCCTCACAAAGAAGGGACAAAAAAACTCTAAATACGGAGACAATCAATAATAACAAAATAAAAAAGACAGAACTATTATAGAAAAACATATCTAAATTTATTAAAGTAAAAGAAAATTAAAAGCAAAAGAGGGTGAAATGAAAAAGATATTAGAAAGTAGGAGGTAGGAGGCTGCCGCTGTTAGGGTTTAGAAAACTAGAGAGAAGAGAGACATCTATTAGCCTCAATACGGATGATTTCAACATTTATTCAGTTTGAAATTTTTTTAATATGATTCTTTAATTATTATTTTACCATTAATTAAATATTGATATAAACTATATACAAATATGGGATACATGTTGATATATTTTATATTTTTGTATAAAAAGTTTAATAATAAACTATTTATACAAAGGATAAAAATATATAATTTTGATTTCAAATATCCAATTGAGTTAACATAATATAATATATGTGTCATGAGATCGCTTGCTTCACTTGGTGGCTATTCATGACCACTGTTTGGCTTCATGGTCTTTCTACAAATATGATGTAGTTACTTTCAAATTTGTTCTTTTTATTAGAGAGAAGATATGCAGTTCTTTTTATATAAATGCCTAAATACTAAAAATCATAAAAAAAATCACCATATACTGATAACAATAATAACTTAAAACTAGATCTAAGAACAAAATCTCAAGATATAGGTAACAGTAAATTTTAATATTTGAGCAACAATAACTATTATTTGAAAAAAAAAAACACAAAAAAGAGAAATAGGCGACCATCAGTGAGTTCTCATCAATGCTACTGCGGAAGAAGAACACAGAACTTATAGGTTTTTGGAAAAAGAGATACAATAAAACTTTTGAGTCTTAATATTAATCTTTATTCTTTAAATAAAATTCTATTTAATTAAATGCGTGACTAATTTAAAAAATAATTTAATATTTATCATTTAATTATATAGATATTATTATAAGGATATATTAGAAAAAAATGAAGCAGAAAAAGTAGTTTAACTATATTAATTAAATTTTCTTAACTTATGTGTAAGTCAAATTAAAACACAAATTATGGAATAGAGAGTATATAATATTGACAGAAGATCATTAGACGGAAACAAAATACAAGAATAAAATAGTCTACTTTATAAGAAGGAAAGATAAATTAATTATTTTTTTGCAAACTATAAGTATCAAATTATATTTTTAGGTACTGATTTAAGGAGCAGATCCAGCCCAAAGAATCAAGGGGCCAAACTAACTTTTTTTTTTCAATTTCTTTTTTGTACTGGGGCCAGGGCCCCTTTGCGCCCTTATGCATTCGCCTCTGACTAAGGATAGAAGTGGTGCGAGTATTTTAGGGTACTCGCCCCGCTCCGATCCATTTAAATATGATATAGGTAGTTATAGGTAGATTTAGGATGAGAATAAATAGTAAAATTACTATCCGTAATGGATATAGATAGGGAACAGGCTTAGGTCATTAGGTACCCACTATCCGTTACCCGTTATTGGGTACTCATGAATATCCTATCCATCATTAGTAAAAATAGTATTTTAAATAAGTTCAGATTTGAATAGTTAAGATTC
Source organism: Jatropha curcas (assembly GCF_014843425.1). The sequence goes on along the minus strand of NW_023591078.1, from coordinate 1,845,920 downwards.
ACAGATATCCTACCCGTATAAAGGGACTTTAAAAAAGTTTTAAACGGGTACGAATGGTAAAAATTTAAACAAGTACTTAAATTGATATTTAAACGGATATGGGTAGTAAAATTTTAAATGAATATGGGTGCGAGTAACTTAAATTTCATGGGTACCGCTTGCTTTCATCCCTACCCCTGACTAGTTTTATAAAATTAAAATTCAGATTTTTTATACAGAATTAGTTTATCCTCATTTATAAAAATTATTTATTTGACTTCAAATTACTCTATCTCCTCTAAACTCAATAATCTCTATCAAGAAATGTACCATTTTACTATTAATCAAACCTTAAAACAAAGTTGCCCTCAAAAGAAAAAAAAAAAAAAAACCTTAAAACAAAGTTTATATTGGATAATTTCATAACTTTAAAATATGAATCATCAACATTCTTACAAAAAGTAAATAAAATATTAATTATATTTTTTTAATCCGTGTAAAAATTAAATTATGTTATTGCGAGACGGAAGGTATTATTAGGGTTGTTAACCTCCAACCGTTGAGTTATTCTATAATTTAACTTTCAGAAATATCAGACGTCGGAATCTTATGGTTGCATGCTCAAACAACCTAAACAACCTGTATGACGTGTTGAACTGAGAGGTCATATAAGTTAGCAAGAAGTTCCATTGCACTCCAAACAAAATTTTCATTTTTTAATTTTGTAAAAAAAAAAACTGTCACTCTGCGAAATATTATTTTTTTTCTTTTATTTTGACTTTTTGTACTTTGGACATTTTAGTACACTTTGAAGGCTGACCCTAATGATTTTGTTTTTTTAATTTAATATTTTTGTGTATAGATGCATATATTATGTTTTATGAGTTTTTAATATTATCCTCAAATTTGGAATTACTTCCCTTTTTCTGTGATTTTTTTTATGCTAAAAGGTTTGAAAATAGGTCTTGATGATTATATGTATATATATTAGCTGGTGAAGTTGAAAACTCATGAAATTTAAATGGTAAACAACCATATATGATATACCCGCTTCCAAAAGACATGAGCCTATTATCATCTTCGTTTCCATTTTGTGCAGAGGTCTTAATTTACTCTTGCACTGATTGCACTCTTCCAATGGAGATTGGTATTTGGTTCCAGCTCTTCTTTCCAGTCGGAATCTGCAGCCACCATACGAGGAAACAAAACAGATCAAGAGGCATTGCTAGCCTTCAAATCAAGAATTACACAAGACCCTCATGGAGTTTTAAGCTCTTGGAATCATTCTCAACATTTCTGCAATTGGCCAGGCATTATGTGCAGGAAGCGACACAAGAGGGTCACCGTGATAAGTCTAAAGTCGAGAGATTTGGTAGGTTCATTGTCTCCTTTTATAGGAAATCTTAGCTTTCTTCGACGTATAATACTCGGTAACAATACTTTTCATGGTCAAATTCCTCCTGAAATTGGTCGCCTTTTTAGATTGAACTTTTAAGTCTGACAAATAATTCCTTCGAAGGTCAAATTCCATCCAATTTGTCTCATTGCACCAATCTCGTACATCTATCTGTTATAAACAACAAGTTAACAGGAAAATTTCCTTTAGAACTTGGCTTCTTGTCAAAGCTTGAATTGATAGTAATTTCTGGGAACCATCTAAGCGGAGAGATACCCAACTCTATCGGTAACCTTTCCTCTCTAGAAATTCTAGCTGCAGCTTATAATTTCTTCAAGGGACAAATTCCAGAGAGTATAGGGCAGTTGAAGAGCTTAACTGCATTGGGGCTGGGAGCGAATGAACTATCTGTTAGTAATTGCCTTTAGTATTTGACCACGTCTTTACAGTTTTTTATTTTTTGCTTTTTGAATAAGTCTTTAAGCATGATTTACTTGTTGCTTAATTATAGGAGATTAGTTCAGTTTTTTTCCGGATTATTAGCAGTAGTTGCTAAGTAGTGATGTCTCTTTTTCTCTATAAATATTCAGCAGTAAATAAGAATGATGTGCTTCCAAGTCCAATATATTCCAGTTTATAAAACATTTTCCATATATCTTCATATCAGTTTTTTTACTACACTATCTGGTGTAGTGCCTCCATCACTATATAATCTATCGTCGCTTACCATTTTCTCTTTGGGTTTTAATCAATTGCATGGAACCCTTCCCCAGAATTTAGGCCTATCTTTTCCTAATCTCCAAGAAATTGATGTCCGCTATAACCAACTTGTTGGACCAATTCCATTGTCATTAACCAATGTTTCTGATCTCCAGTCTGTTTTATTCTCATCAAACAATTTTACTGGAAAAATATTGAATACATTTGGAAAATTACAGTCTCTTTCAACTTTGGATTTGCATGAGAATAGCCTGGGAGATGGAGAAGCTGATGAGATGAATTTTCTAGTTTCTCTAACCAACTGCAGCATGTTGTCGGTTATGCAAATAGGTGACAACAGATTAGGAGGGTCATTGACTAATATTGTTGGGAATCTTTCAAGATATCTGAGAATTTTTTCTGTTTATGGAAATCGTATATCTGGAATTATTCCTGCAAGTATAGGTGATCTAGCTAACTTAACTCTGCTATATTTTGATGAAAATGAATTCAGCGGAACAATACCAAGTTATATTGGTAAACTTAATAAATTACAAGCATTGGGGCTTTCTGCCAATGGACTTTCAGGAAATATTCCATCTTCTTTTGGAAACTTATCTTGGTTGGGTGAGTTATATTCAGAGTATAACACATTGCAAGGAAATATCCCTCCTAGTTTAGAGAATTGCAAAAATTTGTTGTCATTAGATCTTTCTAACAATAACCTTAGTGGTAGCATACCAGAACAACTTTTTCAAATCTCCTCTCTATCAATTTCACTAAGTATAGCTCATAACCAATTAACTGGTTCCTTGTCTTCATCTATTGGTAATCTGAAAGGCTTAGGGGAATTGGATGTTTCTTGGAATAAGCTGTCCGGAGAAATTCCTAGTAGTCTTGGAGCATGCTCAAGTCTTGAAAAATTACACATGGAGAATAACCTCTTCCATGGATCCATTCCTTCATCGCTTAGTTCTTTGAAGGGTCTTCAGAATCTTGATCTTTCTCATAATAATCTTTCAGACCAAATTCCAAATTTTTTTGAAAAAATTCCTTTCATATTTTTAAATTTGTCTTACAACAATTTTGAGGGCGAGGTTCCAAAGAAGGGAGTTTTCTCGAACGGAAGTCGAGTGTCAGTGGTTGGAAATAACAGGCTTTGTGGAGGCATCTCTCAGTTGCAACGGAAGTCGAGTGTCAGTGGTTGGAAATAACAGGCTTTGTGGAGGCATCTCTCAGTTGCACATGCCTAGGTGCCAGAGGAAGCAGGGGAATACTCGGTTTCATCCATTGTTAGTGATCATCATAGCTTGTGCTCTTCTTCTTGGAGGTATCATTCTGTCATCATTCCTCTTCTATTGGTTCAAAAAGAAGAGAAAACAACAAATTTCTTCTGCTACTTCATTGAAAGAACCATTTGCCCAAATACCATACGAAAAACTCCTTCAGGCAACCGGTGGCTTCTCTTCTTCTAATTTGATTGGTGTTGGTAGTTTTGGTTTTGTGTATAGAGGAAGCATTGATGATGAAGATGTTGCAATCAAAGTGCTTAACCTTGAGCGGCGAGGTGCTTCCAGAAGTTTCATAGCTGAGTGTAAAGCCTTAAGAGAAATTCGCCATAGGAATCTGGTCAAGATCGTAACTTGTTGCTCGACCATTGACTTTAAAGGCAATGATTTTAAGGCTCTAGTGTATGGATACATGCCTAATGGGAGCTTAGATAAATGGCTGTATCCAGACAAAGAAACATACAATTGTCAAAATAATCTAAGCCTTGTTTGTAGAATCAACATTGCCATTGATGTGGCTTGTGCACTTGATTATCTCCATCATGGTTGCCATCAGCCAATCGTTCATTGTGATCTGAAACCAAGCAATGTCCTCCTTGATAGTGACATGACCGCCCATGTTGGAGATTTTGGGCTAGCAAGAATTCTTCCACAACTTACAAAGCCAAATGAAAGCAGCTCATCAATTGGAATTAAAGGAACTATTGGATATGCTGCACCAGGTAATTTAACCTCAATTCATTTACTCATGCTGTTTCTTTCAAGAAACTGTTTGTATTGATTTCAGTTTCATTCATCCAACAGAATATGGTATAGGAGGAGAAGTTTCAATACAAGGAGATATCTACAGTTATGGGATTTTATTATTAGAAATGATAACAGGAAAGAAACCAACTGATAATATGTTTGAGGCCAGTCTTAACCTTCACAACTATGCTAAAAACTCTCTTCCTGACCATGTTATTGATATTGTTGATCCAATGCTTCTTAGAGATGACAATGACAATCAAGTTACAACCATGAGACAATCCGTAAATGATACCAAACTAGAAGAGTGTCTGATTTCTATGGTTAAAACTGGAGTTCAATGTTCCATCAAGTCACCAAGAGATCGAATGGACATGAGTAAGGTTATTGAGGAGCTGTTCAAGGTTAGGGATGTTCTTCAAAGAAACTACAACTAAGTCCCAACAGCAGCTATAAAGGTACCTATATATATTTATTTATTTACTTTGTTTTTTTCTTTATTTAACATATCTTTTCTGATATCTGTTGGTGCTAGACAATGCCATTGCATCATGCATCATCAGGTTACTGCTTTACCTTGGAGGAAGAGAGTACACAAGAACAGGATCGTGACGAGTTGATTGAAAAAACAAATGATAGCTTTTCAATGATTGTAAATATGAGATTGGAAAAAAAAAATGTTGCATTCTGTTTCAACAACAGAGAAGTTTTTATCTTATCTCTTTTTTAAAAAAGATTTGAAAAATGTAAAATAATGTGTAATTGTACCTAGAAAGCAAATCCAAACATTATGAACTTATTGAGATGTTGCAATTGCACCTCTAAGAAAAATTAAAATTGATTTTTATGGTGCAATTGCAATAGATCTATATAAGTTAAGGGTGCTTCAGATGTTTAGGATATATGCATGTGTGTGTTGAAATAATTAAAAGATAAAATAATTGTACACATAAGTGTTAACTCGGCCGTTGAACCTCCTAACGAATCAAAAATTTTCTAACTTGGTACGATTATGATTTGAATATTTGAATATTGCAATCAATAATGAAAATTCTGTTTTAATTTTTTTAGAATACTAATTAAAACAAGTTAGTGGAAGTAAATGCATGTATATATTCAAAGATAATACTCTATTTATCTCTTAGACATAATATGGATATTGAATTATGTCAAAAATAACTTCTTGAAACCAAAGTTTTAAAATCAAACAAGAGCTCGATGGATAAGCCAAGATCTCCAAGTAACTTGAACCTCCTAATGATATTGACACGAGAGTGTCTTGGGCTATAACAGTAAAAATAATTGTATCAAAATTTAGTTTTTTTTTTTTTTTATATTTATTTCAATTCTTGAAGTTTGATTAATTTAAAGAAAGCAAATCATTAACAAGAAGAGCTTTTGTACTACAAGGAATAAAATCCCAGACCCAGCATAAGAACAAGCTGAGCTTGTCCAAGTAAAAAAAAAAAAAAAAAAAAAAAAAAACAAGTAAAAAAAAAAAAAAAAAAAAAAACATTACAATAATTGATTTTTAAATTAAACTTTATAAAAAAAATTACTAATATTTTTTCAAAAATTAATATTTTTTATAACATTTTAGTTATAGTTAATTTAAAAAAAATAATAATTTTCAAATTAAATATTATTTAAAAATTTTAATTAATATTTTTTATTTACAATAAATAAAAGATAATAATTTCAATTAAATATTATTTTAAAAATTTTTAATTAATATTTTTATTTACAATACAATAAAAGATAATATATTCACCATAAAAATTAAAAAATATATACAGATATTATAACATTTATACCTTAATAATCATTATGTTTTATAACTATTATGAAATTTTTATCAAACATCATTATTTATCAATTAACCGTCATCAGTCAATTAGTAGCTATCAATTATCAGTTTGCACCGACAATTAAATGTTACCTGCCCTCACTGTGATACACGCTCATTGTGGAATCAAAGTAGGACTCAATTGATCATGAAAAAGATTCAAAAGCTCCATTAACGTGCTCCTGTTTTAAACGTCCATAGTGGAGTTGGTGGAGAACGACCAAAATTTTAATTGGGGAGAGACTCTTTTTTCTTTCTTTTTCTATTTTAGATCTTGTTCGGAAGCATTAGCTTTTAGAATTTTCATACACTCAAAACTCTATTTCTATTGATCGAATATTAATAGTAATATAGTTTTCATATAATAGTGTTTAGCTTTTATCTTTTAGTATTTAGCATTTAACTTTTAATTTTTTTTTTTTTGACAATCATATCCATTATTTTTTCCTTCCGAATTCAGTTAATTAAATAATTAATATTTTTCTGTGTCACTTTAAATTAAATAGTTAATTAAACATCTATTTTTATTAAACACTTCTAATTTAAATTGACAACTAATAGCTACTAAAATAACTAATATTGTCGAACACACCCTTGGACAGTGTAAATTTGGTTCAGCGTTCCATTAACTTAGTTGAAAAAAATGAATTTGTTTAGTTTCAATTTAACTGAATGTATTTTTATGGTAATCAAATTCGAATCTTGAACCGAATAGTATAACAATCGATCCAAATTGAATTGAATTGATTTGGCTCGGTTTGAATTGAGTTATTTCAAAATCAAATTAACTATTTTGGATTTAAAAATAATTCAATTAATTATGTATAGTAACCAAACAAAAATTGAAAGTCAAACAGTTTTTCGTATTCAAACCGATCTGTAATTAAATTTCTAAACAACTATCCGAATCTGATCAAAATGAATCGATTTGATTCAATTTTTTATAAAAACTGAGTATTGCTCACTCTTTGATGGAAATGTAACTCAAAAAAGAATCGGTGAGTCAATATCTAACGTATTGGCAAAATTTCTATTCGAGTAAAAGACACCAAATGTATTAATTGACATAAGAACTTTATAATAAATTTTAATAATATCCTTAATTTTTGTATTGACATAATAAATCCTTCGATTTATAAAATTGTCTCTATTGAATACTTTAATATATAAATTTAGATTTATTAAACACTTTAACATGTAAAATTAATTATATTTATTCAATGCTTATCCAATAATTAAAAGTTTGAAATTTGTTTTGAAATTTTGAGAGTTTTTATGCTAAAAGGTTTAAGAATAAGTCTTGGTCACTTTATATATATTAGCTGCTGAGGATGAGAACTGAAATGTAAATGGTAAATAACCATATATGATATGCCCGCTTCCAAAAACATGAGCCTATTATCAACTTCATTTTCATTTTGTGTAGAGGTCTTGACTCTTGCACTCATTACACTCTTACAATGGAGATTGGTACTTGTCTCCAGCTCTTCTTTCCAGTCGGAGTTTGCAGCCACCGTACGGGGAAACCAAACAGATTATGAGGCATTGATTGCCTTCAAATCAATAATTACTCAAGACCCTCATGGAGTTTTAAGCTCGTGGAATGATTCTCAACATTTCTGCAATTGGCCAGGCATTACTTGCGGCAGGCGACACAAGAGGGTCACAGTGATAAGTCTAATGTCCAGAAATTTGGTTGGTTCATTATCTCCTTCTATAGGAAATCTTAGCTTTCTTAGACAGATAACACTCTCTAACAACACTTTCCATGGTCAAATTCCTCCTGAAATTGGTCGCCTTCTTAGGTTGCAAACTTTAAGACTGACCAATAATTCTTTAACAGGCCAAATTCCATTCAATTTGTCTCATTGCACCAATCTTGTAAATATATCTCTTCATAACAATAAGTTAACAGGAAAACTTCTTTTAGAATTTGGCTTCTTGTCAAAGCTGGAAGTGCTAGCAATTTCCCACAACCATCTAAGCGGAGAGATACCCAAACCCATCGGGAACCTTTCCTCCCTACAAAGACTATATATATCTTATAATTTCTTTAAGGGACAAATTCCAGAGAGCATAGGCCAGTTGAAGAGCTTAACTGTAATGGCGCTTGGAGTGAATGAACTATCTGGTATAGTGCCTCCATCACTATATAATCTATCATTGCTTACTGCTTTATCTTTGAGTTATAATCAATTGCATGGAATCCTTCCACATAATTTAGGCCAATCTTTTCCTAATCTCCAACACATTGATGTCCGAAACAACCAACTTGCTGGACCAATTCCATTGTCATTAACGAATGCTTCTGATCTTCAACTTGTTTTATTGTCATCAAACAATTTTACTGGACAAATATTAAATACATTTGGAAACTTACAATATCTTTCAATGTTCGGTTTGGATGATAATAGTCTAGGAGGTGGAGAAACTAATGAAATGAATTTTCTAGTTTCTCTAACCAACTGCAGCATGTTGTCAGTTATGGTAATAGATCAGAACAGATTAGGAGGGTCATTGCCTAACATTGTAGGGAACCTTTCAAGATATATGATTGAATTTTCTGTTTCAGAAAATCGTATATCTGGAGTTATTCCTGCAGAAATAGGCAATCTAATTACCTTAACTCTGCTAGATTTCAGTGAAAATGAATTCACCGGAATAATACCAAGTTCTGTTGGTAAACTTGGAAATTTACGGCGATTGAGACTTGATACCAATGGACTTTCAGGAAATATTCCATTTTCTTTTGGAAATCTATCTTGGTTGAGTGAGTTATATTTATATTATAACACATTGCAAGGAAATATCCCTCCTAGTTTAGAGAATTGCAAAAATTTGTTGTCATTAGATCTTTCTAACAATAACCTTAGTGGTAGCATACCAGAACAACTTTTTCAAATCTCCTCTCTATCAATTTCACTAAGTATAGCTCATAACCAATTTACTGGTTCCTTGTCTTCATCTATTGGTAATCTGAAAGGCTTAGGGGAATTGGATGTTTCTTGGAACAAGCTGTCTGGAGAAATTCCTAGTAGTCTTGGAGCATGCACAAGTCTTGAAAATTTACACGTGGAGAATAACTTCTTCCATGGATCCATTCCTTCATCACTTAGTTCTTTGAAGGGTCTTCAGAATCTTGATCTTTCTCATAATAATCTTTCAGACCAGATTCCAAATTTTTTTGAAAAAATTCCTTTCATTTTTTTAAATTTGTCTTACAACAATTTTGAGGGCGAGGTTCCAAAGAAGGGAGTTTTCTAGGGTCTTCCCAGAACTTGATCTTTCTCATATATAAGAGCCTTTCAGACCAAGATTCCGCAAGAATTTTTTTGAAAAAGATTCCTTTCATTTTTTTTGATCTTTCTCATAATAATCTTTCAGACCAGATTCCAAATTTTTTTGAAAAAATTCCTTTCATTTTTTTAAATTTGTCTTACAACAATTTTGAGGGCGAGGTTCCAAAGAAGGGAGTTTTCTCAAACGGAAGTCGAGTGTCAGTGGTTGGAAATGACAGGCTTTGTGGAGGCATCTCTCAGTTGCACTTGCCTAGGTGCCAGGGGAAGCAGGGGAATACTCAGTTTCATCGCTTGTTATCGTAGCTTGTGCTCTTCTTCTTGGAGGTATCATTCTGTCATCATTCCTCTTCTATTGGTTCAAAAAGAAGAGAAAACATCAAATTTCTTCTGCTACTTCATTGAAAGAACCATTTGCCCAAATACCATACGAAAAACTCCTTCAGGCAACCGGTGGCTTCTCTTCTTCTAATTTGATTGGTGTAGGTAGTTTTGGATTTGTGTATAGAGGAAGCATTGATGATGAAGATGTTGCAATCAAAGTGCTTAACCTTCAGCGCCGAGGTGCTTCAAGAAGTTTCATAGCTGAGAGTAAAGCTTCAAGAGAAATTCGCCATAGAAATCTTGTAAAGATCATAACTTGTTGCTCGAGCATTGATTTTCAAGGTAATGATTTTAAGGCCTTAGTGTATGAATACATGCCTAACGGGAGTTTAGACAAATGGCTGCATCCGGATCAAGAAACATACAATGGTCAAAATAATCTAAGCCTAGTTTGTAGAGTGAATATTGCCATTGATGTGGCCCGTGCACTTGATTATCTCCATCATGATTGCCATCAGCCAATTGTTCACTGTGATCTAAAACCGAGCAATGTTCTTCTTGATAGCAACATGACTGCCCATGTTGGAGATTTTGGGCTAGCAAGAATTCTTCCACAACTTACAAAGCCAAACCAAAGCAGCTCGTCAGTTGGAATTAAAGGAACTATTGGATATGCTGCACCAGGTAATTTAACCTCAATTATATGCTGCACCAGGTAATTTAACCTCAATTTTCTTTCACTCACATTGTTTCTTTGAAGAAACTATATGTTTTGATTTCACTTTCATTCTGTCCAACAGAATACGGTCTAGGAGGAGAAGTTTCAATACAGGGAGATATCTACAGTTATGGGATTTTATTATTGGAAATGATAAGGAAAGAGACCGACAGATAACTTGTTTGAGACAAGTCTTAACCTTCACAAGTATGCTCGAACTTCTCTTCCTGACCATGTTATGGAGATTGTTGATCCAATGCTTCTTAGAAATGACAATGTCATAACCATGAGACAATTAGTAAATGCTACCAGATTAAAGGAGTGTCTGATTTCCATGGTTAAAATTGGAGTTGAATGCTCCATCGAGTCATCAAGAGATAGAATGGACATGACTAAGGTTGTTCGTGAGCTATTCAAGATTAGGGATGTTCTTGAAAGAAACCACAACTAAGTCCCATAACAACAGGCATAAAGGTACCTATATTTATTTATTTAATCTTTTACTTTGTTTTATTTCTTTATTTAATTTATTTTTTATAATATCTGTTGGTGCCAGATAATGCTATTGAATAATGATCTCACTTTTTTTATCCTTGAGGACAAAGAGAATAAACAAGAACAGGTTTGTATGTTGATTTTTAGCTACCAGGGAATAAGATCCTGGTGTGTTGTTGTTAGAATGCGTGAAAATTTTCTAGACAGATCTTAATTTGTGGTTTAATTCCATAATTTAAGGAAATGAAACGGTGTTACTTGTGCATGTGAGTAGTATGTGCTTAATCTTAGTAATGTTGTCTCAATGAAGAAATGTTTTAGTTATTGTATTAGATAATAATAATGTTTATTCCTTCTAAACAAATTCGAGAAACATTGCACTGGTTCAATATTCATTGACATTTACACTGTTTTTCACTGTTTATCACAGAAGTATTTAACTTTAATTTTTGACAGTTACAGCTAAAAGGATTAAAAACATCAGCTTTCTGTGCCAGGCTAAAACTGAAAATTCATACCAGTTTCTTATAGTTTCTGTTACTTTTGCCATTCACATATATTTGATTAAATTCTGGAAATTGGAAAAGAATCAAAATATCAAATAAAGCATGTCTGTTCAGTCAGAGTTAATACTTGAATCATCTTCTTCTTCCTTTTTTTCTCTTGATGTTTATGTATATTTTATTGTAGGTAATAATAGAAATATTAAATAAAGATAGTATATTCTCTTGATAATTTTTTTTATATTTATATAAATTCCAATTATTCTTCAAAAAAGAAAAAAAAAAAAAAAATCTTATCTTCTGTTGTTCACTTGCCTATTTTTTTTCTGTATATTATTTTTCAATATTTATATTATATAAATTCCAATTATTCTTCAAAAAAGAAAAAAAAAAAAAAATAGAGCAATGCAACAACATAATTTAAATTTTGACATCCATCATTCCTCCTAACCCCCTTAGCATAATTTAGATGAGACCTGTAGGCAACGTAGAAATCCCAAATTATTTTTTGCATTCGTCTTATTACTTTTATGAGGCATGTCATTGTATTGTGAGGTATAAGGGTATTTTAGATGTTTATATGATTTTTGTTTGAAATAATTAAAGGATAAATTCATTGAAGCATATAAATGGAGACATAATGTAAATTGTAAAATTTATTTAATTGCTTTACTCTTAAGTTTGGTTTCCAGAATCATTATATATATATAAATGACAATCATTACCAAAAAATTAGAGTCTCTTTTTTTTTTTTTTTTAAGAAAATGCCACATCACCACGATTCTCTTCTAAAAAAAACTATATGTTTCAAAAATACACTTTTTTTTTTTTAAGTTGTGGCTCTGTCCATTCCACGAATGAAAATTTAATTCATTTAAAATTGTCATTGTTAGTGTAACTTGGTTGGACGAATTATAATTTAATTTCATGAATTGCATGTTGTCTAATTCTTCTCCTATTTTTAATGATATTTTATGCATTTTACGTTTGATATGTACAATAAAGCCTTTTAACTGTTTTAAAATTCAAATTCAAAATTAAAATTCATCACCTTCCAATCTTCCTTAAATATTTCAATTTAATATCCTAAATTTTTAAAAATTATCATTTTGTTGTTGTCAAATTCTTCCCCTTCCTAATGAGATGGTAAAGTTTTCAATTCTCAATAAGTTCAAGATTGATCTCTAAAGTTTGAAAAATCAAAAGATAAGATGTTGAGTATTTTTTTTTTCTCTTGGTTCGGTTAATAATAATTTTTAGTTTTCGAGTAAATTATTGGGTACAAACTAGATCAATGTTTGACAATAGTCTCGTACAATTTAAAAACAATAAAATAAGATGATGAGACAATAAAATAAGATGACGAGTAATATTCGTCCTGTTTTTCTAATTTAGAATTCGAAAATTTATATATCATAAAGTTCAAGATTCTCTTTGTTAGCTATTTTATTTTCCTTTTTCTTATATATAAATTTTTTAAATTTTTTTCTATGGTTGAAAGCTTAACTTAGTTCTTTAAATTACCAATGGAAAGAAGAATATTGTGGCCCTTTATTATTTTGTTTGAGTTGTTTGCTTAGTTTGTTTTTTCATTTTCATTTTGTATTTTGCTTAGCTTAGTTTTATTTTATTTTGTTTGTTGATTTTTCCAAGAATTTAAATGTGTGCAATTCAAAAGGATTTAAATATGTTTTTTGCAATAATAAAATTAATTATTATGTTTTAATATATTTTTTTAATTAGATACTTCCAATCATAAATCTCTAAAAAATAAAAAATTAGTATTTAAATAATTTAAATTGCCTAAAAAACTTTATCTCTAATAAAAATATCAATCACTTTTTCTCTAAAAAATAAATATTTATAATTAATTCCGCATAATCTCTAATAAAAATATCAATCACTTTTTCTCTAAAAAATAAATATTTATAATTAATTCCGCATATATATCTTACATTTTAAATAAAAAAATATAAATATTATATAGCGTTGCGAAACACGGAGTACTGCTTAGCTATATTAAAATCAACAATTTTTCATTAATTCAATGAATTTATTAATTATTCTTAAATAAGGGAGAAAAGAAAATGGAAAAGAAAGCTGAAGTGGGCATTTTATCTATCAGGAAACAGCATAATTTGAAGCAACGACAGAACTAGAGGTGGGCGATAGTGGACTCCTAACTGTAATTTTTTTTTTTTAAATTTACCTTATAAAATATTAAAAAATTTACTTTTTTCTATAAAACAATAATATGTTTCAATATTGCCCCTCTAAATTTTGAAAAAAAAAATTTCTCTAGTTATTTTTGTTTTAATCTGCCACTGATTTGAAGTCCAGATTCTATGATGACAGAATTAGGCCATTATACATTGATCCACTAGACAAATAATAAAATCACTTATATTAATTAATACACACTTAATTAAGTTTCTAAGGTGATATGATTATGATTTAAATGTTGCACTCAATACTAATTAATTAATTAATTAATTAATTAATTAATGTGTTGCTTGTTCAATTTTTTAGTCTCAAAAACTTAGTGGAAGTAAATGAGTCTTTGGATCAATTTAGGACGAGTATTTTATTTAAGGGTCAATTGAGTCCTATTTTTACCCAAGCAATGAGCATGTTTCACTTTTAATATGTAGGGCTATTTGTGGGTCGATTTAATTCGGTTTGAAATAATAGTCAAATCGAATATGAAGTGGCAATTTGGAAAAAAATTAAAATCGAATCAAACCACAAAAAATTTCAATCCCAACTCAACATTTAGTGAGTGTTTAGTTTGATTTCATTCAATTAAGCGGTTTGAGCAGCTTCAAAAAAAGAGAAATTAAACTTGATAAAAAAAAAGAAAAAAAGATTAACACTATGTTAAATTATAGAAAATGAATGAGTACAAACTATGACATTATATAGACATGTTTTTAAATATTTTGATCCCAAAATCATCGATTGAATTAAAAGTTTGATTTTAAAATTTTTACAAATCAAATTAAACCATCAATTTTTTTAAAATAATATTTTTGAATTTTTTATAAAATAATTATGTAATTTAATACGAAATAATACTTTAATTATTTTCCAATATAACTAATCAATGCAAAAGAATTTACAAAAATTAAGTTGAATTGAATTATTTATGTGTGATAAATATATATAGTGATTTGGTTCAATTTTGACCCTAAAATTATAAATTGATTTAAAAGTTTGATTTTTAAATTTTTACAAATCAAACTAAATTATCAATTTTTAAAAAACTGCAGTTTTGGATTGATTTGTGCGGTTTCATGAATAAACTTAATTATACACTGTTTATGGATTCAAAATTTGATGCAAAAGTTTTAGGCATTATAATAATAAACAAGCAAAAATTATAATGGGAAAAAATTTGGACAAAGAAATATGAGCGGAACTGTGGAAATTGGAGCGTAGAGGTAGTTTTGATTAAGGATGGATAGCAGGTACCTATGAATTTTGAATTACCTGTATCTGTATTATTTGGATTTTTACTATTCAAACCCCTTTAATTTTATTAATTACTAATTTGTTCTCATAAAAAAAAAAAAAGGTAAAAATTATCCTTCATATGTACAACATAATTGCATGTTGAGCTCTTCCCATTTCATGAGTCGTTCATTCACACAGTTCGCAGAAACTTGTCTCTGATCGAACAAAGCTTCATGGCAACATCACTAATGCTCATTCGCTCTGTGGGCAACTCTACAGAACAAGCTACTCCAATCCCAATTATTGAAATCAAGCATTCCATAATAATAATATCACCATTTCTCTTTGCTTTATTTCGTTCTTGAAGAAGAATTGGATCTGCAATCTCAGCCACTCTATCTGGTAAAGCTAATTCTGCAAACCTGTGAATGTTCATACCCTCTTTGAACGTGTCATGGGTGGGTCTCTTCCCTGTAAACATTTCTAACAAGAGGATTCCATAGCTATATAGATCACCATATGTTGATACCTCACTTCCTAGCCCATATTCTGCAATTTACACATTAATCAAGGCGTTCAAAATGGTTGGTATAGAGTATAAATTTGGAAACCCAACATAACGTGACAAATCAGCTATATGAGCATGGAAAACTAGAAGAGGATGTTGAAACACAAATAATGCAGCTATTATAATGAATGATACATGACGGGGATTGATTACCTGGAGGAGTATATCCGACAGTTCCTCTTAATCCCACAGAACTCGATTGATCAGTAGAGTCCTCTAGTATCCTCGGCAGACGAAATTTCGCTAGACCAAAATCGCTGATATGACCAGTCAGCTCGTTATCAAGAAGAATATTGCTAGGCTTGAGGTCACAGTGAACTATTGGAGTTCCACAATTGTAATGGAGATATTCAAGTGCAGAAGCAACATCAATAGCAATATTTAGCCTTTGAAGAAGATTTAAATTCTTTGGTGCCGCTTGATTGCCATCACTTGCAGCAGGTGGATGCAACCACTCATCTAGGTTCCCATTTGCCATGTACTCATAAACTAAAGCCTTGAATTCATTGCCTTGACGATCAATACTTGAACATGCAGTAATCACCTTTACAAGATTCCGATGTCTGATATTTCTCAAAGCCTGACATTCAGCCACGAAGCTCCTAATTGCTCTGTGGTTTTGCAGGTTAAGCACCTTAACTGCAATAACTGCTCCACCTTCTTCCAGAATTCCTCTATACACAGAACCAAAGCTGCCAACACCAATTAAGTCGTTTGAGGAGAAGCCTTTTGTAGCATCATGGAGATTTTGATAAGACAACCTCAAAAGTGAAACATCTGAAGAGGATGGAGGAAGTTCCTGATGTTTCTTCCTTTGCCTTGAAAGAAATACAACAGAAAGCACCAAAGCCATTCCTAATACCGCCGCTACAGTAGCAAGAATGGCCTTTAGTTTAACTGTCAATCTCACATTCTTTTTGAAGTTACACCTGGGCAACTTAAACTCAGGAATCCCACCACAGAGTTTTCTATTTCCCATGACTGAAGTAATGGTTGCATTTTTGAACAATCCTTTTGTTGGCATTATTCCTTCAAAATCATTGAAAGATAAGTTCAACTTCAGCAGCAGAATAAAACTAGCAAAAAATTCTGGAATTTTGCCCGATAAATTGTTGTGCGAAAAATCTATTTCTTGAAGACCTCTTAGTGAAGTCAAAGACGGAGGAATGGACCCTTGAAAGTGATTGCCATGCAAGTCCAATTTTTCCAAACTTACACAACTGCCAAGGCCGGCTGGAATTTTGCCAGAGAGCATATTATCATGAACAAACAACTGACCAAGATTTTTTAAATTCCCAACTTCACTGGGAAGAGCACCAATGAAATTATTTTCAGATAAGTCGAGATAGATTGATAAGGATGCAAGGCTAAAAACTTGTGGTGGTATAGGGCCAGTAAGACTGTTGCTGGAAAGGCCAAGTGCCAACAAATTCTGGCAATTTCCCAAACTTAAAGGAATAGTTCCCTGAAAATTATTTCTATCCATATACATTTCAGTTACCAATGTCAAATTACCTAGAGAATAAGGAATTTTTCCAGAGAATTCGTTTATTGCTAGATTCAATAATACTAGCTTTTGTAGTTTTCCAATAGAAGGGTGAAGATTACCCGATAAGTGATTATTCCACAACTTAAGATCCTCTAGGTTGACAAGTTTGCCTATCCCACCGGGCATGCTTCCAGATATCATGTTGTTATCCAGCCACAAGATGCTAAGAGCAGTTGACAAGTTGCTGATGCATTCAGGTATTGCTCCTCCAAAGTTATTCAAATTTAATGCCAAGACTCGTAAATTGGTAGTGTTGGTCAACGAGCATAAGAAGCTCAAATCATTTCCAAGATAATTGAAAGAGATGCTGAGTACATCAAGCCTAGGTAGGTTTTCCAAAGAAGGCACTTCTCCTGTAAAATTGTTATCTGGAAGTTGAAGTTCAACCAACGTTGAGGCATTGGATATTGAAACTGGAATTGGCCCAATAAATTGATTGGATGAAAGAGAAAGCCGCTGAATATTTGGAAGACTGATGCCAATGTTAGAGGGAAGACTCCCTTGAATTTTGTTATCTGACAAATCAAAAGTTTCAATCAAAGACAAGTTGAAGAGTGAGGGTGGGATGAGTCCAGAAAACTTATTTCCACCCACACGGAAATCGGTCAAATTTGTCAATTTGCCTAGGACACTAGGGATGCCACCATCCAAATTATTTTCAAAGAGCCAAAGCGCCTCAAGAGATGATAAGTTCCCCAAAGAAGAAGGAATTCTTCCTGTTAGATTATTGTGATGTAAAAGGACAAACATAATCTTTGACAAAGTCCCAAGCTCCGTAGGAATTTCTCCTACCAGCTTATTTCGACCAACATTAAGAAAACGAAGATCATAGCAACCAGATGTATTGGAAGGTATTTTTCCACTGAATGAGTTGTTTTGCAGTCTTAATGCTTTTAATCTGTGCAAGTAACCAATTTCTGAAGGGATTTCTTGAGTGAGGCTATTGTTTGGAAGATTTAATATTCTTAGAAAGCTTAAGTTACCTATGTGAGGTGATATGGTACCTGCAAGTTTCAACGAACTTAAATCCAGCACTGTGACACGCTGGTGCCGGTGACCACAGGTAACACCATACCATTGGCAGAAGTGAATGCTAACATTCCATGAGTTCATCACTCCAAGGGGGTCATCAGTCACTTTAGCCTTGAACTCAAGCAAAGCTAGTTGATCTGTCTCATTTCCAGATGGCATAGAGATTAATGAACAACTGAAGCATGGCAAATTTGAGCCCAATAATGAGAGGAGAAAAAAAGTTGCATGGATGCAGAAAAGTGACCAGGAACCTCTTGAACTCATATATGGAATTCGAATTTGTTGGCGGATTTCAGATTGTTTGGTTTCTAGACTAGCTAGCAGACAGTGTTTGTTGAGTGGCAAAAACTTGGAGGGGGAAGACAACGTTTACTTGGGACTTAAGTGCAAGAATTTAAAGAAATTGGTAGGTTGAGATTTTCAACACCCATCTTCAAACAGAGAAAAGAAAGTTGGAGAAGATATAAATTGTAGAATTAATTATAGATATTGGCACTCCTCCATTTTTTGACAATCAGTTAGTGGAAATGAACGCTGGTAAGCCACTAACAAAGTATTATGATTTCGTATATCTTTAACTTTTTTTTTTTTTTTTTTTTTTTTTTTTATAATCAAGGAGAATTAAATTTCCACTGCTCCCTTTATACGCCTTTTTTTTTTTTTTTTTTTTTTTATAATCAGGAGATTTAATTTCCATGTCCCTTATAGCCTAAAGGTAAAATGCGCTTTCCGGAGATAAAACTTGTATTCTCACCTTTACTGGATTGAGTTCATTGTTCACGTCAAATTACTACCTTATTGGGTTGAACTATTTAATTATTTCTATAAATGGCACGTACTTTTCTTTTTCTTTCTTTTTTGTGTTGTTTTCTTTTTCTCTTTTTATCACCTCCATTGTTCTCTGGTTATATTCATCAGAGGCATCAGTTCTCTATAGAAAAAGGAACTACTTGAACTAATATATGCCATCATATGGACACAACTAGGCAAGAGAACTCCATACTTTTGCAGGTGAATAATTGAAAGCAAGACAGATATAAAAGTGTACCTTTTGTGAGATCAGTATCCAACATCATACAGTAGACAACAAATCCAACTGATGCCTTCCAGGTAAATCATCAGCTAAGTGCAAAAATTATATCTTTGACTACATGATGGAGTTAAACCCATTGATCATGCAGAGAACATACTTACAAAGTCACTAATAATAATTCAATTTAACAATAGAGGAATATAAAGCAACAATCCAGAGAGTAGAAACATAAACATGTTACCTGATCGAGTCTAAAGGGAAGCGAAGGCCTTACAATTGCAATTCAAGTAAAAGAAATGAAGAGTAAAAAGGGTACCTGTCAATTAGTTTCCTTTCAATCTCTTCCTCATTGTAGGGCTCACCTGCAAAATTTGGGTAATTTATATTAACAACAGACACAGCCATTATTGCATAATTGAAAGACAGAAAAAAAGATCCCAAATATCAAACAGCTGCACTTTGTTCTTGTTCTTAGAAAATGACTATACAGTATACATGGACCAAACTAGGTAAAAGAAACTGCATACTATATGAAGAGATAAGAAATGCATATGCTTTGTTTACCCATTTTCTGGGTAATGAATATGTTGATCAACATCTTAAAAAACTTGATAAATTTGTGACAGGTAATTTAAACTCAATTTTCTTTTACTTGCGTTGTTTCTTTCAAGAAAATATATGTATTGATTTCACTGTCATCATCCAACAGAATACCTCTAGGAGGAAAAGTTTCAATAAAAGGATATATCTACAGTTATGGGATTTTATTACTGGAAATGATAACAGGAAAGAGACCTACTGATAATATGTTTGAGTCCAGTCTTAACCTTCACAAGTATGCTAGAAATTCTCTTCCTGACCATGTTATGGATATTGTTGATCCATTGCTTCTTAAAAATGACAATGTCATAACCATGAGACAATCAGTAAATGCTACCGGATTAGAGGAGTGTCTGATTTCCATGGTTAATGCTCCATCGAGTCACCAAGAGATCGAATGGACATGACTAAGGTTGTTCGTGAGTTGTTCAAGGTTAGGGATGTTCTTGAAATAAACTACAGCTAAGTCCCATAACAACGGGCATAAAGGTAACTTTATAATTTCATTTGATCATTTACTTTGTTTTTTTTTTCTGTAATTTAATTTAGTTTTTCTAATATCTGGTGTTGCCAGATAATACTATTGAATAATGAGCTCACTGCTTTATCCTGGAGGACAATGAGAATAAACAAGAACAGGATTGCATGTTGATTTTAGCTGCCTAAAATCGCAGTCTAACAAAGGACTAATGTATTAATTTCAAAATAATTAGGATTTAAAAATCTTTCCCTAATTTAAATTTTGACGCTCTTGGCAGAATTTATATGAGAGACCTCTAGTTGAGGCAGAAATCTCAAATATTTTATGACGCATAAATTCTTTTGTCCAACTCGGAATGAGAAACTGATTCCTCTTGTCCAAACAAAACTTTCAACTGAATTTTTCATTTTACCTCTTTACCATTGTTGCTTTTCTTATTATCTGCGTGGTCTCATGACTTTGCACACAGCGCTCTGTTCTAGTGATAATAAAGTTAGAAATCGGAAGTGGATGATATATGTATTCGAAAATGAAAAGAATTGAAATCCGACTAGTCAAGCAGATTTATGGCTACCACTTCCCTACAAATTGGTCCTAAAACCATCAATTTCACAGTTCACATGGACAGTTGATTCCAGGCAAGCTGTCCTATAAGAGCAGCAAATCTGACATCATGAAATTAAATACCTTACACAACAAATAAGCTACCCTAAGCTATTTTTGCTCCCTAGCCTGAGATATAGCTACACTGGGTTAATACAATACAGTTCCTGAACACAAGGAATAAGCCTGCACAGAATGAATGGCTCGAAATATACGACACCAAGAGACAACACAGCAGCTCGTCTTCACCACCTCATCTTATTTGAGACGTCTCCCAATTTTCGGGCTTATCATCTCAGCACCAGATATGGCTGTTTCCTGTAAATAGCAAGGCATCAACGATTCTACCTTAGAAGTAAGAACATAGATGTCAAATGGAAGACAAGTGCAGAGCTCATAACCGGTTTGTATTTACTGTTGCACATTGTTTCAATTATTTGTTTCAAACAAAATTTTTGCAGTATGAGCCCACAGTACACACTATTTGAAACAGAAACATCATTTAAAGCATCATGATCATGAAATGATGATGAGACAAAATAATCAAGAAAGATAATGATCATGCAATGCAAATGAGAAAGAAAACAAGTGACAGTTAAATGGTCAATTCAACAGTAATTGCTTGTCCTTTTCCAGTAACTGAGAACTGTACCAACCTTCAAACAAACCTCTTGCGTTTAGCTACTTGCCACTGCTTCAATAAAAATGAGACTCCTTCTTTCAAAGTGGCCTTTTTCCCTTCTTTATAGTTCCACAACTCCGAGATTATATACCTTCCACTTGGGTTGTATTCATTGATCTCCATCAAAGCATCAGTCACAGCCTTGTAAACTTCATTGCTCATCTCCTTTCTCAATCCTTTCAATTTTTCGTCCTCATCATTAATCACTTCCTGAACCAACACAATGGAAATATAGCCATATCATTAGAGAGGAAGCAACAACCAGTTTACATTTACATAGAGAGAGTAAATGTCAATGGAGTACACATGATTACAAGAGTAACAAAATAAATTGTATAAATTAAAACCATTGAGTAAACATGAAAAGAAAATCTTTCAACAACTCCCGAATTCATGTTCAAGTAATTTTTCCAAACACATTGACTGCAATGCAATTAACATGCACATGGCTGCATAAATTCCTTAAGAAAGTAGCAGAATACAAAAAAAGAACATATTAAAAGCACATGCACGATTGCATACAAATGCAGACAAAGCTCTTAGATGACGGTAAACATAAGGCATACTATTCATATATTGATTCTTGAAAAGGAAAATCACAATGAAGACAACATGTACAAATGAGACTGGGAAATTGACTAAACTGCAAACGATGTACTTATGTAAACTTAGGAAGATTATACTAAACAACAAAGAATTTAAGGTGCAAGACTAAAGAAAAAAGCAGCAAACTGGAGGCACATTCCATCGCAGAATGTACAATGGTATAAGCACTCAATTTCTCCATTTGTTAATCCTTTCACGTGAGGCTTGAGAATAGGATAATAAAATTATAAACATTTTGGTAATATAACGTGAGCTGAAAAATAAGATAATCAAATTTAATTAACATTTTGGGTAAATAATAATATATATGATATATATATATATATATATATATATCAGCTTACCATAAACAATATAGGCACCCCCTTCAGTATACTGGAATAAACTAGTCTTCCAATACTATTTTCATGTATATTCAAGCACACCAACATGCCAGTTATATAAATTAACAATGAGTTCCTATTATGCCTGTGGAACTTCACCGTAGAATTAGAGATCCATCAAATGCATGCATAATAATGCAAATGATGAACATTGTCCAAATATACAGATTTTCCATAAGATAACTTGCTGGCAACAAGATATTATGAGAAACTTGCGAAATGCATACCTTATGTTTCCCATCAACCATAACAAATTTGAAAGGATGCCAATCAGGATCTTTAAGATATTCCATCCACAATGAACAAAGTTCAGAAGCTCGGACTTCTGCTTCATCCTCAACAAACTTTTTCTTCATGGCTTCAAGAAATGGTTTACTGTCTAGTTCTCCCATCCTCTTAACACCAATGGAAGCACGGTTTGATATTTCTTTCAGGCCCTAAAAAGGCAAGTGAATGAATATTGTATCACAAGAAAGAGGTAGTGACAAGGGTTCTAAAGCCTCGAGCATAACTTGGAGAATTATTTGACAAGCTTCTAAATAATAAGAACAGCTTTATCTCGGTAATTAGCAATTACATCTGAAAATATTAATATTCAGGTTCAACCTAATCAATAAACATTAAAATGAAAATAATACAGGCCATCTGATTTAAGGCTCCCTATCTATGTCATCAGTGACTCCCTATATAACTATTTGATTAAGATGACTAACATAGCATAGATACAGTCAGACCACAAAAGAATAAAAATACCAAGATGTTGCAGGATTATGAAGAAGGCATATATCCTCTCTAACATAACTTGATTCGAAATTTTTGAAAACAGCAAAAATAGGAACTACT
The DNA here is from genome assembly GCF_014843425.1 of Jatropha curcas. The sequence continues at coordinate 1,822,795 of NW_023591078.1, read as the reverse complement.
CACAGTAATTAACTCTTTCCGGGCTTCCTGCAGTTCATCATTGCTCTTGCGTTCCCTTACAATAAGAGCCTGGTTTAGTGTCTCTAGCTCCTCAAGTTCTCCTTCCTTTTCTCTCAAATTTTGAATTATTGTATCCATCTTTTTCAAAACTTCCGCATCACCATCATCTCCCATGTGCTTTATCACATTCAAGGAGCCTCTGAGTCTCTCTATTTCCAATTCTAGAGCTTGCTTGGCATCCAGCTGTTTTTCCAATTGAATGATTCTGTTGTGCAGTTCCTCTTTTTGCCGCTGGATAATATTGAACAGAAATTTTAATTTTTTCACTACTAGCAAAGGAATATTCCAGTAATTATTCAAGCACTTCAAGACAATGAGTATACCTTCTGATCTTCAGCCAATTTCAACACACTCTCATCAGCCTTTTGTTGCTCCAAAGAAGCCAACTGAAGTGAGCTATTTCTGATAGCATTCTGGAAAGACAAGAAAATCGGAATTGGCAAGCTTATGAAATAACCAACATAAATGAGCATATAAAAATAAAAACACTTAAACTCATGCTAGAAATGCAAATAAAAACACAGAGTTCTGAACGAGCCTCTTTTCCCCTCCCGCCTTCTATTTTTTTCCCCATTTTAAGCCATATTATCATAAAAAAAATAAAGAACAAACCAAAGTAGAATCTATAATAATGACAATTCTACACATACAGCTTGATCAAATCCAATGAACACAAAATCATTGAGAACACAAACCAAGGATGATTCAAGTTAAACCTCCTTGTATATTTCAGCTTAGTGAAAAGATGATTTCTTTTACAAAGCATATGCCACGACTAGCACGAGATAATTTAACTATATACAAACGATAGGTTTAAAGTAAACTCTAGAGTAACAGTGATCTGCTATCACCTTGTTAAGTGAACCAAGACATTATTTGACTGTGACAACTGACAACTTTGCAGCATCTTCCCCCTACCTTATTCAAATTCAATAATTTTGAATGTATTAACATTAATATGTAGTGTGGTAAAGGCAGTCATTGTTCGTTGCTCTTCTTCTTCAAATAAAATTGAAATCAGATTGTAACAATGAGTAATTGAGAGCATTTTGTAATGCCAAAATATGGATGACAATATTACAATAACAGTTGTTCCAAAGGCAATAGATAGCAGAGCTCATTTAATTGATGCATTTAAACCAAACAGAAAATACCTTCTCAATTTCTTCAGAGAGCAGCCTTCTATCACTTTCATTCCTGGCCTCACGTTGTTCCAGTTCTGACCCACGCATCTCAAGCTCTCTTTTCTGAGATTCTAGTTGCAACTTAAGCTTTTCATGGTCATTGAATATCTTTTGGAAGTGCTCCCTTGCACTCATTTGAATTTTTTTTATTTCTGGAAGGCCAAGAGACAAGGCAGAAATTAATTCCTCTACAATAACACGGAACAAAGGGAAATCCAAGCCACTTATTCCTAAGTATATGAAATTCTGCAGTAATGTAAATGAAACTGCTGAAAACCTTGATTAATAACTAAAGCGTAGTTCATTGACTATTATAATATAGTAGTAAGTAAATAAAAAAAAAAATACTTAGGGATATTAAAAGAAAAGCACCTTCATTGTAGGCTTGAAGAAGCCTATCTTTCTCTCCCATCAACTTTTGAAGGGAGACTGTAGTCTCACTACACTTTTCCTCCATTTCTTGTAAGTGTTTATTTTTAATCTCAATGATGTTATTGAGATTGGATATCAGTTTGTCCTGCTTTCTGGCTTCTTCCTCCATGATTTCAGAAACAGTTTTAAGGTCTCCAATCTTCCGCAAATGTTCTCCGATTATATTATCTGCCTTGTAATCATCAGCACGTGCAACCCAACAGTAGACACCAGATTTTTCTCCACCGGTAAACCATTCTTTCTTTCCGTGATGATCGGCCTCATATGCCTTCTCAAATGAAAGGGCATTATGTAAACCAGGCCAATCTTTACGGAATTCCACAACAGCACTTCCAGAATGCCCACGATAATTCCATAGCGGATGAACTCTCGTGGGATTAAACCCTCTACTTATCAACTCATCCCTAAACTTGGATCCACTTGCTCCTACAAACCGTCCATCGTCGGTCCTTGTAGTTGGAAGATTAACCACAATGCCTGTCCAAGGCCACACAAGTTTCTCATAATGATCACATTCACTAAGAGGGTCAGTGTCACTTTTTGGTTCTGATGGACTGCCTGTAGCTCCTAGATCCTTTTCCAAGTACTTAACTAGTGCCAGGTGATTTGCCTTCTCCTTAGCAGATCGTTTATTTGAGGGACTCTTGCCCACCCCAACAGCATGTTGGAGGAGATCCTTGTATAGGTAATCTCGCTTTCTCTTCTTGGGGCAATAAGGACAACTAAAAATCTCATCGGAAATTTTCACGCTGCGGGTTCCATTCTTCAGTTCTTCATAGGATTGAGCTTCATACTCTTCCATTTCAGAATCACTCACATCCGTGTCCTCATCTGAACTGTAATCCATCAAGCTCTTGTTCCAATTCCTTGAAAGAGTACCGGAGATGAAGAGAAACATTAAAGTTAAGTGGCAATATTCTGTTCATAATATCCACATAAAACTACATTGACATGCAAGCTCTTTGGAACAACAGCCAAAATAACAGTATCCATTATAATTGGCAGAAACAAAGAAAATAAAATCCATAATACAGAAAATTTTAGTCAAAATGAGCGACAGGAAATCCTTTGAGCCTGAGCAAACTACAAACTTAAGCACAATAATGCCACTCTAAAACAAAATATAAAACTGAGATATATGAGATGGCAAAAGAATGAAGGAATTAGAACACTCCAGCAAAATGAGAAATTCTACAATGCAACAATTTTGGTTTCTGTGGATAATTGGGAGCTATTTTCAGCAGAATAATGAGCAGGACATAGACTTACAGATATTTCTATTCGACTAAAAAACCAAAAGGAAATAATAAACCACTTAATGTATCTTTTTTGGCTTGTGTAATTCACATTTCTCACTCTCAATGATACAATTTCAGGGTCCACAAGAGAAGACAGTCAGATATATCAATCTACATTTCACAGCAACCCAGTTACAAACGTAAACAGAAATGATGGCAGAACACGTAACAGTATCGGCCAAACTGAGCGTTTGATTGTCCTATTCCTTAGAAGCAAACGTAAATTAGCTAAACCAGCAGTTTTCTTCAAAATAACTTTACCAAGAACCAAGCAGAATCACAAAAAAAATAAAAAATAAAAAAAAATACGACACTGGAACTGGTAATAACAATAATAGTTAATAATTTAAAACACATGCAGATCGGGGAAAACAGGGAAAGAGAGTTAACAAAACAAACTAAAAGATATACATTATAGATATAAAATCTAAAATCAAAACAGCCATGCATGGATCAAAAAAGGGTCAAAATGAACGGTAAATAAGAACCAGATAAAAAATGCAAGCCAAGCAGAAACCGTCGTCGTTTAACTAATCGGAGCTCGAGATTGTGAGACTGTGAACATCTATGATAGAATCGGTGGAGAATAGAGGGCTTTGAGAGGTTTTGAAGACGAAGAATTTGGGGCTTTGGAGACAGTGGAGGTGTTTGGTCCCTGAAGAAGCTGACAAAGGAACCTGCATATTTGATGTGAGTTTAGAGCTACGGACTACAGTGGATTGCACGCGCCCTTGAAGCGCCAGGTAAAAGTGGGAGAATGAAGATAAATTATTACTTTTGGTGGAACAAATAATTTTTTTTATACATATTAGGTCGAATAGGTCTTCCGATGATATTCACCGGTGGATCCAATTCATGTGTCTTTTAAATTTTTTTTTATACATATTAGGTCGAATTGGTCTTCCTATGATATTCACCGGTGGATCCAAGTCACGTGTCTTTTAACATACTTCATAAAATTAATCTGATCACACTTAACTTTAATATATTAAAATTTAATTATAAACATTTTTAAAAATTTGTATTTTATTATGTAATTGCAGTTATATATTTAGCTGTACAAAAAGTATTGAATATTATTTTCTATTGTTTTGAAATACAAGAAAATATATTACTTAATTTTCTTCAAATATATACAATTATACATTTTTCAAAACGTTTAAACGTATAAAAGATACTTTTAAATTTATTATAGGCTAAAGAATAATTACATAAAAAATGGCAAGCTATGACATATGATCAACGATGAACCAGTGGGAAGTGAAAAATCATAGCCATGGTTGTTTACACATTATAAATTTACATATAGGATGGCTAAAAATTTATATTATAAATTTACATGGTTGTTTCTTTTTTTTTTTTTTCAAGTAGAAAATTCAAAATTGGTAGTAAGGGATCTTGTTTTATATATTAAAAAGATGGCAAGCTATGACATATGATCAACGATGAACCAGTGGGAAGTGAAAAATCAATAAGCCATGGTTGTTTAACGACATTATAAATTTACATGATAGGGAGTGGCTTAAAAATTTATATTTATAAGATTTACATGGTTGTTTCTTTTTTTTTTTTTTTCAAGTAGACAAATTCAAAAATTGGTAGTAAGGGATCTTGTTTTAATATATATAGTATATATATATATATATATATATATATATATATATAATATAGTAAATTATTTTATTAATAGATGAATATATCAAGACACTTTGATATAGTAATTGGTATACACTAGATTCCCATATTTGGTCACAACATGGAGTCATGAATTTAGTACAGGCGAATTTTAAAGTAATCACATCTCGGACCTGAAACGGTTTACGAGAGTGGGTTAAAAAAAAAAAGGTCAATCTATAAATTCAGTTGATAATATTCTAGTCAATGGCACGTTACTCAGAAGCAGGAGTTTACATGTTTTAGAAAAGGCCATCTTTCTTGGTTAAATTTATCTAGATGCTGACGCGTGGCATAGTGTAGTTTTCTTTTTGGGACTATATGTCTATTTCCCTCTTTATCATTGAAAAAAAAAATAAAATTACTCTATTACTATTGTAACAATTTTTTGATAATCATGATAACAAAAAAAAAAATGTAGTTAGTTATATATTTTTTTAAGAATTCATTTGAAAAAAAGAGCACTCAAAAGATTTTAAAAAATCAAATAAATATAAATGAATTTAATGTAATTTTATATGACTTATTTGTAAATTTTAAATTTTAATACTTAGCATTTTTCATACTTTCTATAAATAAAAATTACTTAAAATTTTATAATATTAATTTTACAGGATTTATTATTACTTATATTACCTTCATTATATTCAAACTGTCAATTTTTTTACCTTTTATACATAAAAAAATGATTCATTTATTTTAATTCTATAAAATTTACATTCCGAATTACTTAAATTTTCTAACATTATACTCTACACTCACAACTGGGTTTAATAAATGAATAAAGGTACAAAGTAAAAATATAATAAATTCTTTCTTAAATCTTAAAAAAAAAAAAGTAGTACAGAAGGAGTACTAAATTTTTTAAAAAGTTAATAGAATTTACACGTGTTAAAAAACTAAAAAGTATAAAATTATTAAATTAATGAAACAAATAAAATTAATGAAAACTTTATATTAAAGGAAATTTTTTATTCAATTAAAATATAAAAACTTATTTGTTAATAAATTTTAATTTTATATGAATTTATTATAAACCTTATTTATATATACACTATGTCTTGTAAGGTAAGATATGTCATGTTAAGGACATGTTCATAACCACGCGCGTGAGCTTGAATTTGAAAGACAGAGTGTGCAAGTCCCAATAGCAGGAACATGGTATCGTCACCGGCAGGTGACATTTTGCCATCACCAAAGCGTAAATACACCATTGAATCAGAACTAGTCATCCAATCTCACGGACATAAATGGATCCTACCCACAAGCAAGTTTACACGTTCATACGAGTAAGGCATCGTTAAGTTCCGTTGCTGATTATGTTTATGTAATCAGCTGATTATGTTTACGTAATTAGTAAGGCATCATTGTGTTTTTTACTGTAAGGCACTGACGTGGAGGACACAGAAACTTATTTCAAAGAATTTTCACTTAAAAAAGCCACATGTTAACTGCGTTCCAAGCTAACAGAAAAAGGTTTTTTTTTTTTTTTTTTTTTTTTTGCTAACAGAAAAAGGTTTTTTTTTTTTTTTTTTTTTTTTTTTTTTTTTTTTTTTTTTTTTTTTTATAATTTGATACTATGAACAATGAATGTCATTACACCTGCCACCAGGGCTCTTAGTTGCCTTTACCACCAGGTCAAGGGATCATTTGCAACAGAAAATGTTCACTGCATTTTTGTTGTTACATAAACAATAAATTAGATATTTTTAAGTTAAAAATTAAAATTGATACCCCCATTTGGATGATTACCTATATATCCATTCAAGTGAAATTAACTCTCTGATGTGTGAAAAACTATTTCTTAATTTAATGAGATTTAATAACAATTTATAAGAAATTGTCAATTCAATTGGTCATTTCTTTACCTGATGCATGTAAATCTCTCAATTCCTACAAATTAGCAAAATACATTTCCATCTGCTGCCATCCAACCAGAAGGACAAACTTCAAATATAAAAATATAAAATAAAGCTTGTACAGAGTACAGATTGAAATCATGGCATAAAATAGAAACTGAAGTGACGTCATTAATGCACTCTCATGGGTCAAACTTTCGATATAACATATATAATCCTTGGTATGTCTTAACAGGTCTAATTTCAAAGATTGAAAACGCTAAACATTCCTTAGAAAATTGACGTAGCATCTCCAAAACAAAACATAAAGCAGAAAAAATTGGACACTTAGGTCCTAGCAGCAACCCCAGCACCTGCAGGACGAGTTCCTTGACCAGGCTGACCTGGCTGTGCAGGCTTTGGCAGGTCATCCTGAAACATTAACGCAAAACCAATAATCAAACTATGAAATAAAGCATGAAAACTACATAATTATACTACACTAGTGTGGAACAAAGACAGAAAAACTACTACTTAGTATTCTAATACAATCACCGATATATTTGCAGGAATACAAAATCAGGGAGAAAAATATTGTGATTAAACACGATAATCAAATTCATCACACCCTTATGTAATCAAAATCAAGCTAAAAGATAAAGATAAACCAAACTGCAACTATAATTACACCTGAATTGGCATAGAGCACCTAATTAAAGACTCCTTCCCCCCACCCCACCCAAAGAAAAAAAAAAAAAAAAAAAAAAAGAAAAAGGAAAAAAAAAAAAAAAAAAAAGAAAAGAAAAAGGAAAACAACAATAACAACAACAACTAAAACTCAATCCAAAAAAAAAGTCGAATTTGCATATCAAATATTGCACTAGAAAACTAATTTATTTAGCAAGATATTAGAATATAATTTGAAATAACAAGCAATAGGTGAATATCCTTTCTGCTTACTTACAGGTTAAAGCAAAGTCTAAAAGGGTAATGTTATTGCCTAATTTTTTAAGAATAAATTATAAAGCAAGAAAAAGAATAAAAGATATAGGCATCAAAAACAAAAGCAAATAACATATATAATTGTAAGAGAAAAAACAGAAAAGAAAAGAAATATTACCCTGCGCCTGAGAAAGCGCTGTGGTGGCTCACGGTTCCTTCGCGCAGTGCGAGAACGAACCCTAACAACTCTGGAGTGAATAGCACATGAAACACAGTACTGCATCTTCACATACAGCTTAGGAAGAACATATCCTGAATAATCATTCAAATCAATCCTTTATCTAACACATAAACTAAAAGATTAGATTTAATAACAATTAGTCCTAGGAGAGAGAGATATACCATCATAAACACAAGAATCCTGGACATCCCTAACTGCAGCTTGCTCAACAATGTTCCTCACAAGAAATCTCTTGATGGCTTTATCCTTTAATCAATCAAAAATCAGGATTTGTAATCAATAAATAAAGGACTAGGATAGTAGTGGGTGCAGGATACCTTAGGGCAGCATTTGCCACAGTTAGAGCAGCGAATGAACTTGACATGACCACGACCATGCTTGTTGCGGCCGCCATTTCTTCTCTTGAATGTCTGAGAAAATTTAAAAAAAAAAAAAAAAAACATAGGAGAGAAAGTGTTAGAGATTTTGAGAAAGATTTGACATTGAAGGATAGATAAAAGAGAAAGAGGGAGTGATCTAACTCACCATGGTTGATTGCGCCGGTGGTGGTGCTTTTGACTGGAGCTTAACAGCTGCTACTGCTGCTAGGATTTTGCACAAATAAGAAATGAGACTGAATGTTTTAGGAGGCTTTTATAGCCAGAGTAGGCCTAGCACTTAGTTAATTACTAATAACAATAACTTTAACGTAACAGCATGAAAGATTAACAATAACTTTAACAATATATAAGTTTTAAATTACTGAATAAATCATACACTTGATTAAGCATTTTAAAACAATTGCTTAATGCCAGCCTATTTCTTTATTTGTAGGTCTGATCAAATGATTGAAGTTTTATTTTCTGCTACTTTGACAGACTTTGTATACTTGCAGATCTTATGCCACCTGAAGTGTCCAACTAGAAATTAAAAAAGAAAAAGACACTACAAGAAGGCAAATTACGAAAAACCAAGAAAGAAGATATGCTCTGAGCTCAACAGAAAATCGAAAAGGAGTTCTTGAAAACAAAAACACTAATAACATGAACAGATAGCCGCGTGAACTGTCCCAGATAATTAAAAGACAGCACCAAAAGCCCCAGTTCTATCTTTGTTTCTGAACAAAGCAATTGTGCAGCTACTCTAAAAGAGCCCATGTCCAAAGGGTTTACTTGAATTAAATTAAAAATATTATGTCTCCTCCTTAAATTGGTTATGTCTTTAATTTGCTTCACAAATTGTGATGAATCATTAGATGGCTTGACTCAGTTCCAACCATTCAATTCTGACCGAGACTTGATTAAAACCCAGAACGGAAATAGGAAGCAACTAACCAAATAAAAGAACAACATAACCATTTCAATTCCATCAAATATATATTAGTTTATCAAGAAACTGAAAACAACAAAACACATAAAACAAACACAAAATGGGAGGAATCAAAATCCTAGAGTCACTACCAATACACTGGAAGAAAAACAATCAAACAAGCAATAATTCAAAATCCAATAAATCCATGATTGTAAAGAAAAATAAAAAGTAAAGAACTATAATAGATTCAAAATTCAAACTTACCAACCAATAAGGCAAGCCAGTGATAGTCTCGCTAACGCAAGCCACAGAGCTTCCCTTCAACTCGAAGAAAGCGGCGATGTGCGATTGATAAAGAAAACGAGCTCTGTAATTCGAAACCAAGCAAGCTTGCTTTTTTATCCAAAACCCTACATTTAAACGACGTAGTTTTGATGCAGATTAATTTAACTTGACTGCGCTAAGTAACATTTTGGCACTGGCTATGCTGCTACTAACAACTTTATATATATATAATATAGATATAACCTGAAGATGTAAGTTACTAATAAAATTCTAAAATATACTAATTTGTTTATTTTTATAATTTTCTTGGCTAACCGTTAATTTCACCCCAAACTTTTAAAGCAGTTGTAATTTTAATAAAAATCGATCATTGCATCCAGGACATTGCAAACTTATCAATCTAGTTTTAATCACACTCTAATTTGCTTTTAGAGTGTAATTACATCGTAAAAATGGATTGGAGCACTTTAAATTTGTCAATTTATTACAATTCTATCCTAAAAACAAATTAATATTAAAATTTTGATTAAAATAATGTAAAAATGGACTTCATAACTAATCCAAACTAAAGTAAATGCAAAACATAATATTTTAATTAAAAGAAAGAATCAATCATTCTGCATCTTTTGTACTTCAATTTATTATCTCTCTCCAATGTAGAAAATTAAATGATGGCTATTGACAGTGGTAAAAGAATCACCATATTTATTTTATTGTACTAAGAAATATACCATTGAATTAATATCCAACTTATTATTTTTGTATCTTAAAATTAGTTCAATTTTAAAATCAAATATGTAATCTTGATTTTTTTTATTTATTATATGAATACTCGGGTTTGATTCTATTGTTTATTATTTAAATACTTGGTTGGTTATGAAGTCTATTTTTGCATTATTATAATCAAAATTTCAGCATTATTATAATCAAAATTTCAACCTTAGTTTATTTTTAGGGTACAATTGTATTTTTTTATCAAATTAGAATGTAATTGCAATTAAGTTGATAAATTCAAAATGCTCATGGTAAAAATGTCAATTTAGAATGAAATTGTAACTATTCGAAAAGTTCGAGATGAAATCGAAGGTTAAACCATTCTCTCCTTATTTTTTCTTATAAATACTAATTTTATTTTTTAAAATATATTTTTAAGGTTATACAATTTTTAAATGTTTAAGTAACAGGGGGACAAGAATTTGATTCTTAGTCTATTATTAAGTGGTACATGCATTTATATTACTATTAGGCTATACATTGATATGGTTTCCAATATCGCGCGCCTATTCAACAATATTAAGGATTAAAATTATCTCCATTAGTTTTAATTAAGAAAAAAAGGCAAATTTTAGTCAAATTATCTATCAATCTATTTATATAAATATATAATTTATAAAGCATAAATGTCATCGCCCTCCCCTTGGTAAGTATTGTCCGCTTTGGGGCGTTACGTATCGCCGTCCCCCTCACGGTTTTGTCCCCTCAGGCAGGCTTTGCAAAAGTAATTGTCCCGCTTGGGCGTACGTAATCGCCGTCCCCCCTCGAACCGGGGTTTGTCCCCTCAGGCAGGGCTTTGCAACCTCCACCCAAAAGGCACCTTACCAAAGTTGAGGAACCACCCCCTTATGTATACGGACCGCCCCCTATACTTAACTCGATGTGGGATTTGCCTAAGGTGTCACAATACACCCCCCTTAAGGGACTGCAGCGTCCTCTGCTGAGGTTTGGCCCCACCCTACCGGCCAGAGGAAACGAGGTCCGGCTCTGATAACCAATTTGGTTTCATTAGCCCTCCCCCTTGTAAGTATTGGTCCGCTTTTGGGCGTTACGTATCGCCGTCCCCGAACCTCATCGGTTTTGTTACCCCTCAGGGCAGGCTTTGCAACCCACCAAAAAGCGCCTACCAAAGTGAGGAACCACCCCTCTTATTATAGGAACCGCCCCCTCGTACTTAAACCGATGTGGATTTGCCTAATGTGTCAAACAATAAATGTTTACAGAATATTTCGAATAATGAAAGTGATTATGCGACATTTTTATGTAACATCTCCTTCCCGGTCCAGCCCGTTAACACCGAATGAATCGAGCCCGGAGACTCGCTACAATCGGTTGAATTTATTCCCTGTCATGCTGAAACAATCCTGTATGCTAACTATGAATAACAAACATTTCCAATTGAAACTCCAAACTTTCCAATATCTCCACTAATCATTTTATATAATAGTCAAACTGTATAAATCTCAATAGGCATGTTAAATATCCAGCAATTAATTGCAATTCATGATCTATATCAAGTCTTCATGACTAATCAATCATACCAACTATAGTAAAATAGTTCATCTTCAATCATTCATAAGTATTATTCTTATCTCCAACTACTTACACCAACATAATTACATGCTTCACTTATTTTTACAATCACATAGCTCTAACAAATGTAATAATTATACATGCCATAAATCTTAATACATGCCATAATTCTTAATTATATAATTCTCAATCTACTACTCCCAAATTAGTCACTTCTGTTTTGATAGTACTCTTTAAGTCTTCAAGTAGCAACCACGATCTTCAACCTACGCGTGATAAAAATCGACGCGCTGAGTATAAAACTCAGTGGTGCTCAACATAATTCACATACTTAGACAAATGTGTGAATGGCAAACTAACTTTAAAAATACAAATTGCATAAAAGCAATTGAAAATCAAATAGATTCATGTAAATTTCAACATCAATGTATCTTTATAGCAACGAATAAACTTCTAATTCCATACCCAAATAAAATAATTAGTTATAATTAGCTCATAACTCCTTACAGTGAACCTTTACATCCCACATATCATGAACTAATCATGATCTTAACCCCTGCTGTTCATTATGTTGTATGAAGAAATCAATAAACATGTAAGAATACATACACAGTATAATTTTCATTGTCTTACTTGCTATTCATTATGCGGTATGACCTATGCACTTTTAGTCAATATCAGATAAAGTTTATATTAAATAACATCTCATGACTTGTATGGCTTCCTATAAATTGTAAGCATATATAAGCATTTATACTTTATGAATCTTAACCTGATGTTCTTTAATGCTGTAATGAATCTGCAAACTTTGTTAAAACTTAGTGAATATCGAAACGGAGATAAAGAAACATATAATACATACAATATGTAAAATAAACATGTACTCAAACATATGGAATGTAAGCACACATATCATGAATACCTTCCATTTACCTTGATGATCTTCTGGCTGTTTAGTAAATACTGGTATGAATTCATGGCCAATGTTATGTCAAGATAGTCTGTATGGCTCCATAAGGTATGGGTGAAGACCGAAAGTGATAAGAAAAACTGTATGAAAATTGTAATATGCTTGGCTGCTATGGCCTAAATATAATCATATCCACTTCAAACGGCTGAGCCGGAGTACCAAACTGGATTGGGGCGCACAGATCTGCTATTCTATGTTGCGACATAGCCTTATCTACATGGTTTCTACCTAACCTCAATGGAGCATATTAATGGTATGTCAATAGATAAAACAAATGCACAGTAACTGTGTCATAATTTGCATGCTTGTGTCATGAAATTAACTGCTTCATCATTTCATAAAATTTACTGCTTACCTGTATGCTAATAGCCTCTCCAAGCGGGCAACTTGTGTCATGTTAGTTTCACACCATTTGCATGCTTGCATTTTGTGTTTATACATGTATTCATGTTGTCTTTTTGCTTTAAAATGATTGAAGACATACAAGTTGAGAAAAGGAATACAATTGCATAGCATTCATAACTTCATACACCATAGTGTTTGTTTTAACCTCATTCACATCATTTTGCCATGCTTGCCATGTTGTTTTGATGCATGTTTAGATGTTGTTCTTTTGTTTTAAATTGGAAGGCATACAAGTAGTTTTGAGCAAATGAATACAATTGCATAGAAAAAGAGGTCCAAAAGAGCATCAAAACACAAGTCGCGAGCGCGCCATGCAAAGTCGCGAGCGCGAGAAGCACAAATGAGGGTCAGTGAGTTTACAGGTGAGATTCGCGAGCGTGCAATGAAATCCATGAGCACGAGAAGCACCCTTGCGAGTCAGAGAGGTCACAGGCACAATTCGCGAGTGCGAGTCGTGTTTTCCAGCCTGCGCAGTGTGTACTATTTTGGTCATATCTCTCAATTTATAACTCCGATTTAGGTGATTCAAAAACCCACGGACAGCTAATGATTCAAAAACCCATTGAAAGCTAACACATAGAGGAACAATAACTGCCCCTTCCTAATTCCATCATTAAATAGGGCAAAAATCATGGTGAAGTTACTAGTTACTTTTCCAGCAAAACCTGTTTCAGTAAAAACTCAATATCTACGTCATTTATTTATTTCATCTCATGCTTTTTCACCATTTTCAGTCATCTTACTCAATATTAAGCAACATATCTTCTCATTATCAACACACCATACAATTTATCATGCAAGGAAATGAATTAAACTAAAAGAGATAGCACATCTTCACTTAATAAGCTTGGAATCTTCTTCTTAGCTTCCTTCTACCTTGAGCTCACCTCTCCTATACATAAGAATTCTTATGAATACTCTAAAATAGAATTCCTTAGCTTATGAATACTCTAAAAATATCACCAAATGATTCAAGTATGAAATTTAAGAAGGTTTACTTACTTGGATAGAATAGAAGTTGAATTAATGCCTGAATCCCATTAAAATCTTCACTACCATTAAAAGTGATGGAGAAAGGAAAGTGGAAGAGGAAAGGAAGAAGATGAAGAAGATGAAGATGATGAAGATGAAAAATGGGAAAGTGGAATGGAAGTCTCGGGTAGACTCCAAAAATATCATGATTTTGTGTGCAAAATTACCAAATGGTCCCTCAAGTGTCAATTTGTTCCAACTTAATACCTCAACTTTATATTTTAGTGCAAGCAAGTCCTAATCCTTATACTTTGATCTTTTTGCTTCCTTCAAGTAAGTCCACTTCTTTTCCTTTCACATCCCATTCTAGCCCACTCTAGACTCTAATGGATCAAACCGAGTTTTAGATCAGCCCGACTCGACTCTAAGCATCAACTCGATTCAATAGAAAATGGGACGTTACATTTTAATTTTTCGATATGATTAATATATTTTTTTACATTTAATAAAAATTAAAATTTTTTTGTTAAATACTAAAGTTATAAACTAATAAATCTAATGGAGGATTTCAATATAATTAATATTTTTTTTGCATTTAATAAATATTAAGTTTTTTATTAAATAGTTTTTATTCTATAAAAACAAACTAATTGAGTTATAATAGAGTCATAGTTAATAAAAATTAGTTAAATATATAGTTATATTAATAAATAGAATTAAAATATTAATTTACTGAGTCATAGTTAATAAAAATTAGTTAAATATATAGTTATATTAATAAATAGAATTAAAATATTAATTTCAATTCACTAAAATTTATTTTATTAACATGAATATTCTTATACCTCATTTATTCTGAATATATGAAAATTTCAAAGAGAAAAATTAACAATTAACTAAATATATTAGTTAAATTATAATAAACTGCTTATAATAATTAATTGTGCTAATTAATATTTCAGTTTATTACTTGAAATTTTCAAAAAGAATGTATAATTTTACTTTTCATCGTTAAATCAAAATTATATAAACAAATTATTTAAATTAAAGCAATAAAAATATAAATTACAATAATTTTTCTTGAAAATTAAACTCAATTTAATTAAAAAATAGAAAACTATATGATCCGCTTATCACGTAAGTATATGACTAGCTAAGATATACTTTTTTGGCCTAAATGAATTTTAGAAAATTTTGTAAAATTTATTTTGAATTATTTGTTTTTATATTTGTTATGAAATTTAATTTTCACTTTATTATTCTCCTTAATTGAATTTTATGAAATTCGATAAAATAAAATCTTATCTGTTATAAGTTAATTTTATGTTTTCAAATGCATTTTTATATAGATGAGGATTATAGTTGATTTGCAAATTCTATTAAATTTGGTTTAGTTTAAGAATAGATAATTTCATGAAATTAGTGAATTTCTAAATGAATTTATATTCATATCAAACATAAATTTATGAACATGTAAATCAATTCCGTGAAAATTCAAAAATTAATTTTAGGGGAAAAAAAAATCATATACTATGAGCTTTAATAATTGTATTTTTAGAAAAAAATAAACAATATGATGAGATTTCTGTCCTGACCTTGTACCCAAACAACCACTAACTCCAAAGTAATCCGTTCCGATATTAAGTTTCCACATTCCGTCATCCAAACAAGCCCCATCAGCTGTCTGCAGAAACTCCATTTACATTTCAGTCTGCACCTTCAAAGCAACAAACAAAACTCTTTCTCTCTCTATGCATACAATTTTCAAGTAGAATCAGTGATATAGAAGATGTTCCCGCAATTCGGTGCCACAGCAGAGACACTGAGCAAGGCATCTACGATCGTGTTTCGTATAGGTACAGACGCTCACTTATATGACGATCCTGAGGACGTGAACATCGCTCCTTTGCTCGATAGCAAGTTCGACTCCGAGAAATGTGAAGCTCTTAAGCGCCTCCTCGCTCTAATCGCTCAAGGCTTTGACGTTTCCAATTTCTTCCCTCAGGTCCAAATATTTCATTCTCCTTCGTAAAATTGATAATTTTACAATGTTGAACTAGTTATTTGTTTTTAATTAGAATATGAAAGATCTTCAGGTTTTATAGATCGGATTTGAAAGAATTTAAAATGTTAAGCAATTAATGAAGTAATTGCAAACTGTTATGGTTTAAGTATTTGATTTTGATTCAATTGTAAGAGACTTAATAATTGCTTTGTACAAGTTAGTGCAATATGTTAGAGTGTGTTGGTGAAGCAATTAGGATTGAAATTGGTTCAAATTGCTTGCATTATCAATATTAAATAAGAATTCTTCATGAATTAATGGCATCTGATTTATTGTTACTTACTTTAATATCAATCCTTTTTCTTCCCTATGATTTAAGGGAATTACAGGTTGTGAAAAATGTGGCATCTCAGTCATTGGAAGTAAAGAAGCTGGTTTACTTGTACTTGCTGCATTATGCCGAAAAGTAAGTAATGAACATTAATTTACATGAAATAATTCCTTTGAAAGATCATGTTCATAGCTAGAGCTATTTGGCAATCATGGCATAAAAGAACTGCAAGTTGCAAATTTATATGGTAGTCTATGGGACTTATAGGATAGACAGAAATGTTAAGTGTCCTTTAATTCCACGTTGCATTAATCAAGAAGATGGCTGAATGCTTTTTGATAACTGGAAAATAAGATGGTAATAACTGAATTTAGTTTCTAGCAATCAAGGACAGAACCACTTTCTTTTTAATGGCAGTTCATGTTATTGCAAGGTCATTGTTATTTATAGCCTTGGCAAGGTTCTTTCTCTCCCACCTTTTTCGTGTGTGTGTGTGGGGGTGGTTGGTGTTTGACATACGAGTTTATGGTTTTGGCAATGTGCTTATTGAGTTAAAGGATTATGCTTCAGTTGCATTTGAGGATAGATGATAAACTTGTGCTTAAGTTGATTCTATCCTACCATGTGAGATATATGGTCCATTCTCTTATTTCTTATCTACTTCGTGCAATGTTCTTTCTAGGCGTCCAAATGAAGCTTTGCTGTCAATCAATTCCTTCCAGAAGGATTTGGGAGACACAAACCCATTGGTGAGGGCTTGGGCACTTCGTACCATGGCAGGAATCCGTCTACAT
This sequence comes from Jatropha curcas, assembly GCF_014843425.1. Next base: position 1,805,767 of record NW_023591078.1, on the reverse strand, counting down.
GTAATTGCACCTCTTGTTTTGGTGGCTGTAGGCAAGTGTGCGAGAGATCCATCTGTTTATGTCAGAAAGTGTGCTGCTAATGCTCTTCCCAAGTTGCATGATTTGCATCTAGAGGAACATTCCTCAACAATTGAAGAGGTGTAGTCAATTACTTACAAAGTGTTGCATCGCATTTCTTCTTTGCTTGTTATCATTGGGGCCTTTATTGGACTAACTGAAAAACATTCATATTTGCTTATGTATTGTTTGCTGGTCAACTAGTTTTCCAAGTACCTATAGGATGTTGGAATGGCTATGCTGAGATGCTACCATTATGTCTATCTTTGGATAATCATATATCATAAAAAGTGAACATGGGTTTGGTCTATGGATTTATATTCTTCTGTTTTATGCAGATTGTTGGAATATTGTTAAGTGACCATTCCCCTGGAGTAGTTGGAGCTGCTGCTGCTGCATTTGCTTCTGTTTGTCCAAATAATTATAATTTGATTGGAAGAAACTATAGAAGGTTATGTGAGGTTCTTCCCGATGTGGAAGAATGGGGTCAGATAGTTCTAATTGGAATCCTTTCGCGCTATGCAATAGCAAGGCATGGTCTGGTAAAAGAATCTATAATGTTCTCTTTACATGGCAAGGAGACTTCTCAGTCTGAAAATGATGGTTTAGATGCTGAATTTCCATTAGAAAAAGACAGTAGTAGCGTGACTTGGAAATATGACTCTGAATTGGCAAGCATGGTCTCCAGGTGTTATATTGAAGGACCTGATGAATACTTATCGCGGTCAAATTATGCCAACAAGATTTCTTCTGAATTTAGTGGTGCAAAATTTACATCTGGCAAAAGTAATGATGATGTGAAGGTCCTGCTCCAGTGTACTTTGCCATTGCTATGGAGTAACAATAGCGCAGTTGTACTAGCAGCAGCTGGTGTCCACTGGATTATGGCTCCATGTGAGGATGTCAGAAGAATTGTTAAACCACTTCTGTTTTTGCTGAGATCTTCTAATTCTTCTAGATATGTGGTGTGTAGCATTTCCTTCAATGTATTTTACCTCCTTTGAATGTGTGGAGACCTGTGTGCGTGTGTGTGTGTGTGTATTGTAATATAAAAGTACTATTACAAGAATTTCCTTTATAATCATTTCAAGAAACCAACGAATGTGGGTTGTAGTAGTGAAAAGGGGCTATGGTTGCTAAAGCCTTATATACAATGTGTGAAAATTAGGTAATTAGTAAAACCAGAAGGAGTGGAACTTCGAAAAAGGAAAATGAGATTCATTAGAAAGGTACAATTTTAGACTCTATACTATTGGTTCTGGGAAAATATTGAATGTTTAGGTGAATTATTCTGAACTTCGATTGGAACCTAATAAAATATGTAAGATCTTTTGTCCATTGGGTTATTGCCCAACTGGAATCGTAGAGAATATGGGTATTTGGATATTTCTTCATTCAGTAATTTGTCTGGCCACTGTATCATTTGTCTACCTAAATCACATCTTTGCTTAAAATATGTTGATCATCTTTATTTGCAATGTCTTTAATTTTCTAGTCTCAGTTCAGTTAGGGAGCTGCTTAATGGTGTGATACCTTGTTTCTTATTATACATGTAGGATAATGTGGATAATGCAGTGCAATTTAAAAGTTTGCTTGGTATCGGTAGTTCATAATGTTGGATTGTTATTTTTTGATTCTACAGCATTTGAAATGTGTATCTGAGTTATGAATGTTACCCAATTCAGATTTGGATTTTTGTTAAAATGTTCACTAAAAATTTCAGTTTTACTTGGTAATGCAGTGAAGCTTATATGTATTGATCTACCTGTCCAGGTCCTTTGCAACATTCAAGTGTTTGCTAAAGCAATGCCTTTCCTCTTTTCTCCGTACTTTGAAGATTTTTTCATTATTTCTTCAGATTCTTATCAAATAAAAGCTTTGAAGCTTGAGATTCTCTGTTCTATTACCACAGAATCATCTATTTCATCTATCTTCAAAGAGTTTCAGGTATTCTCTCTGCCCTTTGTTTGTCTGAAGTTAGGTGCCATTTAGGAAGTTTGACATTATTACTTTTCACTATAGATATATTGGAAAGATAATAATCCATTTTTTGTTGGTTATCTTTATCAAAACGGGGAAAAAAAAAATCAAAGACTTCCAAAAATTGCTTATCTTTATTAAGTGGATGCTTATTTTTAACTTATTTCTAGGATTATATCAGAGATCCAGACAGGAGATTTGCTGCTGATACTGTTGCTGCAATCGGTTCATGTGCTCAAAGACTTCCCAAAATTGCCAATACATGCTTGGAAGGGCTGTTGGCTGTAATTAGAAAGGGTATAGTTTCAGTTACCTGACTGAACTTTAAGCAAATGGGAGAATCTATTGTTTTCTGAAGTAACAGGACCTTTTGCAGAATTTCTTAACAGTGATTCAGGATTTATTGGTGGAGAAGGGGGCGTGTTAGTTCAAGCAATAACATCAATTAGATCAATTATAAAACAAGATCCTCCTTGTTATGAAAAGGTATAATCCTGTTTTATTAGTCTATGATTCTTTAAGGTAAATACTTGTTGCAGAAAAGGATGTCTTGCTAGGCTCTATTTGAGCTGGTATGTTATATGTATTAAGCTTAATTTGTTCCATAATTGTGCATCATTATGTCATTTAAGGCAAATTTAGATTTTTGAGGATAATGGGGTTTTCTTTGATCCTTCGGAGTTGCTTGTTCATGTAAAATAGAGAGGTTTTGTTGAAGTCCTTTGAAACTGCATTTCCTTCACTTTGTTTGGAACTGATTATGTAAGAAAATTTAATTTAATTTATAATGGAATTCTTATGTTTGGAATAAATCAATAACAAACTAAAACTATCTAGTTTCCTATATTATCGTTATTTTGAGCATGCTAGTTGGATGGGGTGGGGTATTGTTGTAATATGAATGTGGACCCCACCCCACCCCCCAATCCCAACCAAAAAAAAAGTAAATAAATAAAAAAAAAACTCTTTTGCCAAATGAATTAAAGTTACCCCTTGTGGTCTGATTTCTGTTACTCCCAAGCTGGCACCTTTTTTTTTTTAACTCAAATGAACTGAATTCTAGTAGTTATCTGCTTCCCAAAAATGAGATACTGGCCCAAGTAGAATTCAATTATGTAGAATTCCGGCATTAATAGTGTCTCCAAACACAGAATTTTTGACAAAATTGTGGAGTATTTAGATGAAAGGAATGCCCGTGTTCTTATCTTAGGGCTCAGCTCAGGTCTTGTTCTTTAAGTGGTTTTCTTGGCTTCTTGTGGTCTTCTGCTTTGACAGCTTTTAGTTTAGATGAGCGCCTTTAGAATTAATCCTATAGAAGAAAGCCTCTATTGTTTTATATTTTTCTTATCTGTTTTATCCAATTTAAATCTAAAAATTATTCAGAACAAATAGTTGAGGCTGAAAATAGAGTATATGAGAAAGGCATCAGACATGCTTTATGTATGTTTTGTACATAATTCTATACTTGTTAATTTTACTTCACAATAAGTTCTGGGTATGGTTATTGTTTATTGCTATGTTGTATATAAATTCTCAATTTTCATGATTTTTATAGCTTCTATTTGAATATTAATATTTAAATTGTGTTAAAAGTTGTTGCTATTTTGAAGAATTAGTTAGAGTCATCGTAGTCTAGTCCTAAGATATCATCCCTTCCAATGGGAGCAAGTGAAGGAAGCAGTTTGTTCTAATGCTTTGGAATCGAGCACTCTATGACAAATATGGACGAAAATGATGATGGCACGTTTCGTTGGTGAAAATTACCATGAATAAGTGATTGTCATCCATTTAGTTACCAAAAGTGGAAAACTTGCCATAGTACTAGTCCTTTTAATTAGATGTTTTTCTTTGGCATCTGATGTCTTTTTCTGGCTTCTTTTTATTTTCTTAAGGTTGTAATTCAGTTGGTTCGTAGTTTGGATTCAATCAAGGTGCCTGCAGCCCGTGCAATAATAATCTGGATGATGGGAGAGTATAGCAATTTAGGGGATATATTACCAAGAATGTTAAGCACTGTACTTGAGTATCTTGCATGGAGCTTTTCTTCAGAAGCATTGGAAACAAAGCTTCAGATTCTCAACACTATTCTTAAGGTACAAGAAAGAAATTTTTCTGGTACTTTTCTCCACTCTGCCATGGATATGTAGTCATAATGCACAAGTAACATCACTGTCCCATGTGTTTATGATGAGCTGTGGACAATAGTGTATGAACTGGAAAAATCTGGACGCGAGTTTTTTTCTTCACTATCCTTTCTTTCACTTTCTGTACTTCTTGGAATATTACTGGGACATAATTAGTTTTGCCTGTCTGATTTTGATGCTATAGAAAAAAAAAATGTGCTTTTTATTTTTCAAGTGGCTTTTATGCACAGGTGCTGTCAAGTGCAAAAAAGGAAGAACTTTGGACTTTTAGAAAAGTAGGAAGCTATGTGCTTGAATTGGCAGAGTTTGATTTGAACTATGATGTCCGTGACAGAGCTCGCCTTATCAAGAAACTTCTTTCATCAAAATTAGATTCTCAAGAAATTCGGGATGATATGAATTGTTCACCTCAAAGGGAGGATCTGCCCCATGTGCTTGCCGAATGCCTGTACCGAGGACAAACAAAAGAATCATCTTTGGAACCTATTAATTATCGAATATACCTTCCTGGATCTCTCTCACAAATAGTCCTCCATGCAGCTCCAGGATATGAACCTCTCCCAAAACCTTGTACTTTGCTTCATGATGAGCTTACCCAGCTATCAGGCACTAATCATGAGAAAGACATGTTAGGGGAAGGGACAGATGGTTCTGACACAATATCTGGATCATCAGACGAGGAAACTCTTTCAGATTATAGTGTAGAACATTCTATTACTGATTCAGGTGGTGATGGCGGCAGCGATGATGTTGGTTCTGCTAGTGAGAGTGGAGATGATGTTGATCCACTGATTCAGGTATCAGATGTTGGGGATGCTCACTTAAATCAGAATGAAGTTCCTCTGTCTGCCTCAACTGATTTGGAAGAACTGGTGTCAAAGAGAGCTCTTGAATCATGGCTGGATGAGCAGCCTGACTTGTCAAACCCAAGTACATCTGAACGAAGTCAAGTCTGTAGATCATCAGCAAGAATTTCCATGAGGGATATTGGAAGTCAAGTTAAACCTAAACGCTATTCACTTTTAGATCCTGCGAACGGAAATGGTTTGAAGGTTGATTATTCATTCTCATCTGAAATTTCAAGCATATCTCCTGTACTTGTGTGCCTTGATGTTTCCTTTGAGAACTGTTCCACTGAAACTATTTCAGAAGTAAAGTTGGTGGATGAGGAATCTAACAAAGCTTCAGATTCTACTGAAAGGTGACTTTTCCTGTTGCTGTCTGTGAAAGTTTCTTTGGCTTTGTCCTTGGTTCAATGATCTAGGTTTTCACTTGTGAGGCTTGTATACATGCTGGTGAAGATGTTGACCACCAATTCTGACATACCTGAAAAAAACCCACCATGCATTTTCTTTTACGTATATATATTTTTGGGATCCTATCATTCCAAACCTCTAATGCACACGTGCACACTGCAGCACCTGACCTTAATCTTTAATTTCAAGGTACATTAGTAGTTCATGTGAGAAAATCCAATCTTTTCATTACTTATGGGTCGCTGCACATTAGTACGTCAACCAGGTGTAATTTGTTTAGAAAGCAGAAGTTATCCGCTTTTTCATTGGTGTTACTTTAATTTTTCCTATTCTAAGTCACATGATTCAGTTTCAGGTGAACTTGTATTTTTACTTGCCATTCCTATTCTCTTGCCTGATTGTAGTATATATTCGCCTCCCCATAGGCATGGCCTATGTTCTATTTATGGCCCAAGCCTATCATGGTGAGTAAAACCTATTTGCTATTATTAATCTTCCTTTAGGCATTTGAATAGTAGGAAAATTACCTATTCATAATTATCAATCTTCCTTTAGGCTTTCTACTTTAGGAATATTAAGTAAAAAACTTTCATGTTTTGGTAGGGTTTTTTCTGTATAAGACTGCAGTCTCTACAATTCTATTGAGTTTTGGCTGAGTTAAGATACTTTGGGAGTGAAAACATAGAGTTCTACATCATTACCTTTTTGTGAATGTCCGGAAATTACTGTTAAATTGCTGGATGGAGTATTCTTTTGTTATTTGATTTTTATAAATGCTTAGTGCCTGTTTGGACAAGTGGCTGGAACTGGTTTTTGGCATTTGGGATCTGAACTCCTAATTAGGGGTTTTCAGTAAATTCAGCCTTTCGAGTCGTGTTTCAAAGTTTAATGTTTAGCAATTCAAAATTATAATTGAAACGCTGAAAGCTGATATCTCTAGTAGTTAGCTAGTGGTTTTCCAATGGCTAGCCATTAGCTGCCAACTCCTACCCGCTAGCCATTAACTGCCAACGGCTAGCCACAAAGGCTGAACCAAACAGGCCCTTAGTAGTTTCATAGTTTTCAACTGTGGTTCATACTTGGGTGGCCTTTCATGATCTCCTTGATCTTTACCTGACTATGCAAAGTCTATCACGAAAAAGAGGAAAATAGGTGACCTGGCAATGTTCTTTTGACTATAGGAATATCGTCTCTTGGCTTTAATTACTAATTTTAGCCACTTGCTTTTATCTTGATACTGCAGCTCCTTGCCTTCTCATAACAACATACCAATTTTGGTTCCTATGGAAGAGATTACTTCTCTAGAGCCTGGTAAGATGATGAAGAGGATTCTCCATGTTCATTTCCATCATCATCTATTGCCTTTGAAGCTGGCACTATATTGTAATGGCAAGAAACTTCCTGTCAAGTTGCGACCTGACATCGGATATTTTGTAAAACCACTTCCAATGAACATTGAAGCCTTCACAGATAAGGAGTCTCGTCTCCCTGGAATGTTCGAGTACAAGAGGAGGTAGTTACTTCATAATATAGTGAAAAGAAAATCTTTCTGTTTCTTTTTAGTTGATCCTGTTATCAATTGGTAATTGATATGTTAATTCTTAGTATGTCAAGGCATCTTAGGGACTGAATATAAGCCATTCAAGACATTGCATGGGTGGCATAGTGGTGTCTTCAGAGTACTTTTTTTGGTTCTCCCTAATAGTAAAAGTTTGTAATTATTCTAGCTGCAAATTGAGAAGAGTTTTTCAAAAATGTCAAAACAATTTCTTATCTTTGCCTTGAACCATTGGAAATAGACATTTGGCCTCAAATCCAATGCAATCTAGTTATGTGCTGTTTTCTTTATAACCTAAGTAAATCTCTTTCTGTTAGGAACGTAAAAGGTATTAGTCTGCCTTTAAAAAAAAGTGTTTCTAATGAATTGTATGCTATCATTGGAATTAGTCTGCCTTTGGCTATCATCAGAAATAGTCTGCCTTTGTAAAAGGGGTTTGTGATGAATTGTATTTTTATGCTATCATTGGGATTCATTCGAGTTTAGGAGGCTTCATTACCTCAAAATTTGGAATTGCCTTTTCGTGAAATAGCGTAGTGACTGAATTGACTGCAACAATATGAAACAAACACAAATCCATGTGTATGATAAACCTCATCAACACTGATAAATCAAGTGGTGAATCCCATATAATATTGCAATATAGGTCCTGTGCCAGTAACAGTTTATCGATTTGGTTACTCAAAACACATGCTTACATGGTCAAGAAAGGAAATCAGATTCTTTATCACCTGGAAATTTTCAATTGAATGATTGTGGATTTAATATATGTATGTAATGTGTGTAAATATATATATATATATATATATATTTCCAAAAAGCATGCTTACTGGTTCAAAGAAAGAAATCAGCATTCTTATATCACCTCGGCAAAATTTCAATTGACCTGAATTGGGATTATTATGTATGTAATGTGTGTACAATATTAATATATACTAATATATATAATTTTTTTTTTTTCTTCTCCCTTATATGTCTTCTTCTTGGTCTATTGTTCCTGGATTCGTATATTGAATGTTCTGAATATTATTTTTTTTTTTTTTTTCTTTTGATCCTTTTGTCTTCTTTTTCTTTTTGGATCTATATTTGATGTTCTGAAATATTTGTTTTGTCTGCTGCATTTTTGTTGGGAACCAAGTTGCACCTTTACTGACCACATTGAGGAGCTGAACAAGGACAGCAGTGACATGTTAATGAGAGATAAATTTCTCTTAGTCTGTGAGAGCCTAGCCAGAAAGATGCTTAGCAATGCTAATCTTTTCCTTGTATCTGTTGACATGCCAATTGCTGCCAATCTGGACGATGCCTCTGGTTTATGCCTACGGTTCAGCAGTGAAATTCTGAGCAACTCAATGCCCTGCTTAATTACCATTACTGCTGAAGGTAAATGCACTGAACCATTGAACGTGTCTATAAAAATCAACTGTGAGGAAACTGTATTTGGCTTAAATCTATTGAATAGGATTGTGAATTTCCTTAGTTGAGCCCCCTTTTTGCCTGCTTGTATTTGTCGATTCTGTTTAAAGCCATATATTGTTGATAATTTAGTTCAGGGAAAAGAGAGAGAAAAAAATAGTGAATCATCAGAGAATGTCTTCGGTACCATTGTGCAAAACTGTAATTACGTTTTGTCAGTTCTTGCAGTTGTTTTGAAATAGATTTGATATCTGTTGAAACACCTTTATCGTACAGAACTATTTAGTTTCAAGATCATGCAATAACTTGAAGTTTTGTGGAGCATTCACTCTATTGAGATTTTTCTTTTCTTATTGTTTGTTTTTTTCCACATTGCTGGTGCTCTTAAACTTCTTTTGTTTATCATTGAATGTTGATGTTTTTCAATGGAAGAAGAATGCTTTCTTTTGGTTACATGAAGCTTATAAATTCTAAATTTTTCTTAGTTTTCCCAGTGGAAGTGGAATTTGCAAATTTAATTGCATTATTATTGCTAGTGGGGCATTTGCTGCAAATGGGGAAAATCGTAATGATTGTTATGCTAAGGAAGTTTGTGATTTGAATTGATAAACATTAGAATGATTGTGTAGGACAACTACAAGGTACCCCCAAATTTACGGTTCCTTCAGTCATTAGGCCTATCGTGTATGTAGAAATGGTGTCTTTATACCAGTTGATCTGTTTGCTGGTTCATTTTACATCACTTGGGTTGTATTACAATTTGGTTGAATTCTTGTGTGGATCAATGGAAGAATACTCAAACCTTTCTCTCCAAATGGAAGACAAAAATTCTTAGAATTTGCATCATTAGAGAGTTGAACTTAGTATGCAAACAATGACTTGGGGTCATGGTTAATAGTCATAAAAATTGATGAGCTAATTAACACTCAAGCCTTGCAGGCTTTATAGGTTAAATTTTGAGAAACTTGGTGCTTCTATTATATGTGGAGGCATAAGCTGAGGTAGAAGTTTTTCTTTTTCATCAGTTACTTTTCTTCTCACAAGGGCAGTAAGTAGCGGAACTCAGATTCATAAGGCTGAATTTCTATCATTTTTGTTGAAGTAGATTTTGTTTCTCCATTTAGGCACTCCATCATCAATCTTTTCAATGACCCAGAGCGTGGCAATTGGCTATAAATCCATTCTAGTAGTGATTCCATGCTGTCTGCAAAATCTTGCATGTGCCATTGCAGAAGCTTGGGAACCACAATCTTTCTCTTGCTTGTAACCCCAACTGAAGCTTCCAGATACTCGACTTTTGCTCTCCCCAATTCATTTACCACTTCTTCTGGGGTATAGACCCTTAGCTGCATAGATCAGCTCGTGTTTATTAAACATGCTGAACATTTATACTCATGATCTACGAAGAAATGGATTCAGAAGCATTAGAAATTTTATATACTCACTGCTGGGGAAGACCATGTGCCCCGGCAAAGAGCAAAAGTCACATTGGGTTCTGGATACCCAAGACCATAAGCATGCCGTAATAGCATTTCCTTCTCATCTGGAGGAGCACCCTTGGAGATTAAAACATCAACTTATCAAGCTATTATATTAACAGAAGCACCTGAAAGTATGACTTAGCCTAACATTTGACACATGATGCTGTTCTGAGTGAGACTTTTCCTTCAGAATTCTGTGAGATTTTTTGATTTGTGTTCTATTATCAGCCATATTTGAGATGGCTTGGAAGAGACATGAATTAAGAAAATTTTGAATTAGCATATAGGTATCTATTTGACTTACATGTTTTGTTTCACATGGATGCCGGAGAATAAAATGCTCGATGGCCAAAGCATTCAGCACTATTCCGCCCACATTCAGTGCAGCCTGGTAAAATAATCTCACTTCATTATTGATGGTAAATTACTATTTCAATTGGATATTTGTGGATTCTAAATCTTTGGGTTATCCATCTTGCTTGAGGTTTCTTGTATGACTTCTTCATAAATATTCCCAGTTTAGGATGATCATGTTTGAGACACTGACATACCTTGTTCATGATTGCCAGCAATTTCTCCTGTGATGAAGGCAGTCCGTGTTCTAGAAATGCCTGAAAATTCAGGAAAAATACAAGTGGGATTGATATTATTAGACATTTGATTTAGGCCAAATATTTAAAAAATACCCCTGAACTAACTAGGAAAGCTTATTGAATCACTTAACTTCTAATTTTGATCTGTTACGCTCTTATATTTTATTTTTAACCTAATGCATCCTTAACTATTTTTATCTTTGTAACTGAAAGGCACCATTTGCAGACTCATCAATGGATAATATGATAAATATGTTTTATCTCTTTATTTTACGTATACATGATTATTTACTCTTTATCCATTGATGACTCAACAAATGGTGCTTATACTTTACAAAATGGAAAATTTAGAGGGTCCAATTGGTCAAAAACAAGAGTTTAAGGGTGCAATAGGTAAAAAATAAAAAGTCAAACGTGAGATGGACTTTTCCAAACATGTACTCAGTCTTTGATTTATGCGGTCATTTATTCTATATGAAGTAGCTCAAGAGGTCTTACTGTACATGCATTATGCAGGCATTGTAGATATTGATCCAAAATGCTAGCTTCTGCTTGTAGGTCAAGAATGTCAAGTCTACATTACCTAGTTTATGAATTAAAACCCTGAAAGAAGTAGCAGAAAAGAAATATCTATAAAAACTCAGCTGATATCTGTTCAAAAAATCACCACATTCTTTTGAAACCTGAAAGAAACCTCATTTTTCTGGCCAATGGTAAGCATTCCAAAAACCGACTGACATCTAATGTGCTTCTTGCAATCTGAATGAAGTTCTTATATGGTCCAATATCTCTGATAACGCTGTCTAAATCTGGCATAATGCAATAGGGATCAAGATTCGATGTATTGTGATTGAAAGCAAATACCGACGCTTTACAACTGAATGAGGTTTTTGAGCCTTTTGGATTGATGCAGGAGAGACTAAGCTTTGGAACAATAGCTAATCCTTCTGTACTCTGTGGTGCTTGATTTACGTCAAGAAATATGCCTATTAGACATCTGATTAGTTCTTCTGAAAGCGAGTTTGGTTTCTCGTCGCATATTTCTTGATACACATAATGCTCCTTTTGCATTCTTCCTCTTGATATTTCATCACCTGATGCATAAAAAAACCAACAGAAAAGTTATAATTAGTTGCTGTGTAGCCATAAGAAAGAAACTTCTACACTATATGACACTAGCTGCGATAATTTAAATTTCTCATTACATGAATGTTTGTAGCTCTGAGTCGATATTAATTTAGGCCCTGAAGATTATAATAATCCTGGAATTTTCTTATTTTTAGGTAGTTTGATACTAGTTAGACTGCTTTATTTTTGTTTCCTGTTTCTTGGTTGTCATTATCTCATTGATGCTCGTACATGGTGTTCCTCGAATGAGACCATTATTTGAATGAAACGGAGTATTTTCTCCTAATTATATATATCTACTCTGGTTTTATAATTTTTATTTATTTTTGTATCAATGAAAAATTCTTGTGAAAAAGGCTAGAAAATCAGAAAAATCCATGAATTTTCAAAAAATTAGAATTACATAACAAATCAAATAAATTTCAGAAGTATCTACAGCTGGTGTTGATGTCATATTCACAGACAATAATCTTTTGATGGAGAAAATGAAAGCTTACTAGTGGAAAACAAATATGACATTTCTTCTGCAGAACCTACAGAAGATCTTTTGAATTTCATTTTATCTTTTATGTACTCTTCAAAATGTTGCGATCTGCATAGCTGAGAGGACTCATCATCAAGCACCAAAGATGGATTTCCTGGTCTGCATGGTGGTAGCTGCCTTAGCTTCCTCCGCTGCTTCCTTTGTAATTTCCATTTCTCTGTTAGTTTCCTCTCCTGGTACAAGCTCAGTTTTAGCTCATCAACTCTTCTCTCTAGCCATATAATCTCTTCCTCCACCATTGCCAGTTCTGCAAGAAGTCCTTGAACCTGCACATGTATATTTACCTCTGTATAAGATCAATTTCATGCAAAAACTACTGCTTCTATTTATTTAGTGTCCGTTTGGCAAAATTAGTTATTTTGGTAAAAATTAGTTGTTTTGGTAAAAATTAATTGTTTTTAGTAGCATTTAATTGTTTGAGAAGTTTTTCATTAAAAGCTAAATATTACAGGAGAACTAAAGTTTTTTAAAATGTTACTGCTAGTTAATATTTTGACCAAAAATTATTTGTTTGCGAAATTTATTTAAAAAGATGTTTGCGAAAAGTATTTGTTTTATCAAAGTTTTTTCAATTGCTTTGCAAAATTGTAATTTGACAGGCTTTCCAAATGGACATTCAGGGCTTGTTCGATTGGCTGGCCGTTAGTGGGGAGAAATTAGCTGTTAAAGGCCAGTAGCTAGTGGTTAGAGGGTGAAGTTTTAATAACTAGAAAGAAATATTAGCTTTCAACATTCCAATTATAATTTTAAATGGTGAATCACTGGATTTCGGAACGTGGTTACATGTACTAAATTTATTAAATACTTCTAACTATGCTTCAGAATCTAAATGCAAACGCTGATTTCCATTTGCCTATATCCAAACGGACCTCCAGTCTATTCAATAACAAATTTGAAATTTATTTTTCTGAAAAACACTATTTGACATCTAAATACTTAAAATGTTAGGAAAAAACAGTTCGAAGATACTAATATTTATTTGTTCTGGAACTGTTATATCAGAATTGAGTCTGATTTCATTGTAAAGACAAGTTTTTAATGGCATTATTGAACTTTTTGTTTTGTACATTATTCACAGTAATTTAAATTACTCAAAACAAATACTCACCAAAAAAAAAAAAAAAAAAAAAATACATTATTTCACAGTAATTTATTACTCAAAACAAAATACTCACCAAAAAAAAAAAAAAAAAAAAACTCAAAACAAAGTCTTAATAACTCTACTTGAGTGTGGAAAGCAAAGAGGGCCTAGACATGGATCGTGCTAAAAAAAAAAAAAAAAAAAAAAACTCAAACAAAGTCTTAATAACTCTTACTTGAGGTGGAAGCAAAGAGGCTAGACATGGATGTGCTGAGGCAGGACCATGAAGTGCACAGTGTAACACCTTGTTTCTTGCTTCTTCTTCTTCTAACTCTACTCGCAAATTCTCAACCTGCAAAATTTTCCAAGAAAAGCCTCACTATCAAATATATATTACCTTCAACAGCATAAATTCTGCTTGATGTTTTTCAGTTTTCACCTCCTTTTCAAGATCGAGTCTTTTCTGCTTATCATCACTTTGCTGCATCAGGTAGTCTTCAAATTTCATATTTCAAGAAATGAAAAATGGAGGGGGAGAAAAGAATCAAACATTTAAGAAAATGGACAGGCAGAGGGTCCTAATAAAAGAGAGAGAAAGAGAGTCGTGGGTGCCATTAAGGGTTTAGTTAGAATGAATGAAAAGAACCGCGAGAGTGAGAATGTGCGGTGGAAAGAATCTTTTGGAATGTGATTTGTGGCGGTGAGGGTGATGGGTTTGGCTACTATTCGTGAAGGACATGGCTATCTCATGAACTTACAACGTGTAAAAATAAGAAAAATTAAATTCAAACAAATTTAAGGAGAGGGTGATGAACGTGACGCCCTTGAACAGTTCGAAATTTTCCTCAAAAAATTTTTTGAACAAAAGGGTAGACAAAACCCAAACCCTTCGGTTTGGTTTCTTTGTCACGGATAATAGAAAAATAAATCAAAAGAGTAGACCGAGAGTAGGAAAGTAGATCAAAAGAATAGACCAAATACAGACCATTTGGTTTGGTTTTAGCATAGATCAAATGAACCAAAATCTAATAATGTAAAATCGCGCCGTCTGTGGGAATCGAACCCACGACCACATGGTTAAAAGCCATGCGCTCTACCGGCTGAGCTAAGACGGCTGTGATGACAGCTAACCAAAGATATACAAATTTATCTTCTTATTCAATTCCGATTCAGTTATGATGAAGTAAAGCGTATTCCAATCTATAATCTAACAGAAACCACGTGTAAAAAAATATATAATACTTTTCAGGTTAAAATATTAAAATCCATGTGTAAAAAGGTTTTCCTCATAAAATTAGGATTAAAAAATCCTTAAACCTACAAGAATTAGGATCTTCCAAAACTAGTAATATAAATTCCTTAATTTAGAAATCTTTTAGTATATCTTCAAATATATCATCTTTTTATTTAGCCATGTCTAAGCCTGAAAGCCAAAAGAAGAAGGCAATCAAGAAATCTTATACGAGTAATATTATAATCAAGAAACGAACAACTAAACCTAAGACAATTGATTATTTATCTTTGGATTCTCAAGTTAGAGAAACCAAACCCCAGTGGAGCAATAAGAAAAGAAGGAGCTCTAAATATACTATCAGCATACGAAAATCAACTTCTTCTTCTTCCTCAACTTTTTCAAGCAATCGTTTGCCATGTCTTTCTGAGATTGTCATTCCAGACCCTATTCCTGATTTTGATACTATTGTTTGGGATGAAGATTTTGTTTTCAATTTTTTTGATAATGTACCAGAATTTGATCATCTTTAGAATTTTTTTTTTTTTCAATTTTTTCAATTTTGACATTGATTGAATCTATGTAAGTAACTTCTTTTTTAATTTTTTTTCACGAGAGAATCTAAACCATTTATAATAATAACATATAGGAATATCAATGAATTAATCCTTTTTTTTATTTATAGAAAAGAGTTAATCTCAATTACTTCATTGGGTCATTTTCTATGTATCAGCAAAATAAAGCAGAATTTGGAAATTTTTCATAAACAAATGAACAATACACTGTCAAATGGTACAGAATTAGAGAGAGCCTAAATGATATTCACAGTAAGAAAAAAAAATAACTTCTAACAATTTCTAATTGGCAAGAATACAAGTTTCATAGCAAATAGCAATCTTAAGAACTTCATCTTTTTACAAACTTGCAAGTGAACTAGAAATAGCTTTGCTTCCATCCGCCATATTCTTCTTCACCATTGTCGTCTTCCGCCTAATAAACCAAAAGACACGATTCAGAAATAGCAAAACTTAACATAATTATTCTAAAACCTTCCATATTAATTTTTTTGCATTTCATATTTCTTTAAAAAAAAAAATCACAGCATTCTTGATTATTTCCATATAAACGAACGAGTTCAAGAGTCAAACTTCGCTTTCTATTTTGTGTAGTCAAAAATTATATGAAAAGTAAATTTATTTATCGATTGAACTAATTCTTAGAGTTTACATTTAGAACGTTAATAATTTAAAGTATTTATAAAGTTTTTCGAGAGATTTTAAATTCAAATCTAGGTTGAATCGTGATTTACACAAAAGAAATAACTATTTAAAATATTTAATCAAATATGTATATGTACCTTGACAGTGAAAGTTAAACCAATTTGAATCTCTCCAGAATAAGATAGGTTAGTTTGAACGACGTTATACTTTTGAGGAACAAATTCAGCAGTTCCATTCTCCACTCCTAATTCCAATAAATCCTTCACATAAACCCTACATAACATACCAAAAAAAAAAAAAAAAAAAAAAAAACCAATTTGATCTCTCCAGCCAATCAGATAGCGTTCAGTTTGAACCGACCGTTATACTTTGCAGGAACAAATTCACGCAGTTCCATTTCTTCCCACCCTCAATTCCACATAAATCCTTCAACATAAACCCTACAAAACATCTCACCAAAAAAAAAAAAAAAACAAAAAAAACCCTTTCTATCAGTAATATTTAATTTAACCACCCAGTTAAAAACTTTGTCGCAATAGTCACTTTCCAAGTTTCACCATATATCATTCAAACTCTATACTAATTAAGGATTTTTGCACTGAATAAAAAAAAATATATATATATTATATATATATATATTTATGCTTAAAAAAAAAAAAGAAAACAGAAACATTATTCTTAACGTGGCTTCCAAGAAATAATCATCCTCTGGGAGAAAGTATCCTTGTCCATGACTTTTTAAAATGAGCGCTCTGTAGTCGTCAACCTACACCTGGATATATATATTTATGTTAAAAAAAAAAAAGAAAAAGAAAATTATCTTACGTGGCTTTCCCAAGATAATCATCTCTGGAGAAAGTATCCTTGTCCATGATTTTTAAAATGAGCTTGTAGTCGTCACCTACACCTGGATATTCCACTTTGAATCTCAGTTTCTCATTCCATACTGGACTCCCACCTGCACCTGCACCTTTGTAATTTTCAAATTCATAAGTTAATTATACATTAAATTTCTTTTTTTATTTTTTTAAAAAATTCCTCCATTTCAATCAAGAGTTAGTTCCAACGAATTAATCTTTTAATCAAGAATAAGCAAATAAAATTTTTTCCTTACAAAAATAAATAAAGAAGTACTAACCGCTGGCTACACTGCTTTCACGTTCTTGGCCTTTGTATTTTACTATAACATAAGGATCAATTTTACCTAAAATCATACAAAAAAAGAATTAATATTTTTAATCCACTAATTATCAAAAACCAAAATGGAAGTTCAAGTTCAAAATTCTCTAATTAAACATATGAACAAAGCAGAAAAAACAATGAAAGAAAAGCAGAAGATGAATATCATCAGATACCTAAAAAATCAGTGCCTTTTAGGCCCTTAGCTTTCACCAACTCAACTTCCAAAATCCCAATAGCCATCGATCTTTATCAATTATTTCCTTCTTTTTCTCTTATTCACTTTCTAATTCTGATTGCTTGGCTGAGGATTTGATCAACAGTAATAAGAAAGAAGAAGATGCTGCTTTGAAGAACAAGTGTGTTTGGATACACGAAAGGAGGACTAAAACGCGGTTTATATAGAAATCGAAACGACAAACCAAATGCATAATAGTCAAAATAAATAATTGAAGTGGTTTTTTTATAATTTTCTTTCATGTTGGGTAAAGGTTTCTTTTCTATTACAACGTACAAGACTTGGTCTTGTTCTGATAAAATTCTACTTGTTTGGAATTTGGGAAGAAACTTCATATGGGAAGTTAGTCAAAAGTGGGAAATGTCAAAATCTCCACCATAGAAAAAGAATTTTTTGGTAAAGGCCCCATTTTGTGAACCTTAAGACAAATGCAGAATTTCACAAGTGATTTGGAAAAATAAACTTTTAATATTGTAGATATAAGATCGAGTTTTACGTTGGTATATAAATTAGTATTTGAATTGATGAGTTCTATCTACACTTTCCTATATATATATATATATGAAGAAATACTTTTTCATGAGAAAATGTGAAAAATCTGAATTTCCATACAAAATAAGATATTTGAAAAAAAAAAAATGTAATATCCTTAATTATCTTATTTTCTTGTAAAAATTTTTTTGTTTCTCAAATATGATTAAGTTCCTATTTTTACACTTACATTTTAGAAATCTTTTTTTTAGAGGACAATAACTTTCCATGAGAATGTAAAATTGCGATAATCAAATACTTCCGTAATACTATGTAATGTAATATATTTCTAAAAAAATATATTTAAATTCATTATAATAATTTATCGATAATAAATCCAGATTTGAATCTCCTTTTCCCAATACTAAAAAAAAATTATCAAACAAAATATAAATGTTGTCTTTTCCACAACTTATAATAAAATAAGCCATTGAAATAACAATTAAATGATGTAAATTGACTTATTTTTTCTTAAAAAAAATTTCCGAGCTTAATCACAATAACTAAATGAGGATTAAGTAATTGAAAGTCATATGGGAATCAAGTTTAGGATAGTAGGTCCTCTCGACCAAAGAGTCAATGGCAATGCCATAAGATAGATTTATATATTATTTATTTTTCATGATTATTAAATTGATATAAGAATCCTATTATGATTTTTAATTTTTATTATATTTCAAATTACAATTTAATAATCTCAATAGAGTTTTGTCTTGTTGATCAAAACAATACTAATTCTCAATTCTAACTA
Source organism: Jatropha curcas (assembly GCF_014843425.1). The sequence continues at coordinate 1,787,379 of NW_023591078.1, read as the reverse complement.
TTTTTTATAATGGAATTATATTAAAATTACTTCTTAGCCGCCATTATTTATTAAGATTTGTTGTTAATTAATAAATGCTAATAAGAGTTAGTACAATGTACCAAGTCAACACTGAACGCAGAAATGAAGAATTTTCTATTCTAGACTGGGTCGGGTCTACCACTTAATTGTTCAATTAAGGACGCTTTGACTGCTTGGTAAACCTAGTAATTTTGCGCATAGAAGGACTTTTTTTTTTTTTTTTTTTTTATTAAGACGCCTTTGGATGCTTGGCTTGTAACCTAGTAATTTTGCGCATAGAAAGGACTCTTTCTTTTTTTTTTTTTTTTCGTTGAACTCATCAAAACTTCTTGATTTCAAGCTGACAGAACATGAAAATTTTGAAAATTAGTTCCCTTTCTAATTCCAAAAAAATGCTAAGCGTTTCATTAGCTTTGTTATAGGATAATTATATTTTGATTTCAAATCTTAAAAATTAACGGGCGATAATGTTGTTTTGTGTCCTGAGTTGAACGGGGTTTTTTTTTCTTCTTTTCTTTTTTTTTTTGCTTTGGGTTTTTTTTTTTTTTTTTTTTTTTTGCTTTTATTTTGTGTCTGAACGGAAAATAGTAACAATCGAGTGCCTAGATTTATAATTTTTTTTTTTCAGTTTGGTGTTTCACGATGAAGTAGACAGTCGGATTGTACAACAGGAGGAAGTGAGAGCCCATTTTTGTCTACATGTCTACTTACATTATTTCACAATTAATCCATGTAAGCAATCCAATGTGATAGATAGGGTTAATTTACAATTATAATAACTGCTGATGTGGACTAATTGTGTTTAGACACATAGGCAAAAGTGAGCTCTGCTTTGTTCTAGTGTACAATTCGACTGTCCACTATATCAGAAAACACCAAATTGAAAAAAATTATAAATTTAGACACTTAATTGTGATTATTTTTCGTTCAGACACCAAAATAGAAAAAGAAAATGCAAATTCAGGCACCAAAAATAACATTATCCCTTTAATTCATGCTGTAACTGTTTTTCATAAATTAAAATAAAGAATTAGAAGGTAAATATCCACGTCATTTTCTTGTATGTTTAGACTACATTTGATACATGGAATGAGAAATTGAATAACGAATAGAATGAATACGCAACATAGAATAAGAATTTCAATCATGTTTCTTTGTTTGGTTATGAAATGGAGACTACAGTTAATTTTATTTATTTAATGAAAATATATGAAATCATATATGTATTTTTTAGTTGTAATTGAAAATGAAAACTTCGAGGAAAAAATTACAAACTTTTTGAATTACTAACGTTATATGGAAATTCAGAAAAAAAAATCTTTTTTTGACATGTAAAACTAAGGTGAATGTTGGAGTATTACAACTTCGAAATTAAGAGAATTAGATAAAATTGAAAAAGAGAACTGATGTGTAAAAATGTTCTTATTTTACTCTTTAATGTCTTCTAAGGGTTAAAAAAAAAAAAAGATTTCTACAGGAAAATATTTCAATTTTATTATTTGAACAATTATTAATTACTTTAACAAAAAAAGGAATAATAAGTCATTCAACCCCTCCTCCAAATCAAAAATAAAAAAATAAAAATAAAAAGAAAACAAATTAAGAGTTCAATGCAGGAATTCTTCCACGCCTTCTGACCTTATAAATCGCCTATCTAGGAAGCATACTAGTGAGGACAACAAAAAATATATATAGATATATATTCAAGAGCTCTGTTGATCCATTGACATTATAGTGCAAAATAGTAGTTGTCAAACCAGAATTCTCTTTGGCATGGATTAAGAGTTTGATAGTTAACAAACAAGCATTAGGGTTCAGAAACTTCTCAACACATTTGTATTCTAATACAAATCCACATGATTTACTTCCATGCCTCCATCACAATATCAAGTTCCCGATAGAAAATCATGTTACCACCTGCTGTATGGAAACTAGCAAACAAAATGACAGACATCCTCCTGGCATCTATCTGCTACGCCTGGGTGACAAGTCAGCAGATCTAGACCGAGATCCAGAAGGTGACCTTGATGCTCTACCAGGTGATTGCCTCCAAGCTCGTGCTTCCTCAGAATCATAGGCAGGTTTCCTACAATATATTTTACATATTTTTTCAGTTCCATTTATTATTACCAATTAGTAACATTAAAACAATGCATCCTTCTCAGAGGAAAGGCTGGTCTCCTGCCTCTCTTAGATTTGCAGGGTCTGGACAATTTCATGAATCTGTCCAATTTCATGTTTGCTTTTACGAATGAAACAATCACTCTTCAAGGCAACCCAATACGAACACATGATAATTACAAAACCTCGAAGCACTAGTTTCCACTTACTCGCCATAACCATTGCCATTTCCATTTAGATCATCTACACCATATCCAGGAGAATATGACCTGCGAATGTGGCCACCATCTCGATCTGGTGGAGGGCCTCCAGGAGACCTTAGATGCTCTGCATGCCTTCTACCTGGGGAAGCAGAGTAGTCTCTCCGTCTTGGGGCAGGAGAGTATGACCTGCAAAATTTTAAATGCACATTTATTCATCAACTTTGACAAGCACAGTGTTAAATTGCTACAGTGACAGCTTACCTTGAGCGGTATCGAGACCTAGAACTCATATGATGTCGAGGGGATCTTGATCGGGATAGTGAACGTGACCGAGAACGTCCTGAAGCATTATTGGATACAGAACAATGACCAATTCTGTTAGTAATAAGAGATGTTGACGATGGAAGAACAAGGGCATTCATACTAACATTCCAAGAAAGTAGCTGAGTATAAATTTACATCACATAAATCATCAGTACCCATTGCTACAACTATGAAGTCACCAATGATTCATCAAATTTAAATCATGGAAGAAAATCAATCATATTCCTTGAGAGGAGCAAAGCAGCAAGAACCATGTATGGAAAATAGAATCAGAAGAAGAATCAATATCTGCTTATTAAATTGAACAAAATTATACTACCTAACACTTTTTGACTTTTTTTGGTTCCACTTAGATGAGACTTTAAAAAAACCATACTATTAATTATTTTATTCTAATTTTACATTTATCCAGAAATCTCCACCAAACTTTGTCTTTTTTAATTATAAAGAATTAATTAAAGGGTAATTTAGTCAATTATCCTTATTTTTTCTAGAATTGACGTAATCCAATCATTTTCTTAATATTGTGAAAAGTCAAAAAGTATTAGAATTAACGGAAAGGCTAAGGTCAGCATCACTTGCACCAGCAGCTAAATGTGGCGGATCAAGGTGAGTCCTAGACAGCTTTGTACAGGAATATGAAAAATGAGGGCTAGGAGAGTATGAAAATATGCATCACCATTTAATGCAAAACAGGAAAACCTATATTGCAGACCAGGTGAAATGCATGTAAGGATGAAGCTCTGTACTCCACAAAAGAGCATCAACTGAGCTTTGACAATCAATAATAAAAAGGTTATAAGAAATTAAAACTTGAAATTAGCAATGCAAAGAGCAATCACATTCAATTTTGTGCAATAAAGCAGCAGCAGGAACAACAAAAATGAATTGAGGCTCTGAAGAACAAAAATCTTGACAAGTGACAGCATGTCATACCATAATAAGATGATCGTCCTCCATAGCTTGATGATGGTCCTCTGTGAAATATACAGAAAATCAGAGAATTCTAAAAGAAAATTAAGAATCATAAAATCATTTAGCCTCTGCATCAGGAGAAGTGATATTACCTAACCCTGGCTCTGTGGCGCATCTCTTCAGGCCTTTTCCTTGTTTCAGCAGCAACCACCACAGTTATTTCCCTCCCAGCAAAAATTTGTCCATTCATTCGATGCTGAGCTTCCATAGCATCATATGGATCCACGAACTGCACAAATGCAAACCCTCGAGGTTCCCTGAATATAATACATGAGAAAGCATCAATAAGAGAATGAATAGATGTGTAGGAGCCAACATTTTAGTGTCTGAGAATAGCAACTTACTAAAATTGGATTTTCTACTTTTTGCAATAATACAATTACCAGTGCACCTTTCTTTACACATCTAACAGTTTAGCTCCTGAGAACTTGCACGTATTTTGACACACAATTTACATAAGGCAGGCTTAGTGGCTGACCTTTTCTTTAACAGCCAAGTATGAAAGGCAACTTCAAAAGAGGGAAGTGACTTGAAAATTCTTCATATGCTTGTAAATATAAGACTTGCAATCAACAATTCCCAAACTTAAAACTCTCCACACCTCGTCTTCAATTGATCAAGAATCAATCTTCTACCTCAACAAACTTCTAGTGATTGTGTAACTATATAAATTTCTCTTCATAAAGGAACATTCTTCATTTCAACATTAGTCTTAACACCCTTGAGACCAATATGTTAAGGAACCATAAAGAGTAGGCCTTCATCAATTGTGGGGCTTGGTCTTGATTTTAACTTCAAACCAACATACCCCCTGACAAACCAGTTCAAAATTTAATTCACTACGGAAAAAAAAAAAGAATACCTTGACAAATAGTTTAGATTGAAACTCAGAAATTCTTTTCCCACCCAAAGTTTTATTGTCTATAAAAGTAGCTCCAACACATGCATGCATGTGCAAGCGCACAGACAGACACGCGAAAAAAAGGACCTCTTGCATTGAATTACAAGCTACCTTACACAAGATAAAAGAGGATACGTAAAATACACAGATCATACCACAGCAACATCACAACATGGTGAATTATATTCCCAAAAGAAAAAAAAAAAAGAATACCTTGACAAATAGTTTAGATTGAAACTCAGAAATTCTTTTCCCACCCAAAGTTTTATTGTCTATAAAAGTAGCTCCAACACATGCATGCATGTGCAAGCGCACAGACAGACACGCGAAAAAAAGGACCTCTTGCATTGAATTACAAGCTACCTTACACAAGATAAAAGAGGATACGTAAAATACACAGATCATACCACAGCAACATCACAACATGGTGAATTATATTCCCAAAAGAACAACTCACCCTGTGTAGTAGTCCTTTGGAATATACACGTCTCTTACAACTCCAAATCTCTCAAATGGAACTCGAAGTTCTTCTGGTCTATAAAAAGGAAAAATACACATCAATAGAAACTTTTAAAGTTTGCAAACCCATGAATTATAAATTCACCTACCACCATCCTCTCCAAGAAAAAGAAAGAAGAAACTCGTGAAATATAAATTCACCTGCAATCAAGAGGGATATTTCGAACCAGAAGGCTCCCATGATTCTGCTCCTTGCGCCTCCCATACCCACCACCACCACCACCACCACCACCACCATATCCTCTCCTTGGTGGGCTTCTTCCTCGACCTCCATATCCTCTCCTCGGAGGACTATAACAAGGGGGACTGTACCTCCTCATAATATTGCCTGTTGATAAAATTAAAGTATATCAATAATTCTTAACTGCAAATTGATAACTCTCGTAATTCAAATTTACATGATATTAAAGTGCAATTTGTTGAATTTTTAATTCAAATTAAATGAAAATAAAGCATAAATTTTGCACTTTGTTTATTAATCTGGGTGATAAAAATTCCCATGACCAATTCAATTAGGAAAGTCTCTATTGAGAAACAACACGGACAGAAAAGAAGCCAAAGGGTGACATTTACGACAATGCAGACCCTAATAACATAAGAAAAACAAAAATAAACTTTCCCTTCCAAAACCCACAAACCAACAAAAGAAGAACAATTAATGATGATTATTTAAAATTATCAGCAAGAGGTGTAAAAGAGATCAAAAGTTAAAATCCCACAACAATTCAATCTATTTACAAAAATCCAGTTTGAATTTCACGATGAAAAAAGAAAATCGAACACTAACCTAAAGATCGAAACTTAATCAAACAGAAAAAAAAAAATCAGAAAATACAATTTGGCTTCGATTTTTTCTCTCTCTCTTTTTTTTTTTTTTTTTTTTTTTTTGTGCGAGTATCAATCGAAAGGAAATTAGGGTTATTTTTTTTCATTCAATCTGATTTTTTTTTTTTTTTTTTTTTTTGCAGTATCAATCGAAAGGAAAATTAGGTTATTTCTTTTCATCAATCTATCATAAAAATAAGAAACAAAAATTATAATAATTGAAATTACCTGGGACAAAACCAGAGAGAAGATTATAAGAAGCGAAGCTTTCCCTTAGATCTGAAACCTTTTACCAGTATATAGAACTGTTATGTCCATGACTAAAGATTTGTCATTTTATAAAGCGGTCAAAGGTAGAGCCTTTCTAATTTCTATAAACCCTAGAAATTGGATTGTGATTACGAAGCGGGTTGACCCGATTTACGATGACGATGTCCAAAAATAATTGCCTTTTTGGGCTTTATCCGGCCCAAATCTAATCTAGATAAACTAGGTTTAGGGTCAATTTGAAAAACTGAGCAATATTATTTGTTCCACTTTTTTTTTCGAAAAGATATATTTGTTCCATTTGAATAATGTATATGTAGAAGTACTTTTTCTTAAGGATTATATTCTATAAATATATATTAAGAAAATTATATTTTCTCTATATATAAACAATTCCAATTATGAAAATATGAAATTAAGAAGTCTTAAATTTAGAATTCTATTGTTACATAATCCAACTTATGTAACTAAATATTTCATGATTTATCTATTTTAATAATGTCTCATGGAAATTAATTACCTACTTCCCCGGTGTGTGTGACCAGCATCAAGCCAATAAGTTTCTATTTCGTTTATTACTGTTTGATATAGTTGAATTAGCTATGATTGACTTGGTGTATGGATAATCACATGCACTAGATATAAATAAGTCTAATGCATTACCCATTATTTAATAATTCTTCAAATAGCTCACAGACACAAATGAGTCATGTAAGTATAGACACTCTCTTGAATATATAAAATTTATTTATAAACAGTAATTTTTGATTTAGTTATGCTAAATTCTACAAAATTGAATTCATTGGAATAAAATACACAATGTATTTACCAAATATGAAATCAGAATTCCTAAGAAATTCGACAAAATAGGAAAATTTATGTATATAGTACACTTGCATTACAAACATTGGGTTGGATAATCTTGTCTATATATCCTGCCTCAAAGATTCAAAAGAGCCGAATCTAACAGCAAGTTAGTTCCACGCAAAGTAGCCAATACTACTAACTGTCTCATCAAGATCCATTTTTCCTCCGTCAGAAAGTCCTCATTCTTCAGTCGTGCCACCGCTCGCTATCTAAATACCGTCTAGCATCACCAGTACCATGTCACTGCTTAATTTCAGCATCTGATGGGAAAAAAAGCTTTTGCTGCTAGGATATGAGTGGAAGCTCTAGATCATGTCATAATTAAGATTGCAGAAGAACCAACTAGCCTCATCATCAAACATCAAGCTTTTGGATGAAGAAGACTGGGTGAGCATGTGTATATAAAAATTGTGTGTAAAGGTAGTCAATCAGAAAGCCTGTGGCATCAACATAGGACTGCAATGTCTGTTTGTAATGGTAAGCTGTCAGAGTCGGCAAGTAAAGGACTTTTCTGGAACTCATTTCTTAGCTGACCACAAGCAGCACTTGCATCCAGGCCTCTTGTTTGACGAATGCTTACAGTTATTTTCCGGGATTCCAAAGCAGCTGTAAATGCTCTTACCTGCCGAATGCAAAAAAAAAAAAAAAAAAAAAAAAAAAAAAAAAAAAAAAAAAAAAAAAAAAAAAACAAAAAAAAAAAAACAAAAAGAAGAAACAAGGGAGCTAATTATAAAAGCATGAAGGAGTGGAATGGAAAAAAAAAAAAAAAAAAAAAAAAAAAAAAAAAAAAAAACAAAAAGAAAGAAACAAGGAGCTAATGATAAAGCATGAATGGAGTGGAATGGAATCTAATGGAAAGTTATCATTTATTGTTCTTATGCAAGTGATAAAAAGGAGACATGGTCATACCGCCTTTTTCTGTGGTCGCTGATAATCAGAGCCTTCAATTGGATTGAATGGTATCAGATTCACATGAGAACCACGTCCCCACTTCTGGAGTAGCTCAGCAAGTTCTATTGCATGCTCTGTGCTATCATTGACACCAGCTGCCCAGATATTACAAAGTTGATTTAAGGAAAGATGTCCTAACTCAGCTTTCTATAATAAAGGCTTAAGTTTGAAAACGGGTTGTGGGTGAAATTTTCTGTAAATTGAAACTATAGTACCTAAAAGTGCATACTCAAAGGAAACTCGTCGACTGGTTTCAAGAAAGTAGCCCCTGCAATCTTTCATAATTGCATCTAGGGGATATGCTTTTGCACTTGGCACAATTGTTTCCCTAAGTTTCTGGTTTGGAGCATGTAAACTGTCACACAAAAATTTCAACAAGCAGACAAATTTTGGTGTCAAGAGAATAATTAACATTAATGCCTCGAGATAATAACACAAATTAAGCTAAAACCAAGCTTCTAGAAATTTGCAGAAATAGGAAACCAATGTTCCCAAAGATAATAAGAGATTTATTCAACCGTACATCCCCCAAATTGAATTACCTAAGGGCCAATGTTGACTGAAGTTTATGAGAAGCAAGCTTTTTAATTGTGTTAGGGACTCCCACAGTGGAAATTGTGATCATTCTTTGCCCAATTTGCACATCCTGGAAAACATGAATAACCAAAAAGGTATGAGTTCTAGTCAGAACCTCCATACTGACATTTGTTGGGATATTTCCAATAACAAACAAGATGCTAGTTGTTTCAAAAGGGGGAAAAAAAGAGCATATGGAAAAAAAAGATAACATGATCCTGGTTGTTGGTAATACAATATAGCCTATTTTGGAAGCATGTGCCTCATAATTCCATAGCCCATAATAATAGATTCAACATAATTCTTTTATCTACCGATCTCTGTACAATGAACCTCAAGAGAATAATTCCAAGTAAATTAAATCTTAATTTTACAGGTTAACATATCAAAATTCCAACCATATTTATCAAGTAACTGTAGTATTATACCCTGAATTCTTTCATGGTTTGTGGAAGTAAAAGGCTAACCTCTTTTTTTTTTTTTGAGAACAAAAAGACATATATATAAAAGGAGGCAATAAGTAATAGATATTTAATATTCTAATCAATCATAGGAAAGCATGAAAGAGTAATTGCTGACGGAAATAATTGAAACTGCACCTTATTCAAGCACCTGTGTGCTTCAAGTACTGACTTCAAGTTTAACATTGGTTCACCCATTCCCATGAAGACAACATTTGTCACTCTATGGTTGAAGACATCCTCAATGGCCAACACCTGTGCATTTTAAAAAGTTTATAGGTAACGAATGACAGTCATTTTTTTCCCTTTTTGAGAGACTTAAAGTAATTAAAATCCTAATTTCACCATATCTCAATGGTGGGAAAAATATTGCAATCTAACGGTACTACCCAATCATGTATTATTATGAACAAATATGGAACAGAATAAAAATACAGACCTGCTCAACAATTTCATGCCTTTTAAGATTTCTTGAATACCCGCCTTTTCCAGTGGCACAGAATGAGCAGCGTAATGGACAACCTACCTAAAAAATCAAAGTAAAATTTAAAAGACAAGAAATTTATTGTGTTCTCATAACAATATTATGGGCACAGAAATAAAGGGAAAAGTAATCCTAAATTTGCAAAATCACCTGAGATGACACGCAAGCAGTAAGGCGCATTGAACCTTTCTCATCTTCAACTGGTATGCCAACAGTTTCAATCAATCTGTTGTCCTCCAATTTTATCAGCAACTAAAAGTGGTCATGAACAATGGCAAGCTAAAATATGTAAGTAAAAACATAATTGTAAATCACAGTTAAGTATATGCAACTTCTCTTATACAGAATTATAAGGTCAAAGGTGTGAAATTGAAGTGAAAGTGGATAAGGATATGTGTTTCAACTAAAAATCAAACAACAATCAATTAAGATACCCCTACTTTTCAGATTCTTGTCTATCAAATGGACTCAAACAGTATTGAATTAAGAAAGAAAGACCAAAATTGTTCACATGATAAATCCATATTTACTGACTAAAATCTTTTTGACAAAAAAGACAGCATTAAAAATGCTTTGAAGAGTTTCTGTTCGGCAGAAAATTAAGATGCAATAACTGATTTAACATATTCCACATAAAATCGTACTAAAAACATAATCTTTTTGAAACCTTAACAGTGCCATCAGCTGCAGTGACAGTGCGATAAATTGGCGATCGCCCAATTTTCCATCCTGCTTCTTCAAGCTCATGTCTGAATGCCTGCGGCACTTTTTTCCCCAAAGCCGATAGGGAAAACAAAATAATAAATTAGTTCAAAAAACAAGAGGCTAGATATCCAAAAAGAAAAAAGAAAAAAGAAAAAAAAAAACTCACATTGACTAAAATCCTGGATTTCTTTGACCTTTCTCTCGTATATTAGATGATGTAGCTGCTTTCCTCTGTAGCTTTGCTAGAGCAGGAGAAATTAAATGTAAGCATGTAAATTAACACAAAAAGGACACTGAAGGAATTTTTTTTTCCCCTTAATTCAATCAATTCTCTCTAAAATTCCAAAATTATTTTCTTTTCCTACGTTTTCTCAAAAAAACAAACAGATATATTCTAACTTTCAGGCTTTACCTGGCCAAAGTCGTTGGCCAGCTGTTGAAGTTCTGGCTCGGACATGCCAAGCAGTACTCTAGGGTCCACGTGCGAGGTACGGGGCGGAGACACGGCGGAGGAGGTGGTGCGGAGTTTACGAGAGGATACAATTGTAAACGAGTGTGGCTGACGAACGGCACGTGCGAGGGGCACGGAGCACACATGTTGGAGCATCGCCATTGAAGTAGCAATCATAACTACTGATACCAGTCTCAGAGGAACACAAAAATGAAAAACCTCACCTTGTGACCTCTCCAATCGGCTAAAACCTCAGCCTTTCACTAAAATGACGATACTACCCCTGCTTAGGTCACTTAAAAACGCACTGCATGTCTTGACAGACGACTGAAAATAATCATTGTCGTTTGTAGGAAATTCCTTGTCATCTGAAACGCTCATGCCTGTAAAAGGACGGAAGTGTGACTGGTACATGCTAAATTTACGTTACCCATTCCAAGCCCGCTTAAATTTTTTAATATCTAAAACTCATTTAAAATTCATTTTATAATACTCACACGGAAGTCCATTTAAAATTTTAATACATGCAACTGCACTGGCACCAGCCATTTAAAATTTTAATACCTGCATCCGCACCCGTACCAACTATCTTACACTCACACTAGCCATTTTAAATTTTAATATCTGCACCAGCACCAGTCCTCTTACACTCGTTTAAAAAGGAATCGGTTTAAAATTTTAAGTTTAAACAGGAATCGGTTTAAAATTTTAATATACGTGCCCAATTTACACTCGTTTAACTAGTACTTGAACTTGCTTGCTCGTTTGTCCGGAAAAGTTCTGTTGTAAAGATAGTGTTGATAAAAGAATGTTCTAAGCTTAGGACTAGCAAGAATAGAATGGCTTCTACAAATACAAAAGGTTTCGATGGCAGCAAAAATATTGTTTCTGCAAAATGAAAACTGTGCTGCTAACAAGCTTGTTGACAATTACAGAACTTGTATGTTTGTCATAATTGAAATGCATGAAGAAATTATGTCGAAGAAACTTGGAATTCAGATGTTATTGATAATAGAATTGAAGAACTGTACAACATAGATCATTATACAACATATATTGTATACATGATATAATGCTCATCAAATGCAATTATAATTTTACTTGAATAGATGTGAATGGCCAAGCATATATATATATATATCTACTATTTTTATACACGACCAGGAGAAACAGATTGCCGCGGACAAGAGGCAGCTTTTCCATCACAAATTTCATTAGTACTTCTCCTACGATATTTTGGACCATTGCCTGAACTTCGATTAACTTTCCGGAGCATTTCAGTTCGAGGGCCCTTAGATACCTCGTCGTCATTGGACTCGAGCAGTTGTTCTAATGCTTTTACCACTTCTTCCATGTTCGGCCTATATCTCGGTTCTGTAGATAGGCATTGTACAGCAAGAGTAGCCGCTTTTAGTGCATCTTTTAAAGAATACTGACCTTCGATGCGAGCATCCATAACTTGGAAGATTTTGCGTTTGCTGCCTAAATAAGGTCTTGCCCACTCAACTAAATTTTGTTCTCTGGAAGGCTTGTTTTTGTCTATAGCTCGCCTGCCAGATAGCATTTCGAGAAGAACAACACCGAAACTGTATATGTCACTCTTTTTAGTGAGATGACCTTCATAAGAAAGAAACAAAATGAGATAAAGTAGTTGCAGGAATTATTCATATCAAATTCAAAGCCATTGCCATTTCAACTGATGCACAAACATCTGAAACGCAATGCATAGCAAAGAACCAAATTTCTTTACAAGAAACACAAATGTCAAACGTGAAAATTAGCAATGGAAACTGGAAAGAACAATACCTGTAGCCATATACTCAGGAGCTGCATACCCATAGGTACCCATTACTCTTGTCGAAACATGGCTTTTACTACCTGTTGGCCCATCCTTGGCCAACCCAAAATCAGATAGTTTAGCACTGTAGTTCTGTCATTTTACAATTAGAAAAAAAGTGTCAGGAAGATGCAACCATCATGACTGCTGTACAAGCCAAATTTAAAACATTTTCACATACGGAATCCAGCAGTATATTGGAAGCTTTGAAATCTCGATATATCACTTTGGCTTTATCACTATGAAGAAATGCGAGACCCTTGGCAGCATCAAGAGCAATCTTCATTCTGAGATTCCAAGAGAGAGGTTGAACGTAAGAAGCCCCTGGTCCACCAATATGATTATTTAAGACAGATTTTATTTGAGATACAAAAGCCATAGAACCTCTTATCTAGCTTAGAAAGGTTGAAATGGCAAAATAGAGGACAATATGAATTACTTACTTCTGAATAGGTGATTCTCCAAGCTACCCTTTGGCATAAACTCATATACCAAAAGCCGATGGTCATCCTCTAAGCAGAAACCAATCAATTTCACAAGATTTGGATGATAAAGCTGCCCAAGGTAGTTGATTTCGGTCTAGATTCCAGGAAACAAAACAAAGCTCATCAATATGCTGTCTTTAAATGTTACCGTCTATTTACATGAGCTTCCAAGGCAAGATCCTTAAAAATGTTGACCTATCCCAATTCTAACAGGGTTAAAGTTTCAAAAGCAATTCTGAAGCATTACAAATTGGTTTTTATTGGGCAATACCTAAAATACAATATGTAAATGTACATTGAAAAGATGAAAAAGATATCTAAGCATTGACAATAGGCAGAAAAACCAAATGACAAAAGGATACTTACCAGCCATTCCTGGTGACCCTGGAAACCATCTTGGTTAAGCCTTTTCACAGCAATAACCGTGCCCATTCCAGGCTTGGCAGCTGTTAGTGTTTGCTCATCAATCCATCCTTTGAACACAGAACCAAATCCACCTTCACCCAACATACTATCTGGACGGAAGTTCCTAGTGGCTGCTCTTAATTCACTAAAGGTAAAGCTCTTCAAATTAGAAGATTGCAAGATCTCACCCTCTGTCCGAGGAGTTGAAGGCACTGTGGCCGATGAATATTTGCTGCTAGACCGACTCACTTCATGTCCAGCTCTGCCACCATATTTTGGGTCTGCCCCTGTAAAATTAAACATTACAGATCTTGTAAATTCATCTAAATCTCTACAATGCCAATTGCAAATCATAAATGAGACTCTTAACTCAACCTCTAGTCAATAGCTACCAGAAAAATAAACACCCAAAACCTTACCAAATTTGACATTAAATTTGAGGGTAAGGAAATAACAAGAAGCACAACTTTGATCATTCATATTTATCTTCTCGCAGAAATAGAAGCCATTAGTCAGCCATGCCAAATAGTTATATTTCCGCTAAATTGAGTATAGGCTTGTGTTTCTTTATCTATTTTTAATTGTTTAAACTTTCTTATTAACCCAAAGGAAGAAGAACAAGATCAATCGACTTAAAAAACGAGAGACGAAAGTACTAATTGACCAGAAGACGAGTACTAAAGACAATGGATCAAACTGTGGAAGCTTAAATTGGATCTTAGTCTTAAAACCAAAAAAGTTCTACGGATCAAAATTCTTGCTTTTCCTTCCACCCCTATCTTTCTCTTAGAAACCAAACAGAATTCAACATCAAATTCTAACCACAGCGATATAAACAAAAATAATCCAAACATATTCATACTTTCCAAGAGAAGCAACTAAAAGCTGCTGCCAAATATCCTATTTCACTAATAAAAACTAAACAATACCCACTATAAAGAAAAGGTCAAAAACACAAAAAACTTGTATTTTTTATATTACAAAGCTCAAATTAGCATCAAAAGACGTTAAAAATAATAATAACAATAAATCACAAACATACCATGGTGAAAAGGGCTCTCAGCTTTGATTCTTACACTAAAACAGGAACCCATCAACAAAACCTCAAAACTCAATCACAGAGCTCTTCACTCCTCTCACCAAATTCTAACTGCAAAAGATTTAGATAAATACAAAAATCCCACTGAAAAATCTCGACAATAACAAAGCAGAGAAGCTTAAGCCCGTAAACAAAGGAAAGGTTCTAGTGTGAAAACGAAGCTTATATAGGTAGAGTTAGCTGTCACCTACAAAGATGACTGGCCAATTGTTATTTTGACCGATTAAAAAACAAAATAAAAGAGAGAGATAGAGAGATAATAGTCATAGAGACAGATGGATGGATTTTTGGTGTCTTGTGTTTGTTTGGCTTCTCAGAAAGTTCTTTTCAGTATTTATTAGACCTTAGCCAGAGACAAAGGTGAAATGGTTGACTATGCCTTCAATAATGTTCTTAAATTTACAAGTGGAAAATTAGAAATGGAAGTCTTCTGTATGTGTGGATGGGGCATTTACAAATATTTACTTGCATACAGGTGAATGAAGGCAATCAATTTTCCTTTCACACACACACACACACACACACACACATCATTTCCTTTTCCATCACACACACACACACACACACACACACACACACACACACACACACACACATATATATGTATATAATTTTTATCTTTATAATTATCTTTTTCATTATATTTTCATCTTAATTTTAAATTATTATCTTTAATCTTGAATTATATATATATATATATATATATACAGTTTAACGGACTCTGTAATTTGCACAATACGTCTAAGTTTCTATATGGGGAAGTTGGCTTTTAAACTTATATTAACTCTTATATTCTTAAATAAATTATTATCCTATTCTTTTTTTTTTTTCATTTTTTCTAAATTGGTTGCCATTTATGATTCACAAATTAAATATAGTCATCATTAAATTATTTATAGAATTTATAATAAGATATAAAGTCAGACTTTAAAACGAAGGAATTCAAAATTTTTCAAAATTAAAGGGTTAAAATAAAAAAAAATGTACTTTTTTATAAAGTAATTTTTTTTTTTTCAGAAAAAAAGTTTAAACTTAAGAGTGGAGGGCCATTTCCTTATACATGCCTCCACCCTTATCATAATGCATTTAGACATCTAAACATTAATGAACAATATTATGTCAATAAGCTAGCAAATTATCACTATTACAATAATTTAAAATTATCAAATAACATATATCAAACACTTTAATTTATAAAAATCATATAATTAGAACAATTAATGAATAGTTAAAAATATAAAATTATTATTATTTCAAAATTTTACTCACTACACATCAAATTAATATTTTTTATATGAAAACTTAAAACTCTAAAAACCACTGTTGTTGGTGTAGAGAGTTGAGCATGTCACCAAAATTCAAAACTTTAGAGCATAATAATCCTCTGTAAAATTTTTAAATACCATAAAATATCTCGCAAAAACTGCAGTGAATTTATATATTTGGCCACTAATTCATACATTAATAAAATATAAATTCTTTTAGACCAGCTTAAAAATACATACATCATCATGCTTTATTTATGCATTCAATATTAACTTTTGAGAATTCAATTCCAAAAATATAAACTTTTAATTCCAAAAATATACATAAATATTTAAAAGTGTTACCATTACATGAAAGTCAATAACATCAAAATACTGAACATATACAAATATAGCATTCTTGTTCAAATTATTGTTAAAAATTCACAATTATTTTGTCATTAATATTAAAAAGATTTTATTATTATTCTCTCTGTTTTAAAATATAAATCATTTCAGCACTTAATTTTGAAATAAATAGAGTAATTTTGAAAGTCTATTTATCCAGATAAAACTGAAAAAGAAAATTTCCTTTTTAGAAAAAAGTTTAGGAAAGATCAAAAGGTTAGGAAATTCCTTAATTCCTTATGTAGCATTTCCACCATAATATTATATATATATATATATATATATAGTTGAATAAGAATTCTACATATTTGTCATTTTTAATATATATTAAAGATTTTTTATTATTATTATCTCGGTCTATGTTACTAGAAATACATTAATCATATGCAGCCTATATTTTTGAAATAAATATTGAGTAATTGTTTTTAGTATACGATTCTATTTATCAGATAATGACAAAAGAAAATTTTCCTTGTTTAGAAAAAAGTTAGGAAAGATCAAAGTTAGGAATTCCTTAATGCTGCCTACTCGTTTTAGCATTTCCCATTAGTTATTTATTGACAGTATAGTATATAGTAGTATTTATTTGTGATTCTTTATATTTACAGATGCTATTAATTTTTTGTTTGAGAAAGTCACAGTGGATGGGAACATTGAATTGTCCAAAATTCTTGTTCTTTTGTCAAGAAAGGAAGGGTAGTGCCATATGGCTGCAGTTTAATTTCGCGCACTTGGATTAGTATAATTAGATATTATTTGTCAACATTAGCCAATATTTTTATATTATGTATCGATTATTTGTTATTTATGATCAACTATTGTATTGACTTTATATTTATTATTTGCTTTAGCCTTCATGAAAATGGTGGTGTACTTTCTTGGATGAAGTCTCTCTCTTTGATTCAGTTTCCCCCACTTTTAGGGTTATAGAGAATTGAATTCATATTAGGGGTATAGTCAGTTCATATTGTAAGGTGTGTGGAAATCATTTGGCTTATTTATTCCTTACGCTGGTTTCAATAATTAATTGAATTTTCAATACTATTTTTATAATATGCTTGGGTTTTTTTTAGTCATTCATAACCTTTATCTTTAGGATATTTCTAATTGAGTGGCTTTCGCTTTTATTTTGAACACTTAATCTGCCATGTAATTTCTAACTTTAGCCTCTTATTTTTAAAATTACACTTAATAGCTCAAGTTGTTTTTGCGTTATGATTCGATAATTTAAAAGTTGAACATACTTTTTATATTTCTTTTGACAGAAAGTTGAAGAGTGATCTAGTAAAAATTCATTTCGTGAGATTAAAGTTATTCTCTCAGTAAATTTAGTTTCTTCTTCCTTCACTATAATATTTACTTCGCAGTCATTTTTTATGTTCTGACTGTATCTATCTTTTTTTATCTTATAAATATAACAAGTATTGTTTGAAGAAATACATGCATTATTTTTGTTTGAGAAAGCACATGGATGGAACTTTGAAGTCCAAATTCTTGTTTCTTTGTCCAAGAAAGGACAGGGTATGCATGGCCGCAGTTTATTTTGGCCATTGGATTAGTATATAGATATTATTTGTCAACATTAAGCAATATTTTTATATTATTATATTATAATTTATGATCAATTTGTATATAACTTATATTTATTATTTGCTAGTATGAAAATGGTGGTGGTAGCTTCTGATGAAGTCCTCCTCCTTTGATTCAAGGCCCCACTTTTATTATAGAGAAATCAACATATATATGCATTCATATTTGTAGGTGTGTGGAATCATTTTATTTATGCTTTAGTGTTTCAATAAATTAATTGAATTTCAATACATATTTTATAAATGAATTAATAAATTATTTATATATTTCTAACTACCTTTGCTTTTAAGTTTTAACACTAATCATAAATTCTAATTTACCTCTATATTTTTAAAATAATTATAGCTATTGTTTTTTATGACTCGAAATTAAAAGTTCACACTTTTTATATTTTTGAAGAAAGTGAAGATATCGTCAAATCATTCGTAATTAAAGTTATTTCTCAGTAAATTAGTTTCTCTCTTCATAAATATAAGTCATTTTAGAATTATTCTTTTATTTATAAATATAGTTTGTTTTGAGAATATCAAAAAGTAATTAATGATATTTTTTCAATTCTATCTTTATTTATATTAAATGCAATAATTAACTCAATAATTTTCTAAAAATAATTTAATTAAATTAATAACGATTTTATTTTAATTTAAAATAATTAATTATTTCTATAATTACTATGCAACAACTTTAAACGACTTGTATTTATACCACGATGAAATTCGTTATAAGCCATTTGTTTGATGGATGAAACTCGTTAAATGCCCAAGCTTTGACATATATGCCTTTCTAAATTCACTTCTTTAATTAGAATACTAACAAAGCCAAAATTTATAATTAGACCAACTGTCTTTAATTAATTGATGATTTTATTTTAATACCATGTGTAAAAATTCACCATAGTATCATATTATTGTTAAAAAAAACTCATTCTGATTATATTATTTTTGTTTTCACACATCAACAGGTTGACTTAATTACTAAATATAGTTATAATTAAGTTATTCCAAGTGGGAGTTATAATTATAAGTAGAAACTCTAATCAAGTTTGATTAAATAAAATGGGATTATAATAAGAATATACTATAATTATCTATAAAAATAATTCTTTAACTAAATAAGAAAATCAAGTTAAAAATCCTACATAGGTGTTAACTATCATAATTGAGATTTGAGTGTATTTGAGAATTGGTCTCCCTTGGAGTAAATTTGGAGTGTATATATTGGAGTCAAAATAAATTCTACTTGTGAGAATCCTGTATTATTTGTTAGTTAGAGTTTATTTAGGAATGTAATATGCTTTAATATATTTATATATTGTTTTTTTTTTATGTATTTTGTTATTGTATATTATTAGTAGTCCCATAAAATGTTGGTAATTTATGTCGAATAAATGTTTAAATTTGAATTGATGGACTGCTTAAGTATGAATTGTTTAAACTTGAATGAGTGGACTGTTTAAGTCCGAACTGAAAAATGATTTATGTCCGAAATGGAGGACTATCTAAGTCCCAAATTTGTTGAGGTTCGAATTTATTAATCTCGGTTGTGCTACCTGGCTTTTATTATGATGAAAAGAATAAAAGTGCAATAAACTAATTAACAAAATTGCTTTATTTTATCAAATGCGGAAAAAAAAATAAATATGGTTAATTTATTATCAATCCAATTAAAATTTTCATCGGCTATCATTAGTACCTTAATATCACCTCACTCACAAAAAGAAGATAAAACATGTTAGCTCAAGACTAGAAGCAATATAATTGGCTAGATGATAGTGAACAGTTCCCATTGTCACATAAAACAGCTCCTGAACGAGAGCTCATTGATGCTCATCTATGAAGTCAAATAAACGAGTGTGAAAGCAAACATAATTGAGCTTATGTCTATGAATAGGCTTGTTTGTAGCTCATTTATGTTTCTTTCATCACTCATCTAAAAGTGAACAGAAATAATATTCTTGTCGAACAATTAAAAGAAATTACTGTTGTACCAAAAACATAAATTGCTATATTCTCAGAAAATAATTCAAAGAATACAACAGAGTCCTCTTTGCGTTTTAACCTCATTGGATTATATATCTAGTTCCACTTCTCAATCACAATTTAATTCATTTTTAGATATAATTTAATTCTGTCATAACAGGAAATTTATATATCCTAATCTAAACTCAATAAGATTTCTTATCAAATGAAAACTAATGAAACAAAAATGAAATTCAGGTTATTCTGATTTATTCTAGTTTAGTTTTTATTTCAATTTAAAATATATTTATATTATAATTTTAACATATAATATAAACATGATAAAATTTAAAATTTAGAAAAATCAAAATTAAAATTAAAATTAGAAAAAGGAAAAAAAATTGCTGTCTTGTTACCACTCTCACCACTACTCACAGGTATTAGGTAATTAAGCAACAATTTCATCACATACATTGTAATTGTAGTAGTAGAAGACTCTTTTTGGAGAGTTTCTTTATCCTTTTTGTCAAAAGAACAAAAAAAAAAAAATCAATAGGAAAAAGGAGTCAAAGGCAAGTGGCAGTTTTCATGCAAGAGCCTTCAATAATCTTGAAGATGATAATATTTAAAATAGAGGGGAAATGAATGTGGCAAAGATTGAAAAAAGTGAGGCAAATAAAAGAAAGTCTTGTGAAGCCAAACTTTAGGTTTGACTTTTTTTTTTCTTTTCTTTTTTTATTTTTTGGCAAAGAATGAAAAGAGGAGAGACATGTGATGTGATTATAAGATTCCCCTATCCATCTCTATGACCCCATCTCTTTCATTTGGTATTCTTTGACTCTTCTCTATTACAACTATTCAAAAATTATTATTATTATTATTATTATTATGATTTTATTATTTCTGCTCATGTAATTATTTATTCATAACCCATCTTTAGTCAAAGCTTAAAGTTAACTTTTTTATTTTTATGTTTTATTCCTTTTTTTTCTAGAAATTTGAAGACCAATTGCACTGCACACACCTACCTTTCTATTAAAGAAGCACAAGAGTTTATGTATGAATTATCTTGCTATGTGCGGATTGTCAATTTTATAATTATATTTGGATAAATGTCAATTTTATCTTTTATACCCAAAAAATGATATTTTAAATTAAAATATATTTGAACGATTTTCCTTTTTTTTTCTCCTTATTTTTTAAAAACTTTTAATCACGTATAGACTTTTGAGAGTTGTGTACATTTAGCAAGTGGATATGTACCAAATTTAATTAATTAAATCTTTCAATTGCGCCGTCATTGTGCTTGTCTAATGATGATGTCATATTAAGCATCCTAATTTTATAATTGTGAATGTCATTTTTCTTATGATATTAGTTTGGCATTCATTGAATTTGATGCAAGTTAGCATTAGATTATAATATTTAAACAGTATGAAAGGATTATTATCTTATCAGCAAGATTATCTGACCATCATCATAATTGCGTTGTTAATATAATTTAAGCAATAACCAATTTAATTTCGTCTGTTTTCAGTAACGGCGGATAAATTTTATTTAGTGATTTACATATTGCACTCGCAAATTTAGAGTATAATTAATTTTTTAATGGAATTAATTAAAAATAAAGAGAAAATGCTTCTTGCTTGAAATGGGAGTTATAGAAGGCTTAAATATTTGTTAAGAAATTGTAGATTGTGTTACACTCGTATTGAAAATGTGATTCACATTGTGTTTAGTGTGGTAGTTGTTTTTATGTTTTTTTACAAAATAATCGTAATGTGTCCAATTATTTTACTGCTAAAGAGTATGTAATTGCATTTCCAAATGATACAGTTGGAGAAATGAAGTCTGAGATTATAAAATTCCTCCATGCTTTAAAATGAAAAGAAAAGAGAATTTATCAGATAAATAAATAGTGATATTGGGGACTCAATACCTAATAATGGGCCTTTTTTTCACATTTGTTTCATCACCTGTTTTCCGAAAAGCGAGCTTTCAAAATAAAGAAACAAAGACCAAAAACCCAAAACAAAAATGATATGTGACACCAAAATGAGTGTTTTAACTGCTTCAAAGGCATCAAGAAGAATTTATTCAGACATAAACCAGCTTGAGATGTGGTATGCCATTACAAAAAGAAAAACAATTTATTTCCTCAAAAATTAAGTGACCGAGATTATACATTATGGATTCTATACCTCACAAACATGAACTTAAAACAGTCATCAGCTGATCCTAGTGCTATGCTCAGGCACTTTTCTTCACCTCTGCAGACTTGATAATTTCAATGAACTCCGGCTGATCACAACAGCAAAAAAAAGGGAATTCAACTTTTAGAAAAGGATAGGGAAAGAATAAAACACATACAATTCAATAAGCAACATTCTTTTTACCTTTAGAGAAGCACCACCAACTAAAAAGCCATCAACATCAGGCTGTGCTGCCAATTCCTTACAGTTTGCAGCAGTGACTGATCCTGAAAGAGGCAATTAGACAATTAAATATGGAGGAATATGGGAAGATAATTAAATGAATCCATTTATTTCTTGCAACCCATTGAATAGTTAAGGAGAAAAGGAAAAAATGCAAGCCAACAGCAACCAAAATGCACAAGAATTTCCTTTTTATATGTTTCACATTTTGAAAAGCAATCATGTTTAAGCTAAAGCCAAAATTGAGAGATCAAGAATATGGAGGGGCTTCTAAGACACAGAGGTGGTATCATATCTCTTTTCCCTGAGACTTATTGTGTAGATGCCAATAAGATCCAATATCAAGTCTGCTTTACAATATGACTCATCAGATCCCAGGATTAAGCTGACAACAATAAAAAACAATAAAATCTTCTCCTTATGGATTTTGGGAAGCTTCTGTTTGTATAAACAGAAGCTTTTGCTTTAGAATATGTCTCATCAGGTCCCGGGATTAAGCTGACCACAATTAGTCAGCTAAACAATAAAATCTTCTCCTTATGGATTTTGGGAAGCTTCTGTTTGTATAAACAGAAGCTTTTGCTTTAGAATATGTCTCATCAGGTCCCGGGATTAAGCTGACCACAATTAGTCAGCTAAACAATAAAATCTTCTCCTTATGGATTTTGGGAAGCTTCTGTTTGTATAAACAGAAGCTTTTGCTTTAGAATATGTCTCATCAGGTCCCGGGATTAAGCTGACCACAATTAGTCAGCTAAACAATAAAATCTTCTCCTTATGGATTTTGGGAAGCTTCTGTTTGTATAAACAGAAGCTTTTGCTTTAGAATATGTCTCATCAGGTCCCGGGATTAAGCTGACCACAATTAGTCAGCTAAACAATAAAATCTTCTCCTTATGGATTTTGGGAAGCTTCTGTTTGTATAAACAAGCACCTGCTATAGTTTTTACACTTTGACTCCATTATTCTTATACTAAACATCAATAACAAAACAACTAAAGGTTATATGATCTCGACTGACTTTCCATAAGTTCAGATTGGACACTCCTTGTCCTTGTGCTTGTACTTTAATTATAAGCTCAACGATAGACGCATGTTTACCTGCCATTTTTAGTGATTTTTCACTTCATAAACTTGATTCTCTTTCAAGAAGTGAAGAATTTAGCAAATAAAAGGAAGTACGCCAACACCTCTATCATTTTCAAATTCTAACAACAATGACAATGAGAAAATATAATAGCATGATGTCACACTGATATATGGAGGTACCTCCATATATAATCCTTGTTGTTTCAGCAACTTCTGGACTGGTGTTCTCTTTAAGCCATTTCCTCAGTTCAAAATGTACCTGTTACATGGGCGAAATAATTGCATGAAAAAAGAAAACATATAAAAGTGAAAATTGGATAGCTTGATATGTTACATCCACATTTCTATAGGGAACATCCCAAGAAATCCACCATATAGTTTGAAAACACAGGCAAAGTGGAAATCAAGAAGCAGGGACAAAAATGGTCACCAATACCATTTACCAGGTAAAAATTTAACATCCACAAAAGGAAGTCCCAGAGCTTAGAAGAAAAGTTAGAATCAAATTCCATCTGCATGTTTCAGATGTCAGTCTATTTGTTTCAATATCAACAAATATATGCAAGTCATTTTATACAAATACAGCATTTCATCAAGTTCATATAATTAGATTAACTGGAAGGATAGCCTGTTGAGAACATGATTTAGCTAAGATGCCCAATCTTTTGGCCAAAAACTATAACAACTTTTACTTCCTCAAGTCAAGCATTTTAAAATAATAAGAACCAAATTTCTAATCCTCTATAAGATTTTAAGAGGTCAAAAAACGTAGATAAGTTCTTTGCATCTCAGTCTTAATCCAGTTCATTGTTGTTACTTCCCCTCTTTAGCTCTCTCAATTCTCAAATTCATTATAGGTCATTGCATACAAAACTGACGAAAAATAAAAGCAGGTTCAAAACCTCCAGTATCTTTAGATCAACTCCTTCATTGTGTACAAAAGTTCTGAATAGATGATCATTTTAAATCCCTAGCAATGTCCTTCTAAGTCATTCATCATGGCCCTTGTACACAATTCATCAGCCACATTTCTAGCTCTGAAACACTGTAAACATTTACTACCGTATTTGAAGTACAAAGAAGCATTGAGGCGATTGATATACAAAGTCAGCATAATTTCTATAAAAAGGCTAGGTTAGACTTACTTCCTGTGCCTGAGCAGGAGTTGCAACCTTCCCTGTTCCAATAGCCCACACAGGCTCATATGCCAAAACAACATCTGTCCAATTCTTTATACGTGCTACCACCAAAGCAAATATGAAACTAAAATCAGAATGTTTGAATCTTGTCACAGATAGCAACTATCTTGACACATAACCAAACATTCAATGGCATTCTTCACTATATGAGACAATGAAAAATCATGTAATCTCTTACTTAAAGACACCCTTAGCAAAAACATCTACCATTTGCAATTTCACCACTTGCACTAATTTGTACATCAAGTTTAGGACCAGTGCACTAGGGATTTTGTATGAAGTCATTTTGCTAACCAAAAAGACATGTAGTTGACATGTCCAACCAATTTCATTAAGTAACAGCTGGTTGACTAACAGCTTAAGTTCAACTGTGACTTATCACTTGAAATGCTTAAGTTAAAGGTATCTTTTCCTTCCTTTTCTTTTCTTCCTCTTCTAATATCTATCTTTTTTACAAAAATTTAAAATTTAGAAAGAGAGGGAAAAACCAAGACTAATATTTATTTAAGCAACAAACATGTTCAACAGCCATATAAAATCCAAAAAATACCAGCACCATATAGTCCATATACATACCTGCTATTGCTTTGGTTTGTGCAGCAACAACTTCCAAGGTAGATCCTGCTTCACGCTGTTCGAGAGTCTCACCCACACAAGCAATCACCTTTAAACCTTGTGAAAGTGCATATGCAACCTTATCTCCAACAAACTGAAATGAAATGCTTCCAAATCAGAATATATCACATGTGTAAGAAAATAAACATTGAACAATGAGCAAAGAATAGGCACTTATGAAGAAGAACTCATTAGTACATCAACTGGCAGAATATTGCTCTACGTAACACAGCCTACCTCATTTGACTCAGTTAAGAGAAGTCTCCTTTCAGAATGGCCGAGAATGACCCACAGAATAGCCAGATTCACAAGCATTTCAGCACTGTATATAAATGAGGCATGAATTTTAGAACTCTCAACAATTTTTGCATATGAGATAATATTACCTTAGTCATCAAAATTTTGAAAAAGCAAACAAAATAAACTTAAGCACACCTAACTTCACCGGTGAAAGCACCTCCTTTCTTTACCCAACAATTTTGTGCCGCAACATGAAAATCGGGCCTCAATGAACTTTTCACCAGTGGAAGAAACACAAATGGAGGGCTTATCACCACCTCTGGAAAAGGAAAAAAATTCTCAACGTATCAATATGTAAAAATGCATCCCATCGATCACTCTCTTATTGTTGTGTTTCAGACAGGGATCGCAAGTAATGTCGACCAATAAATTCCTCTATACAAAATTGCCGTTCTGTAACACTCTTGACACTTAATGACTCTCCAAATTAGTCATATAATGATATCAATTATCGTTCAAGTTACAGTAATTTTAGCCCTTCATTACAGTAATCCTTCCAAATTTCACCATACAACCACAAGAGACCGCCAATGGGAATAAAACTATAGTTCTGAAAAAGCCATTATATATTCCCAAATATATTTTGCATTATTCATTGCCTACCCTTCAAATCATCCAGATTCAAGTCGCGAGTATTTACCACGGTTACAGCAATATCAAACACAATGCATAGAAGTACATTAACAGATGCAAAGCAAAGAGCGGAGACAGAGATCAGAGCATTCCACCTACCAACAACATCAGATGACGGCACCTGACCTTCGTTGAGAGTGGAGACTATCTTCTTCACATCTTCAGTGGTTCCATTCTACATTCAAATTCAATTCAAAACGAACAGATAAACGAACTTCTTTTCACATTATCAAAATGACATTAAGAAATCCAAAATCTATTCGAATTCATCATAACATTCTCTCAGTGTTCGAAAATCAGCAAAAAAAAAAATAATAAAACTATCAGCTAAAAAATTAACATTCACCAGCTCGATTCAACCAAACACACACATTTGCAAAAGTAAGCTCTCAGATATAAAAGATGTAAAAAAACGATAATTATAAAGGAAGAAAAAAGGAAATGGCCGGCGAAGACTTACGCATTTCCAATTGCCACCGACGAAAAACTTCCTGGCCATTGTTGTTGATGATAATAATCTTCGATTTCTTTAGCAGCAGATAGTAGCCTCTCGTCCCGAGTCGCCCGTTGATATTTATGGGCTTCTTCATGGTTACGAGAGACTTGGGGCCAGAAAAGAATTTAAACAATGAAATTACGATTATAGCGTCGCATATAGGATATGCCTTGAGCATCGGAGACTTTGCTGGTTTAATCAAGGGCACTTTTGTAAATTCAAATAAGGTTGTTGAGGTGAGGTGTGGTCATGTGTTTTGGGACGTCATAGGAAGTAAGTGGTGCGCATGAGGATTGGGTCATCTTTTTATTGCAATTTTATTACACTATTTTCTCAACAACCTTTCCTAGGGGTGAGCAAATGGTGGATCTGATTCGAACCTAATCAGTCTGTTCGACCGCTTTTGTCATATTGGTTGATTTTAAGCACAATCCATTAATTTCTATAAATGGATTCGAATCAAATAGTAATTTTGATTCAAACTAACTTTTCGATAAATCAAACCTCTCTTAAATGAAATAATCAAATTGAATTAGATCGTTTCAAATTTCAAGCGTCAAATTTCAATGCGGTTGATTTGAAGCTTTGCACACCTAAACCTTTTCCTTTTAAATATATATATATATTTCTTAACTTCACATGGAAACTCTATGGTCCAATATTATTTAAATTTATCATAAGTATCCAACATAATAATACCGAATATGAATAAATGTATAATTCCATTCACATTAATTTTACTTATTATATTTAATTAGTTGAAATCCCGCGCCTCGCTTACGGGTATTGGTATTGTCTGAATAATTATTATGCATAAATTATATTGCTAATTTAAAAAAATATATATATTTGCAATTTCACCTTGAAATCAATAATAAAGGTGATTGAATAGATTTTTTTCTCTTTATGTCTTTTTTTATTATTAAGTATGTTGTCAAATTATTTGTATATAAATAGTTGTAGATGTATTTAATAAAAATTTAAAAATCAATTAAAAAAATAAATATTCTATTATATAATGAAAAGTAATATAAACCCAATAAATTGACTTTTATTAAAATAAATTAATACTAAATTTATCAGTAAATTGGTTATAATAGATAGAATTAATAACCAACTATTCTATTGGCATTAATAAAATTTTAACATGAGATACTCAAGTAATATCTGGCGTTAATTTTTCATTATAACCACTATCTCTATTGGCTTAATATAATTTTAATCGATACTCAAGTAATATCTGGGCCCGTAAATTTTTCTATATAATAAAGTAGTATATATATATATTATATATATTATATATGATTAATTATGAGCGTGAATAATATGCTTTCACGCTAATTTGTCAAATATAATTTCACGTGTTATATCTTCACTTAATAGAAACAAAACAAATATTTTCAGATTATCTACCAATGCAAATGAACATATTGTTGCAATCTCATGTCTCATTTTCTTTTAAACTGCAAGTAAGAACTCCCCCACATGATCCTTTGTAACTTACTCTTTAGATCGGATCTTTTATCATATACACATTAAAAGCCTGTAAAAGAGACTTGTGAAGAAGACTTTCAATTTTGTCTCATCATTATTTGGTAATTCAGCTGGTGTTTTATCCTCTTGAATTTAGTTTCTTATCCCATAAAAGACCTGCACTTGATGCCATGGCTATGATGTTGTTCTACGACTATTAGCTTTTGATCTTTTAGTTACCCAACAATAAAATCAATCCATGTTATTACAAAATAAATCAGCCAAAAAAATCACAGCAAAAAAAAAAAAAAAAAAAAAACATTTTAAACATCAACATCTTTTGTTGCCTTCTACTTAGTCTTATTATCAATCATGGCCAACACCTTTAAAACCACCTTCAGAGTACAATAATAATCTATCTTCTTAATACTGTTTATGAAAGATTTACATAAAACAACTATTTGAAAAGCAAACGGAATTAAATAATATTCGAAGGGGAAGATAAAGAAACTAAAGAGAGGTTACTTAAGCCATTAGGATTGAGTACGATAATAACATCTCCTGTTTTAATTCAAGTTAATGTTTTAGTTGAATTAAGTTAGATAATTAGATTAGATAAGATTTGAAAAGACATCAATTGTCATTATCATATACTAAATATTAAATTAAAAATTTAATTAAATTGACCAATCAAAATATAGAAAATAAGAAAAAAATTTGAAATTTTCTTGAAAAAAGAAAAATAGAATGCTCAACAAAAAGAAGGGTTCTTGTCGCTTCAGCTTTCATATGTATATATAAGCATTGTTTATTTTCAGAAAATATTTCATTTTTAAAAAATGTTTTGCAAAATATATATATCATTTAAATATTTATTTTTTATTATTTAATTGTAATATTAAAAATTAATATAATTTAATAATTTATAAGATTATATAAATTTTATACTTTAAAAATTAAAACAATTGCTTAAGGTGATTAATGGTGATAGGTAAGTATATTAATATAAATGTGGTTTATAAAATTATAATAATTTTATAAATGTTTTAAAAAAAATGAGTAATCCTATTGTAAAATGACTTAATTTTCATTTGGAAAAAAATATTTTATTTTTATTAATTTTATTGAGCATTTCAATTATTAGAAAATTATCTTATTTTGTTGGTAATCTAGCTTTATGGTGTAGAGTTTGGGGTTTGGATATATCCCGTAAAGGTAATTTGATTTGGCAAGCCTGCATGGATATAATTAGGTGAAAGCAATACTATATTTTTAACCGAAAATTGAACCGAATTAATTTGTTTTGCCGGATTAAGATAATTGTTTTTAAAATGTGGTTAATAGTCGATTTGAATACATAAAGCCGTTTGGTTTTCAAATTTAATTCGATTATTATATATAATTAATTAAATTTATTTTAAAATGTGGTTAATAGTCGATTTGAATACATAAAGCCGTTTGGTTTTCAAATTTAATTCGATTATTATATATAATTAATTAAATTTATTTTTAAATTCAAAATTACTAACTCAGTTTAGAACAATTGAATCAAAACAAAAACCAACTGATTCAATTCGATTTTGACAAATTATATACCATTCGGTTAGACCAAAATGAAATTAATTCGATTTCATTCGGCTTGGAACTAAATGCTCTCCCATAACCTTAATGACGTAACGAAGATAATGAAATATTCTTTCTATTTATTACATTAAAAGACAAGCAAATAAAACTGTTTGTACTTTAACAATGAATTCACTTTCTTTACAAATAAATTCAAAATGACTTGTTTGAGAGCTAAATCAACTCACCTTGATATAAATGAATTTAAAATTTAAAATTCATTTATAAATAATTTTTTCATAATAAGAATAAATTTAAAATTGAAAATTTATTTACTTTTATTCCGGATTAGAAAGATTTTTATGAAATGTCTTACTCCTATTTGAGTTTTTCAATCGACCAACTTTATGTCGGGTAGGGCCAGGAATCTCTAATTAGTTGAATGAGCCCATCCCTCTAGCCTATCATTTATTGGTCGATCCGGCTGGTGGCCCCCTACATCTCTCGCGTCTCCACGGGACCTTTCATATAAATTTGTTGTTAGGAGCCCCTCTAGTTGAATCAATAATCAATAAAAGTCCCAACAGAAATTCACTGACTCGGCTCGTCAGTCGACGATCTATTGCTCCCTCTTAATTGCAGATGCCCATGCTTTGATTCGAACGTCCTAAATAGTGATGAATCCCCAATAGTTTTAAAAGGTTAAAAAAGCATATAGTTTTATCATAAGTTTTAGATGATTTAAGTTTGTAGAATTCATTTGAAAATTTCACATTTTTTTTAGTAGAATTTGGTTTGTTATATTTAAATCTATAGAATTGAACTTGTATAATTTAATTATTCATTTTATACCAAATACAAAAATTTGAATTTATAAATAAATTCCACAAAATTTTATAAAATTTATTTATTCGAAATATGAGGTTAAGGTTTGAAGTCCACTCCTAAACAAACAGTATTATTATTTTTTATTGTAGCTTAACTTTGATGCACTAATATAAGTATTATTCATTCTAAAAAAAAAAGAATAACTACATTTTTTATTTATCATAATTTATCATTATGAGTTCTTATAAATTTGGAACAAAGCTCGATTTGTCGGTTGAACTTAGACACAATATTTAATTTGCTCAAAAATGAACTTTTCATATAATTTGTCTTTTAAATTTGCACCAAAAGAACAAAATGTCCAATTTTGTCAAAAAAAATATTTGAAATAAATCAAATATGATTAAAAAGTAATTAAATGTATAGTCTAAATCAAATATAATTATAAACATAATCAAACAATAAATAATATATTTTTTTAACTAAATATTTCAATACAGTCAAATCTTTTTCTAATTTTATACTTTTTTTTAATCAAATATTTGCTAAATTATTTTTGAATCAAATACCGTAAATTTTTTTAATTATTATTCTAATTTTAAATTTTTAAGTAAATTTTTTAGTTAAAACTATAAAAAAATTTGTCCCTTAAAAAATTAAACATTTTATTCTTTTGGAGCTAAATTTAAGAAATAAATTTTACAAAAAAGTTTTGGACAAATTGTATCATGTGCTCAAGTTTAGAGGGGTAAATTGTGTTAGGTCACCGGCAATAAAATTACGAAAATAATTACAGGTCACCTGGCAATAAAATTTACGAAAATAATTACGGCCAGCGGAAAGCAAAATTGTGACACTGTCCAAGATTACGTGATTTCAAGCGCGTTTGAGCGTGTTTAGGGCTAACGTCCCACTTGGGACCAACTCCGAATATTTTTTCCACTATTAAAAATATAGACTTACAAGGAGTATACAAATATGGCACTCAAAGTGTTTCCCAAAAACTACCCCAATAATCTTCACTATTTTTCTAGACCTTAACTTTTAAGAACCCTTTCTTAAAATTGAAAAACTCTCTACATAATGAGATTATTAATCTCGTTGGTGTGTTGAACTTGAAGGCAAATCCTCTCTTATTTACATTATTTATAGGAGAGGAAGACGAGAGAGCCGTGTATAACTCATTCACGGCTCTCTATCTTTGTCAAAGTTGCATGCCAACTTTCACCTATTTTTTTTTGTTCTTTTCATCACATGTGTGGGTCCCACTGAGTGGGCTCCGCCACACCAATAACAAAGCGCCAATAACAAACATGTGGGTCCCACTTGAGTGGGCATCGCCACAACAAATCTCCCCTTGCACACTCAAGTGGAGACGTTAGCTATGCTCTCCATCATCCCTGCAGCTAATCGACAATATTCAAATTTGTCTTTTGGAAGAATCTTCGTTAACATATCTGATCCATTTTCATATGTATGGATCTTCTCAAGCTTCTCAAAGGTATAACTGCTTCATCTCCAGTACCATCCCTGTCCCAATGATATCTAATATCAATATGCCTTTTGATCTTGAATGAAAGGAGGAAATTCTTCCTAAGATCATTTGAATATTGTCCCGATTAGCTGCAGGATGCATAGAGCCATGGCTACGTCCCCACTTGAGTGGCAAGGGGAGATTTGTTGTGGCGGTGCCCACTCAAAGTGGGGGTCCCAATATGTTTATTTGGTGTTTTGTTGTTTTGTTATTGGTGTGGCGGTGCCCACTCAGTGAGACCCACACACGTGATGAAAAGAAAAAAAATAGGTGAAAGTTGGCATGCAACTTTGACAAAGATTGAGAGCCGTGAATGAGTTATACACGACTCTCTCGTCTTTCTCTCCTATAAATAGGAGAGGATTTGCGTCAGTTCAAACACACCAACAGAGATAAATAATCTCATATGTAGAGAGATATGTAGAGAGTTTTTCAGTTTTAAGAAAGGGTTCTTAAAACTAAAGGTCTAGAAAAATAGTGAAGATTATTGTGGTGTTTTTGGGAAACACTTTTGAGTCACTTTTGAAAGTTTTGGGAAACACTTTTGAGTACCACTATTTTGTATTACTCTCTTTGTAAGCCTACTATTTTTAATAGTGGAAGAAATATTTGGAGTTGGTCCCGTGGACATAGTCCTAAACAAGTTAAGGGTGAACCACGTAAATTCTGTGTGTCACAATTTTACTTTTCCGCTACCGTAATTTTCTCTTAATTGGTTGAAAAGGCCCAATGAGTGGTATGAGAGCTAATGTCTAACAACTGGTATAAGAGCTGATTCCCAACACTACGTCCACAAGACCAACTCAGAATGTTTCTTCCACTATTAAAAATAGTAGGCTTACAAAGAGAGTAATACAAAATAGTGGCACTCAAAAGTGTTTCCCAAAAACACCCTAATAATTTTCACTATTTTTTTTAACCCTTAGTTTTAAGAACCTTTTCCTTAAAACTTGATAAACTCTCTACATATGAGATATTAATCCTCTGTTGGTGTCTTTTTTGACCCGAGGCAAATGACCTCTCCTATAATAGGCAGGAGGAAGCTATTAAAAATAGTAGGCTTACAAAGAGAGTAATACAAAATAGTGGCACTCAAAAGTGTTTCCCAAAAACACCCTAATAATTTTCACTATTTTTTTAGACCCTTAGTTTTAAGAACCCTTTCTTAAAACTGAAAACTCTCTACATATGAGATTATTAATCTCTGTTGGTGTGTTTGAACCGAGGCAAATCCTCTCCTATAAATAGGAGAGGAAGACGAGAGAGCCGTGTATAACTCATCCACGGCTCCCCATCTTTGTTAAAGTTGCATGACAACTTTCACCTTTTTTTTTTCTTTTCATCACGTGTGTGGGTCTCACTGAATGGGCACCGCCATACCAATAATAAACATGTGGGTTTCACTTGAATGGGCACCGCCACAACAAATTGAGCCATATTCTTAAAATTTTTAATATGAACTAAGAAAAATAATTTTTTTGGGGAGAAATAATGAAAAACCGTTAATTAGTTAACAAGTTTGAAATCAAAATAAATTAAATTTATAAATCAAGTTAACAAGCTAACAAGTTTGATTTATAAATTTACTAGTAAAATAAATCCGATATGGAACGACTAGTTTTAATTTTTAGCGCGTAGCCGAAAAATCAGATATAAAAATGAAATTTAAAACAAAAAGTTCGTTTTTCCTTTACCAAAACCTCAGATGCACAATTTCCCGCCACCTAGGGTTCACAGTCACTTTCTTTTTCCACACTGATCTTCTCCTTGTATTACCGCAATTCCTTCGACCAATATCCAAATCATTCTTTAATTAGATAGAAGAAAACCGTTGATATACTCAAAATCGCAGAAATGGCTGGTCAATCTGATTCCCACCTCTCTCTCTTTTCACCTGAAGAGGTCTCTTCTAATCCACTATAATTTTTATTTGAGCATCGTTTATAATTTCATGTTTAGATGGTTTTTCATATGTTTGCTTTATAATTTATTGATGTTTCGTTTCTCAGGTCGAGTTTATAGCTGAAGATGAATTGGTGGAGATTGTTCCCAATCTGAGGATGGATTCTCTAAATTTTATTTGTGTATTTCTCTTTATACTCTCTGATTCTCTGTTTGTGAGTATATGCGTAAATTTGCATTTTGTAGTTAAATTTTGTATTTCAGGGGGATTATGGTCCATTTTATCCACAAATAGCAACGCAAGTGCCACTTTGGTTAGCGGTGGCGCTGAAGAAGCGAGGGAAGTGCACAATTAGGCCTCCTCAGTGGATGTCTATTGGTAAGTTTTTGTGTATAAGATGCAGATATGGACACACAGTACAAATGTTCGAATTAGAGGTACAAATATAGGTTTATATATTCGTATATCAATTGTAGTTTTATAGGTTTAGTTTAGTATTGTGAGTGGTTGATAAATCAGTATTAGAATGAAATGTCAACCAATTAAGTAAAATGAAAAAGTTTTGAGGGGTTTATTAGTATTAAAATTAAGAGTTAATACCCATTGCAAACACAATTATCAGTTTCATCTGATAATAGTTTTTTGTTATGCCCGAATGTCATCATGAATGGCAGCATTTTTTCAAGTCATATGACTTTCAAGTAGGATTTGCTTGTTTGACGACTTAAGAACGACTTAAGAAGTTTGAACGCTAAATTATCTTCCATGTATATTGGCATCTTGAGAATTGGATGCTTGATTTGAGGGCTATGCTTTGCTGGAACAAAAGGATACACATGCCTGAATGTGCACTTAGAAGGATGTCAAGGTGCATTACAACAGGACAGTGCTTGGACCTTCATGATATTATTTTTCTGTTTTTCTTCCAATCATATATGGCCATTCACCAACTTCTATTAAAGATTGCAGAGTCTTCTTGTTGTGTTATATAATTTGCAGTTTATGTTAGTTAATCAGACAATTCCATAAGCTTCTCTTCTGTATCACATTCACGAAGTTAAAAATTTTATTGAATGTTGGATACTTCCTTTCCCTTGTAATTATTAAATTTTAGGACCTCAATGATTTTACTGTATCTGATAGAAATTAAATATTATATTGTAATCTCCCCATAATTTCTATCTCTGTTGATCAGAGAATTTGACCCAAGTTCTAGAAGGAGAACGAGATTCGCATGCATTTCAGCCTATTCCCTTTCATTATGTGGAAATATCAAGACTTCTTTTTGACCAGTAAATACTAAACCCTTGTATTGTAACTTGTATACTTCATTTTACTGCTGAACAACATGAATAATAACTTTGATTTTTGTGGACGGCAGTGCACGTGATGACATTCCTGATATGTACATGGTTAGTGTGAAGATTTTTTTTTTTTCAATCTGCATGTGGGTTATTTCCAGGAATTCCTCACATTTCTTTATTTACAGGTGAGGTCACTTATTGAGGACATCAGGGATGTACGTTTTCATAAAGTGGAGACTAATCTAGAAAAGTTTACTGCATCAACCGTGACGGTATGCTTCCTTTATGAATTTGTTGACATTAATCACCAATTGGTTGTGTTTATAGCCTCTCAAAGTTGCATCGACATGTGTTTTGTGAAATCTGCTCTTTGTTGGAGAGTTTATGATTTTTTGTTTGTTTATTTCTAAAAGTTAACTAATGGGGAAAAGTGGAGTGTATCTCTCGTAATTGTTCATGTGTATGTGATCCTCTTGTCACTGGCAACGGATACTTCAATCCACTAAAAGGTCGTGTCATTCTTTTTCAATCTTTAGCTAAACAAATGTGAGACCAGACCCCTAAACTGAAGTGAGATAGTGATACATATATCAGGGATAATTTACATAGCAAGAATTTGTTGATGGCAGTATGCCCAAGGCATTGCAGAGAGCAAGAAATACACCATGGAAATTAGGAACCAAAAGCTGTTGTTCCGCCTTCCCAATTCCCATTTGGAGTTCTTGTAAAATTCCATTATCCAGATAAAAAAAATGAAGTAACATTTATTATCCCTATGGGAATTAGAAATATACAGTTCTGAAGAGCATTAGATCAGAAAGTCGTAGCTCTATTCAACTAGCTTTGCTCCTCCCAATACCCTGTTTTGTCCACACACATCCATCAACTAAGGACTACAGAATTCCAAATTAGCAATTTGGCTTTTCAAATATATCATACTTGTATCGAGAAAAAAAAAAAGAATATTAAGATAAGTACTAACCATGAACAGATCAGGAAATGTAGCAAGATTTTAGTCAATTGCATGTGGTGTCAATTCAAGAAATGAAGGGGCTTTAACCACCATGAGAAAATAAGCCTAATTGTTCTCATGGGTTCATTTATGATGACAGCTTGTTTAAATTTCTTGAATTCATGAATTCAGTAGTGAACAAAGGTAAGCTGGTTAGAGAAATTATTAATCACTTGAATCCAGTTAATATAGTGATTTAAAATCTTCTGAATATGGGTGCTCTCAGCTTCATGACTTATTCTTGGTGGTAGAGTGAGAAGGCAAATATATCAACAATATAAATAAGTGAAGGTAATTAGAAATGCGCCAATTCTAGGGTTTGGGCACCTTTGATCTGTGAATTGCTTATAGTTTGATTGCTATAAATTGTCATATTGCGGTTGAGTCAATGTCTTGTGGCTAAATTGTTATGGTCACAGTTGGCGCACATTGGTATTTCATAGATTCACAGTAATGATTTGACTGATACCATATATAACAGTAGGTATTTAAAACAAAAGAGATGCTTATTGTTGGGTTTAGCAAATGGTTGTTTACTTCTCATATGTAAATCATTTAGAGCATGATTGCAGTCTTTCTGCATTGTGTCCTGTGATTACTCCTGCATTATGTGGGTTTCTGGAAGCATGGATACACTTTTGGAGGCACATTGTTTACTGACATATCCTTTTTCATAGATTACATCTCTGCTTCGGAATTTGTTTTACTTTTGGCATCTTTGCCAGTGATATGTTGAATTTGATGTTGCAGTGGAAAAATATGTCTGCAATGGAAGTCAATATAATTCGTGCATTCGCTGGGAGAGCATTACAAGCATTCTATAAGCATGAGAGTGAACAGGTGATGCCAGATACAGATAGAACACAAGATAGACAGCCGCAAGCACCTAATGTCAGGCCAAGAGTATGTTCCGGACTAAACATATCATGTCTTTTTTTTCTCCTTTTATCTTATAACTATGATGATAGGCAAAGGGAATAACGTTTTCTATGCAAAGTTGAATGTTTGTTCATGCTTTATCTATACTTACTGAATTGCAGGAACAGAAATTGTGTAATGGCATCAAAAGTTGCTATCTCCTTCTTTCTAGGAGTATTCTACAAAGAAAAGTAGGCAGTCTTTATTTAACCGATCTTTTTTGTTTTTGCAGCGGAACCTGAGGCCTCGATAATAGGTAATTGTCCATCCAAATTCCTTTCTCATCTCGACCTCAAAACAATGATTTGAGCATGCTATTACAGAAGGTATTTCCATTTGTTTCTGATCCTTTCAAAAAGAACATTTTCTGATCTTATTGTAGTGATGAAATAGCAATTCTCTGTTGACCCCTTTATGATCACTATGCTAATAAATCATTTACTATTTTACACAATAAATTGTGAAGACAAAATCACTGTAAATGGATACTATGTGCAAGGCCTTGCCACATTTACATAGGTGTCCTAGACATTTTTCTGCTAAATTCTAGGTTTTGATTTTATATTACTATGCCTTTTATGCATAACATGGATTCATGTTTCCTCCTGCATTTATATCCCAGTTTCTACGCTCGTTGCCTGATGGTTCTTATTTCTAGTCTAGACTAGAGTTTTCCACGAACAACGATTACCGCTATGCCTATGATGCATGGGAACTCTCAACCACAGGCAATTTTTATATTTTGAAAACGTTTCTATGTATCTATTTTTCTATCTAAAATATTATATTATCTATTTTTCTATTTAAAATATCATTTTTCTGTAAAATTATATTTGAAATGTTGTTTTCTCCTTTTGTTTTTACGTTTCAACGTGTCCATAATTTTCATTTCCGGGCAATATAATCTACATCAATCAGGAATCTCTCAGAAAAAAAAAATATCTGCCTAGTGTCCAGCCCATGTACCATAAATCAGCCTAAAAAGAAGGATATGAATATGTCGGATATTCCTTGTGGAGCCAGTTAGAAAGGACTAGAATATGCTCATGATGCCTTCTCTGGCCCTCCCCTGAATTATGGAGCTATTAAATTATTGTTTGTTAGCACATGCTGTGGGTCTTCAAGTCTTCTTGTCTCTGTTGCAAGTTCAACGCACAACCTTACTTAGTGAATGAATGACAAGGATGGCTGTTATCCACAACTATCATCTTTGTCAGGGTAGTTTGCTACTTGTTGGGTTGAGCATATTTGTATTCAAATTAAATAAATCCGATTCTGGTCTGAATATTATATATTTATATAATACAATACTTCTAGGATAGCGTAATTATGCCTATAATTTGTGGCTGCAAAAATAATAAAATATTTTATTTTTATTTGATTCGGTTCATTTTAGTTCAATTTTGATTTTTTTTTTTCAATTTTATATAAATAAAATCAAATTT
This sequence comes from Jatropha curcas, assembly GCF_014843425.1. The sequence continues at coordinate 1,748,955 of NW_023591078.1, read as the reverse complement.
TCAAATAAATCAAATTAAATTTTTGAACTAAGGCGGTGAGTTTGATCTTGGGTCAAAATCAAGTGTAGAGATTTTACTTGGCTGGAAAACTATTTTGGTTGCAGTTTATTTATTTTTCACAGCAATTAGATCCCTTTGTTTTTTCTTTCCCTTTCTTTCTTTTAAATGCTAATATGCTATGATGAGATTCTCCTGAAAGATCGACCTTTTAATAGCAATGATTACATCCAGACAGGAGAGAGAGAGAGAGACAACTAAGAGTAATTGTTTTAATAATGAGCACCATGTGTGAAAGATTGGCTCAAATTTTGAACCAGATTCCTAGGTTTGGCAAATCATGCATTGCTTATATTGATGCTTTTGCTTTATCAAACAAACCAGTATTTGGTATAATTTTTCCATAACAATGTACTTGAGCAATATGATTTTTAGTGCTCAACTTTTTCTTATTGCGTTGCTCCTTTACAAAATTTGAAAATGAAATCAAATTCTAATGGCCCTTCTATGTGCTTGATTGTTGATTCCTTTTGCCTTGCAGCAAGGACCACATCATAATAATAAAAGTTTATAAAATTCATTTTATATCAAGTCTTAGATAATGCAATTGACCGTTGAAAAGGGACGATATGAGTCTCTTTTCTCTTAATTAGAAGTCTCGAGTTTAAGTTTTGATATAAAGTTTTTAAATACTCAAGAGAGAGCGTTTTACTTTTTTTTTGTAAACTTGTCCATCGTGAATATAGATTAATTGGGTTAGAAATTTCATATATTGAATGATTTAAATCATATATACTATAAATATCTTTAATCAAGTTATATTACATTCTATTAGTTATTTTTTATGTAGAAATTGACTAGTATAACATATTTAGCATTGGTGGGTGATGGTGCTATTTTATCATAAAGTTTGCAAGTTGAAGCATGTGCTTTTCATCATTCTTTCTTTTTCCTTTTTTAAATGAATGGTTAAAATTGTAGCGCGGCTCTTAGTTATATTTTTGTTAGCTTTTGGCAACTTAAACATGTTAGATGGAAACTAGAATTGTATATTGTTAGAGCTAGGAAATGAATAGATCCTCTTAAAACATTGATTTCATTTACCTAACGTTTTTTCATGTCATTTGTTTTATATTAGGATTGAGAAATTTGTACATACCTCAACTGAGTCGCGTCAATCAAAATTCTGAGCGGTGAAATCGTTTAATCCAATGTGAGCCCTCAATCAAAAGCCACAGCACACCAAATGATTATGCCAATTGGACCCAAATTGACTTCTAAGTTGTCTTTTAAAGCCATATATGTTGTTTTGGTACAATGATATTTAAAAGGTTGCCCTGTAGGTAATAACAATTATTAGACAAGAAAAACTAATTAGTATGTTTCATCCTTGCTAGTTGCTAGACAACAAATTGGACCATAAACAATTGGATACTGGAATTTGTTCCTTCTCTGTACCTGAAACCAAAAGTTGGCATTAAATATGAAGGAATTCTTCGTAATCAGATGTGATTTGATCGATCTTTTTATCCCTCGTGGAAGATGTAGAAAGTAAAAGGTTTCGAATTCAAGTTCTCTCTCTTATAAAAGTTATTATTAATTTGATGAATGATAAATGTAGGGAATGATAGATGTAAGGAGTGTATAAAAGTTACCACCAATTTGATGAATGATATGGAAAGAGGAGGAATGTTTCTGTTTAGTCCACGATGTTATTCCTCTGTATAAAAAAAAAAATTGAAGGAATTGTTGACCCAATAATTAGCTTCAGTCAATCTATAAGTTTTGCTGTTCAACAAAATTTCAACCATTTTTTTAAAATGAAATTTCACTGAGAGGAGCTCTAACAATTGCCTGTAAACATGAGTATTAAGTTAGTTTTCTAATCCACTAACTGACTTGACTTTCCCTCGCGTGAACATAGGAAAATGAAAGTGGTCCAATTCCAACTCCAACCTCTTTCTCATAGGATTCTTGGTTGTCCTAATTGGCCGACCAACTTCTTTTCTAAAGTGTGAGATGAGAGTTTTGGTTGGTTAATTTTAGGCCTATGATTAATCGTATAAGTGGCAATTGTCTTCTTCTTATTTCCTTTCATTTAACACAGATAGACACTGCTAGCAACCGTGTTTGTCCCACCACCATTAATTCTTTCTTTTCAGTTCTGGCTCTTCTCTGTACTTACCTTGTAGGTCACCCAGTGCTTTCATTTTCTTTTCTTTTTTTTTTTTTTAATTAGGAGGTGTAATTCTTCTTCTGTCACAAAGATTTTTCACCCTATTTCCTAGAAAATGAACTTTCATTCTCTTTTGTTTCTCCTTACTTGCTCTCATTTCATCACTTTGCTATTTCCTGTTCCTAATTTGATTCACAGGCTTCATTAAAATTAAATCCATTGTGAATCTTTATGCAATTAGCATTTGAATTCCTATAAATCTGATATAATCTTTCAAAATATATTAATTTTTAGATTATTCAATTCTAAAAAAAATAAAAATAATTAACTAAATTACCCTTTTATTAATTTTTTTAATTAAAAGAGGAAATTTAGTGGAGATATTTAGATAAAAATAAACTTAAAATACAATAATTAATACTATTTTGATTTTCTAAAACTGTCATATTAATGGAATAAGAAAAATTCAAAAGGGGTCAAAATTACGTATGCTTTCTTATTCCGTCTAAATTATTTGTTCTACTACCATATTAAAAGATTAAGAAAGATTCATTAGTCTTTTTAAAATTTAATAATAACTTAAGGAAACGACTAATTAAAATATGCATTTTATATTTTTATTTAGAAGAAAATTATAAAGATGTATTGAGAAAAAACTAAGTAAAAGTTACATTTTATTTAAAAGTCAATAATAATTATTTAAAATGTAATATCCATTATTAAAAGTAATTTTTGGTTTTTGACAGCAGCGATCAAAAAAGCATCATTGGTAATGGAAACTTAACTAAAAGTGTAAATAAAGCAAATATCACTGACCAAATGGGTTTTAGGCACAAAAGCAAAAACATAACTAATTACTCATTAGTCATCACCAACCAATTGCTCGTAACCTTCCGGACGATTTAAAATCGTTTTAAAAATATGATTAAAACAAATAAATACATTTTAATTAAACAATTAAATAAGAAACCAACGGATATATAATTGATCTGTCGAGTGGATAATTAATTAAACCAAAGCTTAATTATTGTCCGCTTCTTAGACGTTGAGTTGGCTAATTATATATTATTAAATTAATTAATTAATGTGTAGTAATTTTTGGTGTGAGGATTTAAAAAATAAATAAATAAAATATAAAAATACAAAACTGAAAAAGTAAGTCCAAAGTCACGGGTCAATCACTTCAATATTTATTGCAATGTCACTTTAGAGGGAAGGTGTCTCGAAGCTCACGTCATCTTCCATTTAGGCTGTATATGTTTGTAGAATATACTCCGTCAACTTTTATTAGTGTCTTAAATTATTCGGTGATTAAAAAAATAATTTTGATTGTGTATTTCTTAATTTAATTCAGTTATTTTTTATTTTTATATAACTATTTTTAATTTTAATAATCATTTTAACCTATAATATGTCTTACTGAAAAATAGGCATGACCACGGTTCTAGAACTGTTGATTTTGATTATAAAAAAAATAGAATCTGAACTGAACGATTTTAAGCGATTTCTAAGATAGCATAAAACTACTGGTTTCGATTGTATTCACGTTTTAAATTAAAATTAAATAATATATTTTAATTTTTTTAAAATGTTTTTTAAATGTGTAGCTTAAATAAATAAATAATAATAATAATAATAATAACAACATATTAATATTGAAAAAAACTAAAGCAATTTAATAAAAAATTTTAAAAGTTACTTTAAAAAACTATAACAAAATTTAAAAAAAAAACATCGGTTTCAAAGCACCATTACAAAGAACTCCCACAAGCCGCAGGCTCAAATTTTTTTAGTAATAAAAGTGAAAATAAAAAAAAATAAATACTATACAGTGAAGAACAAGCTATACGTGATTTATTAAAATAATAAGAATTTAATATTAGTTAAATTAGAAGTAAAATACAAAATTAGTTAATATTATTTAATCTTCTAAAAATGACTTGAATAAAATAATTTATAAAAAATAACAAATGGAGATCGACTGTATATTAGACTATAGAAATAGTATATCATAAAGTATAAACAGTTACAAACGTGTTTTTAAATGTTTTCTGTTTCACACAAATTACAAGCTTCAGGGTAACTTGGTCCCCAAGAAAAAAGAAAAGCAAAGAAAAGTTGTTCTGTACCGAGGAAATTCTCTTTTTATCCCTGCCTTTTACTTTAATGTCTAACCTTTACTTTTCTTCGACTTTTTGAGTTCCACTAATTAAATTTTATTTCCTTCTAATACTCATTTTATAATTCTTGGTGCTTACGATAACAAGCGAGACAATTTGAAAAAAACAAAAATGTTATTACCAATCCATTTATTTATAGAAAATAACTTGTTTTGTTCGAAATTATTTTTAAATCTTTTAGCATTTGGGATGCTTAAAAAATCTGTCAGTGAAAAATATTTTTCTAATCAATGAATAAATTACTATTTTAAAAAAAATGATTTTTCATTTTCAAAAGAGAAATATTTTTTGGATATTAATAAATTTAAATTATTAATAGTTAACTACCATTAATCATCGGTCATTATCAGCAATGCCATCGGTCACTGTCGACTACTATGATTTATTACTAGAAATTATCATAATTTATCATTATGATACTTTGATTTTGAAAATATTTTTGATTTTTTTATTAACATTTACAAAATTAAAAATCTACTAACACTAATAATTTATGAAAAGAATAATACTCATATTGAAGAATAATATTGTAGAAAATGTCAAAGATTACTAGATAATGTATTTGAAGAAATTAAATTTATGAATGATATTAGAATGCCATTTTTTTTCTCTTGTTTATAGACATTTATAATGTTAGAAACTATTTTCTTCAACTTGGAATTCTAAATAAAGAATTAAAGAATTATATAAATATGCCCTATCATGCAGTCAATAAAAGATGGCTTATGCATAGCTGACTAACCCTCAAAATAGAAATAAAATTATATTGATAATTAGTTATTATTTGGAAATATTTTAAATTAAAGGTTTAGTTTGTAATTTATATTTCATATTTATTATCAGATCAAATTTATATGGTCAAATGAAATTAAAAAGATTATTATGTTTTAGTCACAACTATCTATTTATACTGTATATAAATGTGATGATGAAACGAGAATAATGAGATTTTCTAAATTATCCATATAAAATTTAAGATACTCTAAAATAATCTTAGTGATAGCCAATTAAAAAATTTTAACATAAAAATATATATAATATCTCTATAATTTGATTGAATATTTTTTTAATAGATAAATACGTATAGATAATTAAACATTTGAAATTTAAAATTTTACTATTATTATCTTATTGTTTCTAATTATATTTTATTTCATTATATTATTATTCATTATATATTAGTTATAAATTATTAATAATAATTTAATAAATTTATTATTATTATTATTATTATAATTATTTATTTATACGCCTATTGTAATTTATCTTCAATATGTGTATTTTAGATGAATATGTGTAAATGCAATGCATTTAAAAAATTTAATTGTTTTCAAATTTATTAAATAAATATATCTAATAATTAAGATTTTGATCTAAAAAGGGTTATGGTTTAAATTTCTTTAATACAAAATTGTACCCAATTTAAATTGCAAAAAAATAAGATAAAAAATATTATTTTTAAACATCTCCATTTTATTATTTATATTGATACAAATATAATTCAAATCCTTTTCTTTCTATTAAAGAATTTATTTTATTTAATAAAATTTTAAATATTCCATGATTTTGATTGTATAAAAAATAAAAAAAAAATAAAAAAAATTATTATTTATAAGATATTAATTTGATTTATTAGATTAATTCTTATTCTATTTAAAAAGTATATTATTTACTAGAAAAAGATATTTATTAGATTAATTTCTTATTCTATTGTAAAAGTATATTTATTTACTAAAAAAGATTATAGTGAAAATTATTAACAAAACATGTAAATTAATTATAAAATATAAAATAAAAGACATACGATGATTTTTATAAATCAACTTGGTAATTAAACAAAACATAAAAGCAACTACTTAAATAAAAAATAAAAGTAACTAGCGTATAATAAAAACTATATGAATCGATATATTGAAAAAAATATATTTGACATTTTTTATATTTAAATTACTATTTTAAAGAGAGAAAAAAATATATTAATTTTTTTAATTTAATATTACAATGCAAGACAGATAACTAAAAAAATATGTTATTATATATATAAAAATTACTATATTTATTGCAATCTAAATAAAAATTTACATTTTAATTATATAAATAAAAAAATTAAACAAATATAAAAAATGAATATATATCGACATAAATAAGAATTAATATATATAAAAGAGAAAACATGCGAAAATTTCAATTTAATTTATAAATATTAAGATGTATAACAGTTGGTAACTATTAGGACATGTTACTTTCTGGCAATTATTTGTGAATTGAGGGTTGATATTAGTAGGATGATTTTATTGCCAAAATATTGTAACAGATAAATAAATACCAAAAACGTAATTTTATTTTTTCTAAAAATAAAAAAGGACAAATTTTCTGTTTCTAAAATGAAATCTCATCTCCTTTCATTCTCTTTTCCGTCCATATTCATTTTCATTACTTTTCTACCTTATCCATTTGCCCGGCATTTTCGAGGACTTTCTTGGCCATAAAGCAACAATGTCAAGGGCAATACCGTCTTTTGACTAAAAACAACCCACTTGTTGTATTCTTATATGAACTGTGGCTTTCCCGTTTTGCTTTTGCCTTCCATTCTTTGGGTTTTTGCTGCACCAGAAGAAGAAGAAGAAGAAACCTCTCTTTTATCTTCCTCCTCCTCTGCCTCTCGCCCGTCGGATCAAAACTAGAAACATAACCCAAAAAAAAAAAAAAAAATTAATTTAGTTCATTTTTACTCAATTTTGTTTTTTTAATTTATACATATAGAACAAAAATATTTATACATATTTATCAGAATTTGAATTTTGATTCCGATAAGCGTTAAATTAATCAAAAGCATTTCCTTTGAATTTTCGAAATTGTGTTGTTTTGTGATTGCGAAATGAAAATTGAAAATTTTTGTTGATGATTTTGGTTAGAAAATTGTTGAGAGGGGGAAGAAACAGACGACGGACATAACGACGTCGTTTTGGTTTTTGAAGGGAGGTTTTTTTTCTTTTTTTTTTTTTCCGACTCTTTGGTTTTTGGAGGTTTGAAGATGTGTGCTGCAGCGGCAACAGGAGACTGGTGGGCGAGGGGGATAGCGGTGCAGATCGGAGGAGGGTTCAGCCATGAGAGCGAACATGACTTGGCTCTCATGGTAAGCGATTTCCTTGAGAACGGTGGTAGCAGCGGCGCTGACTCTTGGTGTAGCAGCGATAGCGAGTCCGGTCTCTCCGATCTCCACCATCTCGCAGATAAAATTTCGGTAATTCAAAATTTTTTTTCCTTTTCAATTATAAATTTACCATCTCCTTCTTGAACTCTATTGAATTATAGAATTCCTTCTGTTATTTATATATGATTTTGGGAGGGAAATGAATTTAATTCATTTGTTTTTTTTTTTATTGAAATTAAAAGGTTGGTTTCATATATGGAAGATTTTTATATAAATTTTATTTAGATTTATTTCGTAGTTTGTTTTAGCTCTGCATAGAAGGAAAGTATAAGAAATGGAAAGTTATGGTAATAAAGGATTTTCTTTTTCTTTTTGGTTTTTGACTTTAATTTTTCTTTGAATCATAAAGGAAGAAAACTTTTGTACTTAAATTTTCTTTCTTGCTTGTCTGAGTAAAATGAGCTGATTAAGTCTTGTAATTGCAAGCAAACCTTTTTTTGTAATCATGACGCACTTTATTGAGTACAAATTTATTTTTATTGGCATTAGTTGTCTTAGAAGGGGCTTTGATTGTTCTCCTTGAGGTTTGTTTTCTGGCCATGCTTTAGCAAGAAAAGGGATAAGTATTATTCATAGCAAGGAAGCTAGCGGGTAGTTTAGTAAATATGAATAATAATAATGGAAAGAAAATCATCTTATATGACTAGTGTAATTTATTATCATATAAGGAAATACTAAGCTGCAGAGAATTCTTTTGATTACCTTTAGAAACTACTCCATATTTGCCACTGACTTGTTGGATTGCGATAGCCTTCTGCTCTGGAACTTTGAGTAAAAGTTTATATCTTTATTATCTGCTTAATAGTTTATGAATAGTTTACTAAATATGCAATTAGGATTATGAATGCTATTATGGTTCACATCCTCACCACCCCCTTAATAGTTTAGCATTTAAGAGGACCATGGAGGAAGATCTGAAGTCATCACATGATAGTTTACTTGTGGTTTGATCGGCGCTCACCTTTTGAACCGTGTCATAAACCGGCAGAGGAGTCCTGGGAAATTATATCATTTATGTTAAAGCCAATTTTGGTATTGTATGTATGCGATATGTCTGCTTGTTCCCCTTGTGCTAGAATGAATATATCTGGTCATATTATTGTCAGTTGAAGCGTTTTCTTAATGAAATTTCAACAAGGCTTACTGAAAAAAATAATCAGCTTGCTAGACAATAATATCTTCGTTGGCCCGTTGATGTGCTTCACTTACTATTTATCTGAATTTTCATTAAAGGGAATCTCATTGTTTCTTGGGTTGTTGCAGTTTTATAGGCACTCAGTAGCTCAGCATGAGAGTGACTTGCTGTCATTGGTTCATTCTCTTGTGGTATCCATCAAGGAGACAGACCTTCACCTTGTTAAATCAGGTCCATGTAACGCTAGCTGCATTAGATTTTCTCTGGTGAAGCACTTGAGACTTGCTGGTTATGATGCTGCTGTATGTGCATCTAGGTGGCAGGGTGGTGGCAAGGTTCCTGGAGGTATGCGATGTGGCAATCATATTCCAAACTATAACTGGAGTCGTTCCATGCTAGATTTTGAACATTTGCTTGATCTCATCTCTTTAACTAGATTTCGAACATTTACTTGACTTCTTGTCTCCGAAATGGCAATCTATTTCCATTGAAATTATGCTGGCATTTTTATTTATTTTTGTCTCATTTTTTAAAATTATCTTTTAAGTTCCCCACCAAGCGGGAATGAAAGAAAATAGGGCCCTCACGCATCTAGTTTCCATCTTGCATTTTATATCTGGAGGGAAAATATTCTGATGATTTGTTTTGCTTATGCATTTCCATTCCCTATTTCTCCATGTGTTTTATAATATGGATGTCCATATCTAATATCTATATTTTTATCATATGTCTACTTGTTTTATCCTTTTTGAAGAGTAATCATTTCTTCAACCCTTCACAAAATCCTATTTTTATGTTACAGGGGATCATGAATATGTTGATGTGGTTACCTATAATAGTGGTGGGAGCTCTGAGCGTCTGGTTATTGATGTTGACTTCCAAAGCCATTTTGAGATAGCTAGAGCAGTAGACTCTTATGACAGAATATTGAAGTCACTTCCCGTTATTTATGTCGGCTCAATGACCAGGTTGAAACAGTATCTTCAAGTCATGGTTGAAGCTGCTAAATCTTCTCTCAAACAAAACTCAATGCCTCTTCCTCCGTGGAGATCTCTTGCTTATTTGCAAGCGAAGTGGCACTCACCGTACCAGAGGCATTTGACCCCAGATGAGCAAAATTTTGGCAGCTTCAACTCTTCTGACCATAAGCAATGCAGTGGACATTTAAAGAGGCTGCAATCATCGCTTCAATCTGAAATGGAAGAAGAGCGACTCTTGAAACCCATGAACACTGACAGTAACTGGAGAGTAATGCGTGAGAGGCGGAGACATTCCTTCTTGAGGGGTCTTTGAAGTGTATAGAAATTTTGCCTGGGAATGGAAAGTTCCCTTTGTGAGAGATTAATTGTACCGCGGCTTTCATTTGTAGTAATTCTTTTTCCTCAGAAGAAAAATAAGTGTCAACAAGAACAAACTCCAATTATATACAGAGGACATAAAGGCGAATAACACTTCATATTTGGGATCATACAATTATTTTTCATATTTTGTGCGTTGGCAGCAAGTGAGAGTTACCAGGTTTTGCGAAGTTAGCATATGGGACAATCCACAGCAGCATTTGCAGCCAAATCTGTGAGAACTTGCCTTACCAAGGTGCATTTCTTCATAGGTCGCATTATTGTTTTTTTTTTTTTTAATTTAAAAGTTTCATCTTGAATATATTCCTTGCCTTCTATTTTTTGGTCAAGGAATTTTTGTTCTAATTTCTCTGTTTTCCTGTTCATTCGTTTTCTTTTTCCAAAGTTGAGTTGCATGTATTTTCAAGCAATTGAAAGATTGCTTTTGCGATATAATACCCTATAAATTAATGAAATAGTTGCTTCTGATAGTTAATTATGCATAGGGTCTATCTTATCTTGTTATGTGATTCCATTGCAAAATTGGTTCATCTCTTCTAGTTTAAGATGCCAATCTGAATGATTTGCAATTGCAAAGTATCAATCCTAGTGCGGAGATTTTTCTTTTTGAGTATACTTTGTGCGGATATTGATGCTTTTTCTTCCATGTTTTCCTGTGTAGATTACAAAATCCATTATGGAAATTGGTTTCACGGTGATAACTTTAATATAATTTGCAATTTTTTTTTTTTTTTTACAATTTTTCTATTTAAATGACTTTTGGAGTATATCTATTATTAAATATAATTAACAATAAATTATACATGTAATTCTCTAGTGTCCATCCATTTTCATTTGAAGGAATGCTCATTACCTCTCCAACTTATTTAGGACAAAAGTTTTATTTCGTGATTATTTAGGTCTAATTTTTAACTAGGAATGTGAAGGTTTTGCCGTTTTTGTAAGTGGTGGACAACTAAGTCAGATTTTGTAAACAGAAAATAAAAAATGAAAACATAACTAAAATAAAAACCTGAAAGTCCAAAGATTTTGTCTATCTAATTGGAAATAAAGATTTCAATTGGCAATCATAATCAAGCTTTGGCTTTGACAAGCAAAATCAACTGGAGAAATGTTTTGTTCTCCTCCCGATAAGGGTAGTGTTAAAATCGACTCAGATGTGGCTTGATAAAAGGTCATCTTTATTCAGCATTAGAGGCTATTGTGAGGATAAATACTATTAGGGAAAATTATAATCATACCATTATATTTTGTGAAATTAATTACTTTTATTCTTCGTATTTTAAAATACACTATCATGTACTCATGTTTTTAAACATTGTTACCCTTCTATCCATTTTGTGCACTTTGCCATGAAATGACATCAATGACTCTAACTAAAAACAAAATCAAATTTCGGCTTGCCGCCACCACCGCCACCTGCAAGATTAAGTCTGATTTTCCCAGTGTAAATCGCACCACCTCCATTGTTGGGCAAGAGACAACAGCATGCAGTGAGCTTCATCGAATTGGTGAGCTGAAATCAACTCCTTCCCCTCTTCTAAATATCAATTTCAAGTTTCATTGCAATGTGCATACAACTCCCATGTGCAATCGCCGAGCCTACAACGTGCGTGCAGTCGCATACGAGTAAACACCATCCTACTATGGTAGCTTTTTTCTTCTCCCTATTTGATCCACGAATATGAAATGTACAACGAAACAAAAAGATGTGATAAAACCAAAACATTTTCCTGTTATTAGGCTATTAAGAAATGGAATCACGCGGAAAAGCAAACATCAACATTTCTAGAATTACACAGCTTTATTATAATATCTAAAAAATCAAGCGAAGATACAAAATAAGTTGTGTATGATTAATGAAGCAATAAGGATGCTCCGTCCAACTAGACTGGCAAAATTATGAATTTTTGATGATAGTGATTTTGGCTAATGGAGCAATAAACAATAGTAGTGTGGACGCCCTAAATCTGAACTTGCATTTTAGGCTTATTCAAGTGAATCAAATTATCATTATTGAGTTTCAAATACTGAGTTTCAAGTTTGTTTGTTAGAAAAGAAAGAGAGGAGGAAAAAGAGGATACGTTGGTGAAAAAATGATGGAAGGGGAAGATAGTGTAGCGGATAAAAAAAATAAAAGCATCTGGTCTATTCTTAAAAACATAAAGGTAAAGTAGTTTTTTTTTTTCCAAAATACAGGAGTATGATTATAATTTTCTTCATGTTAATGTAGTAGATGGGGTTGTAAAGAAAGTTCCAAGAAATTGCAGTGAAGCTACTACCCTTAATAAGGCAAGATTAACCCTTTTTTATCATTACCAGCTCAATCTTTGCTAATAAAGCTGCAAATGAAGTAGCTCATTAATAGCAAAAGCTTGTTTTTGGAAAATCACATCCTCCTGCTTCTATGACAGGAATATTCTGGTTTGATGCCAATAGGCCTTTTGTTTTGAATGAAAATTATTTCATTCTGTTTTTCTTTTTTTTGTGTTTTTTATTTATTTTTTGGTAAATAAAATTTATTCATTTTAATCATTTATTTATTTATTTACTGTAATTTACTAAATTATATAAGGGACAATTTGGAAAATTAATAAATGAGACACATGTATAAATATGATGAGTTGATGATTTTTTATTTCACAATCAATTATATCCTAACTCTTCTCTTATTCTGTCACGACCCATTTCCGTAGGCCGGACCGGCACTAGGGCCCAAGTAAGCTTAAGGCCCCCGAGGCCCGTAGTAAGCCTGAAACGCTAAAATCTATTATTATCTCGGTATAAATTTCGACATTCAGCTCATATGATTATGAAAAATAAACCTCAATATTTTATTATTTCTCAGCCCAAGTTTATCTTCTACAGCATTCTATAGTTCCGGCCCAATTTAGAATACATCACATTCTAATATGGGCTTACAGAATTATTTTCTCTATGTTAATACACGACTAAATATATATAAATCCTACAAATGCAGAGTCACTAACTGTGTGATATACATAGCTTTTTATACATACAGTTACATGGTAAAATACTTATGGAACTAGGGAAAATTTCTTTATGCCCTACGTCGAAGAAACATAGCCTAAATTGAAATGAATTAGAGAGAAAACTAACTTCCTGAAAAAATTAAAAACAAGATATGGAGCCTTTTAAGAAGTAATACCTATTGCACAACACACGCAATTCACACAAATGAATAAAGTATATCAATCTAGTCATCCGACTAGTTATATCTCACGCATCAGTCACACAAATCATAATCACCCAAGCACCCCACAATCATTAACACTTCATGTAATCACATTCACTGGAAATAGTCAGTGGCGCCACTTGAAACCCCAACAGCCGTCCCTCACCACATCCGTCCTCCCACATGGCTCACCCTCTCATAACGTGTGCACCAGAGAGCCGATCCCCCATACATGGCCAACTGGTCTAATCCTCACCTGACCAGCCCTCTTATTGTTTTTCCATTCTCTCTTTTCTTTTCCATACCAACAGGAGGCAACCCGGTCGTCTCCGTCAAATCTAGATCATAAGGCGCACACAACAGAAGGCCACCCTGCGGGCTACCATCAAATCCAGATTATCAGGTACGCCCAATAAGAAGCCATCCTGTGGTTTCCATATAATCTGTATCATCAGGTGCACACAGGGGCGCCGATCTCCCATTTACCCGGCCTGACGGTCAAATTCCATATCATAACATAGTTTCATCATATTCAGGATCCATATCACATAGACCGTCCTTGCAAACCCATGGTGACCCACTTCATCCCAACTCCACACATACAAGGCATAGCATTATCACATCACAACTAATCAAGCATTGCAATTAAATGAGACATATTGATCAATTAAACATGGTAATGCATTGCACAATTAGACATCCATACTCAAATGCAAATAAATAAATAAATAGTATTAATAATAAATAACAATGATAAAATAAATAATAATAATAAACATTAATAATGAAAATAAATAAATAAATATAATTAAATGAATAATGATGATAAAAATAATTAGAGCACTCTGTTTATTATGTATTAAATTATAGAATTAATCTAGATAAACTTATTAATTATATTATTAATTAAAACTAGTCTAAGTTTTATGGAAATTTCGGCAGCTCCTCCCCTAAAAATTGGACTATCCACCTGTTTAAATATCACAATATTATCATATAATTATCAATCAATACACACAGCCCATCCGTCGGGCAATCAATCAATTTAAAACCTCATCCTCCTTCGAAAACAACAGTGTCAACACTCAACCATTAATTCACAACAATTTCACACTCACATATATACACTTAATAACTTCATATAATTATAACTAGCTGCTATAAGCTAATTATCATAACAAAGAGGCTTAATACATATATAATCGAATAAACTTATATCGTTAAGTTAATTTCAATTACTTTCATTCGGAGTAGTTTCGTAGTGTCTAACTATATGAGTACTCTTTAATCAAGCTTTTTCATTTCTTCATCTTGCTAAAGGTAAAACCACATATTTACTTTATGTAAAAACAAATTGTCAAATCCAAGCAAATTCTTGAAACTCATACTAAATCAACTACTGTTGCATGATTAAGAAAGTTTTTCTTCGAATTCCTATTGACTTATCATAAGCTTGCTGGGCAATTTAAAATAAACATAAACCTCACTTATATTTCAATTAAGATAATATCAAAAATTTTTCCCGAATTATTTTCAGCACAACGTTTATGAATCCCAAAGCTCTTACAAACTGGAAATCATGTTCAATCTTCAAGTCAAAATCTACAAGTGTTACATTCTTATATTATACTTCATAGAAATTCAATTTATTATCATCAATTGGCAGCATTAAATTTGAGAATATATTTAATAATCTCGCAAAGCAGTATCTAAAATCCCTGAACTTCCATCACAACTACCATCCAAGCTCAAATTTCATTAATCTAGTCGCAAAAAAAATCATACTGCACCAAGAATGAAGCTGAAAATACTACTAAAATGTGCAAAGAAACTCCGAGACTCGTTTCCGGATGAACAGTCACAATCAGAAGTCTCTCTCGCTATTTTGCTGCTGCGCCCCAACTAATCCGGAAAATGGGAAAGACAGTGGACAGAGGAGGACCGGTAATGAAGCAAGAGGTCTAAACTGGCCAGTACTTGGCTGGTCTCGCCGAAAAAATGGAAAGCACGGGCTGTGACGATTGGAAAGCATAGCCCGCACTCTTCCTCTTTTCTGCTAAATGAACCCAGAACAGAAAGAAAGAGAGACCGAAGAGAGAGGTGGTGCTGATGTTTATCGTGGTGGAGTCGCTGGCAAAATGAAACGAAGGGGAGGGGCTGTCTCATTTGGAAAGAAACACAGCTCACTCTCGTTACTACACTATCGCTAGACGGAAAAGAGAGACAGAGAGGGAGAACGGCGAGGGAGCAGCAGTGGCAAGGCGTGGCACCGGTCTCCGGTGATCCAAAAACGAGAGGAGGAGAGGGCGAGGGTGAGGTCGACGCTCCGAAGAAGAAGAGGAGAAGAAAAGAAAAAAAAAGAAGAGAGGCGGTCATAAAATTTCTGTGCCATTCCGCGTTCGAGTTCGAACTGTTTGGTCCATAATCAATGGTTTGTACCCCGATTAATTGTTCTCAAATCGAAAATTCCGACAAATACTTGGGCTTGGGCCCAACTTCGCAAAACTTTGACTCAATTAAAGATTGTTTTGGGTTATAGCCCAAATAGTTGAAAATCAAGATTTTTATGAATAAAAATTCGAAAAGTTCGAAAGTTTCGAAAATAAAAATTCAGGGTGTTTCAATCTCCCCCCCTTAAGACAATTCGTCCTCGAATTGAAATCTAGTAGGAGAGAGTAAGAATGGATTCATAGGGAATTCAAAGTCATAAGAAATTACTGCCATCACTAGGGAGACAGCTCAAGAGTGGATAATATGAACCGAGGAAAGAGAGTCAGGTATTCTAATTGTAATCCTATCGCCAACCATCCTATTTAGTACCTCCTAACTAAAACTTACAAGAACTTGAGTTCATTACCTAAGTCTCCCATTTGCTACCTTCAGACAGCTACTGAAATCTTTAGGAAATCTTTGTTTGAATAATATTTTATCTTAAAACCGGTTTAGCAATAAGTTGCACATTTATATGTGTATATATTATAATATATATATATAATATATATATATTTATATATATATATTCAAGATTATATGATTCATTTGAAAATTTAAACATTCCTTCATGAAAACCAAGCATATAATTTTTACAAAAAAAGCGATTAATTGAAATTTGATTTTTATTTATAGTGATAAGAATTATCTCATTTGATTTACATATATACTTACTAAAACTCTTATTGATTAAAAATTCAAAAACCTATTACTTTAATTCAAAACTTTAAGAAAAATCGTCTGCGACTTCCGCTGTTTATTATATCATAGGGCACTTCGAAATAACTGTCTTTGTTTCTCATCTATACAAATTCGATTGTCCCTATAATATCTTTACCATAGGCTAGCTCATCTGTTGTATAGCTCCTAGATCACTGCAGCCCCTAGCTATCTCACTCCTATAAAAATTTTCACTTCTTCCACTTAACCGCCGGCGTCTTTTTCTAATACTTATTCTTTAAGTTATCTTAATACTTACCACAAAAATCGATTTTCATAATAACAACTTTTAATAGTTCGAATTTCAGTTAATAACCCAAATCTTATTCTTATATTTTTAATAACTTTTCATTCCACAAATGTTGCTATTAGTTCGTCCTAAGGATATTAAATATTCTTATTAATTATTTTGCCCACTTGGTTTCTTTCATACTACTAGTCCTCATCACTCACGACTTACATAATCACTAACATTTTTAACCTATCATTTATTATGTACCCTAAATATTCACCTTATACCTAATACTCATCAATACTAAGGTTTTTAATAAAATTTCTTAATTCTTGACCTAATGCTGCCTTACCATTCAGATATCACATCATCAAATCGATCTCATTAACTCCTTCGAGTCTGATTTACATATACTATTAACTTCTTCACTCTTTTGTCCATATCCTCCTGGATTACAATTTCAA
Organism: Jatropha curcas; assembly: GCF_014843425.1. The sequence goes on along the minus strand of NW_023591078.1, from coordinate 1,731,793 downwards.
ACCATAATGCTAACATTTTAATTAGTCTTATTTAACTAAGTGTTAGGCACCATATGTGGAACTATTAACTTAGCATCCATCTATTGCTAACTTATATCAAATTCAGATTCAACTCACCTGTCTCACCCATCTTTGACTTCATATTTGACTTTAGAATTTTCAACAAATCCTTCCCTTATCTAAGTCTAGTAAGATATTCATGAATTCTTCTCTAGTAAGATATTCATGAATTCTTCTAATTTTTATCTACCACTTACTCCTCATATATATATATTACAACTCGTTATATATATCATTTCTATACCCTTCAATCATTCAAGTCCATTCCTAATGTTATTTCTTCCATTTATTACGTTAAACAATCCTATACTCCAAATCTAATCGCCACTTAACTTCTATACCAAAATTGGCTACCGACATTTCCAGCGTTCATATTCTCAACTTGATTACTAACTGTCTACTTATTATTATCACCACTAGTCTTATTCTTCTTTTTCCAACCTTCTTTCAAATTTTACTATCCTTGTAATCATTTCATTTTATGATCTAATCCAATTGGCCCTATGATATAAATAGACAACTTTCAAAAACAATTTTCTATATAAATAATCAATTTCAAATTATTTATCATAACACAATTTGAATTCAAAATAAAAATGGGGTTAAATTTAAATATCAAAATATCAAAAAATAAAAAATAATTAAAAAAGATTATCTTTTTGAATAAATATCTAAAGAAATTCAGTGAGCCGAGACCTGAATTAACTAAAAATACCGATTCCTAATCACCCAAAGTTCATCAATCCGCTATACAAATGAAAAAATGAAAAACCTATTTATTCTCTACACTATCCTATTCACTGTAGGAATAGAGCTCACATGAAAAGTAGTGTACTGGGTGATCAAGCCAATCCACTACTATCAGGTATTACTCTATTCCCTAGCCTAAGGGTTGATACCAACTCTAGCCTCTATAGGTATTGCGATAAATTATCTTATCGTCTACTGCTTTCACTCTAATCCTCAACTACTTCTTTCTACGAACTATTGGTTTACACAATAGGTATGGATTTTTCCTTCATAGGGTCCAGTGCGTCCGCCATCCCCAAGAAGGAAATTCCCAAGCTTCTTTCCTTATGTTGGTTGTTGTACGGCCGATCCAACATAAAAAAATCCTATACTCCGCAGTTGTGTCCTAATAACTCTAACCTAAGCTGCTGAATACCAACTTTGTCACGACCTGTTCATGGCCGGACCGCATTAGACCCACGTAAGTTAAGGCCCCGACCGTAGTAAGCCTTTAAACACTAATCTATGTATCTCGGTATAAATTTCGACATTTCAGCTCATATGATTTTATGAAAAATATAAACACTCAATCATAATTAAGTTATTTTCCAACTATACCTAGCCCAAAT